>VXBJ01001507.1:275686-330252 GCA_013400055.1 Nycticryphes semicollaris | reverse complement strand
GGGGGGGGGGGGAAATACGGTTTCATTGATGTAACTTAGTGTGGCTAATATTTTACCTATAATCAAAAAGAAAATAAAAATGGGGAGGGGAAAAAACCTAATTCTTTGAATATTTTCTGTCGGTCCAGCTAATTAGTAGTGAGTGCAGCATCTCCTTGTTCTTCTATTACTTGTACTAATCCAAACAAGTTGGTGGCTGCTATATGTGGAGGAGAATGGAAATGGGATGAACATACAGGATTTCTTCTGTGTTAATCATTCTGAATTGTGGTATGAGAATTTCTGAAGTTGTTTGAAACCACTTCTGCCTATTGAATAATAACAGAATGTTCCCTGACTTGACCCTGGCCCTTCAGATGTTCAAAGATGCTCAATAACATCAAATTTCAACTTGAAATGCAAAAGTCTGCATGTGAAAATGACCCATTTCTGTGGGTTTAGCAACAGACACTTGCAAGGAGCTGTCTTATTTGTCTGTGTTGGTCTGAAATGTCGTTTAAATTACTTAAATATTTGCTTTGAGCATTAATGACCAAAGAGACCTATGCAGATGGCAGTATGAATAAAGAAGAGGTGTAACAGATTATGTCTTTAAAAAATAATACAAGCGTAGAGGTTTTTAGGATTCTTCTAGCGGAGCTCAGCTTCTATGCCGTGTGTTCCCAAGGTCATTAGCATCCAGAGGAGCTGGCTCGCAGGCGGGTGGGCTGAGGTGGTGGCTGGCTTCCAGCGGGCTCCAGGAGGAGAAGCTGGCCCAGCCACCGCCGCGCCGGCTGCCTGCGGGACCAGCTGTTTCACCAGCCCCTGCCTCTGCCGCGTTGAGGAGCCCTGGCCAAGCGCATTGCTTCTGCTGCCAGGAAAAAAAAACAGAGCTGGCAAATGGGACTCGAGGGTTTGGTTGTTGTTTTTTTGTGTCGACAAGTATGTGCTCTTGCAGTCCTTGCAAGCAAATGAGTTTTCTGTGTACAAACTTGAGTGCGGTTATCTTTTATACCCTGAACCTCGCACATGCCAGTGTTTCATTCACTAAGGCTTTTGCAGAAGAACCTTGAAAGGACAGATGCTTGATTCTATGATTTTTCCTCATCTTAATTCACCAAAGAAAATACTGTATCTAATCCCTGCCTGTAGATATATTAGAAGCAGTTCTATAGTACTAAGTACTATGTAATGTAGATTATATCAGAGAACCAGCGCATGCCTGAAGGAAAAAAAAACCCAACCAACCAAACACATTTTGGACAATTCCAGTTTGGAATTATTTTTTATTTCCTCTGCAAGTGTTTTGGGCTCTACTCTATGCGCTTCTGGGAACCGCGTGCTCTTTTTAGAACTAAGCTTATTACAAACAAAGGAGTTGTGGTGGGAAAACGAATCGCGTTTCAAGGTAGTGCTGGGAGATGTGTTTTGCCTGATTACTTTCTCCAAATCATGATTTGTGTTGTAAAAATTAACGAAACTTGGGAACTTGGGGAAGACCAAGAAGGGGAGCAAAAGGGATCCTGTACCAGAGTGTTGTTATATGAGGAAAACCCAGAATATTGAAACGCTTACCGCTGTCTGCAGTTCTGTATAATTTGAGCTGACTTGCAGCCAAACAGATATGAGTGAATTAAAAAAAAAAAAAAAACAACCAAAAACCAACCAGTGAAAGAAATGTTTGATTGGAACTCCTGTATTAATATTCCCCCTTTGGAAGTGCTAAATTAGTTCTCTGCTGTGCAAAGTTTAGGCATGTATTTACCAGCAAAGTGAGGAGGGGAAGGAGGAAGCGTAGTTTGCTGGGCATTGCTGGGATGCGGGATTGCCTTGCGTGAAAGGTGTTTTGGTTGATGCTTCACACCAGAGTGTTGGGGGTTTTTACTCAAGCTTCTGAATAATAATAATAGCGGACTGTGGCACATGTTATTTAGATTCTTGTGTCAATCTTGACTCATCTCAGGTGATATAGGCTTTGGGAGAGCATAAGGAAGAATAACATATTGGTGCTTTTGAATATTTAGAGCAATACGTGTTGGGCTTTTAACTGCCCTTGTCTCAAAACTGTCACAAAATTCCTTTCGTGAATTCGTGGTGATTTTGCAAACGTAGCTATGAAGCTGTACACATTTGAAAGATCTGCCCCCCTTGCTTTTTCTGCAGATAACAGAGGAGGAGAGTATTATGGATGCTTTTTCATCTGCAGCTGCTCTAGATGTTTAAAGATGTGTTTTACTGCCTGCTGCATTGGTTCTGTATGTATGCTGTGCATTGACTGACAGGGCTTTTTCTCCCAAGAAATCCCTGTTGGATAATGCATTGCCCTTCTTCTAGGAATTATAACTTCAAGTATAGGTTTGCCACGAATTGTTCTCTTCCTCCATTTCCTCAGCATCGCTCACTTCAGTAAGATGTTCTTGTTTGAAATCCTTGAGTTGATGTGCCCTGCATCACCAAACAGCATCAAACTGGTGTTCGCTTTCACATTCTCAAAACTACTGAATGTTTTAAAAAACTCTCTGTTGACTTTCCTGTGTGTTTGAAAGTACACTTTAAGAAGTAATAAATAAACCATGTGATGCAGAGGTCAAGGATGTCACCAGATGTTACTTCTGGTATAGGGACCCCAGTTCCAGAGTGTGACCCAGGCTGCTTTATAGAATCATAGAATCATAAAATCATAGAATCATCTGGGCCGGAGTCTAGTCCATCTAGGTCATCTAGTCTGACCCCCGCCGCAGTCAGCAGGGACACCCCCAACTAGACCAGGCTGCCCAGGGCCTCCTCAAGCCTCCCCTTGAATATCTCCAGGGAAGGGGCCTCAACCATCTCCCTGGGCAACCTGTTCCAGTGCTCCACCACCCTCACTGTAAACAACTTATTCCTAATATCCAGTCTAAATCTGCTTTTCTTCAGTTTAAACCCATTGCCCCTCGTCCTGTCACTACAGGCCTTTGTAAACAGGCTCTCCCCAGCCTTCCTGTAGCCCCCCTCAGGCACTGGAAGGCTGCTATTAGGTCTCCCCGGAGCGTCCTCTTCTCCAGGCTGAACAGCCCCAGCTCCCTCAGCCTGTCCTCATAGCAGAGGTGCTCCAAGCCCTTGATGATTTTTGTGGCCCTCCTCTGGACCCACTCCATCAGGTCCATGTCCTTCTTATACTGGGGACTCCAGACCTGCACACAGTACTCCTGGTGAGGTCTCACCAGAGCAAAGTGGCAGAATCACTTCTCTGGACCTGCTGGCAACACTTCTTGTGATGCAGCCCAGGATGTGATTTGCCTTCTGGACTGCAAGTGCACTCTGCCTGCTCATGTCCAGCTTCTCATCCATCAGCACCCCCAAGTTCCTTTCCTCAGGGCTGCTTTCTAATACCTCGTTGCCTAGCCTGGATTGATACCGAGGATTGTTCTGGCCCAGGTGCAGAATCTTGCACTTGCTCCTGATGGTTTACTTGAGCCCACCTCTCCAGCCTGTCCAGATCCCTCTGGACGACACCCCATCCCTCAGGTGTATCAATAACACCACACAGCTTGGTGTGATCTGCAAACTTGCTGATGTTGCTCTCAATCCCTCTATGTCATTGATAAAAACGTTAAACAGTACCGGTCCCAGCACGGACCCTTGAGAGACACCACTTGTAACTGCTCTCAATCCGGACTTAAAGCCATTGAGAACCACCCTCTGGATGTGACCATCCATCCAGTTCCTTATCCACCCAACAGTCCACCCATCAAATCCGTATCTCTCCAATTTGGCAAGCAGGATGTCATTTCGATAGCATCAAAAGGTTGATGTTTGCCCTTGACCTGGAACTGGGCAGGTTTCCTTTGCAGTTCCTGGTTTTTTAGCTGGGGGCTGTCACCTCCTCATGCTGCTGCCACCCCTGACACTTAGGTGCAGCTGATGCGCAGGCATGTTGGGAATCTTGCTTGCCCCCAAGTAGGCTGTGACTCGTGGATATACAGGCAGATTGTTCCAGCCAGATCACCTCATTCTTGACACGGTGGGTGCTCACACAGCCTTAATCCTGCTTGGTCACGTTGGGATGGTGGCAATAGTTTTGCAGCCAGTACTCCACAGCTTCTCCAGGGGTTGGGATTACCGTAGCCACAAGCACCCATGACTCAGGAACTCAGCAGTGATTTCTTAATTATCTCCTCAGATTCTCCTAGGGGTTGGAGTGAATGTAAATTATATGCTCGTGATTGTAACTGGAATAATTTACTGCTTCAGTCAGCAATACATCCATGAAGTATCCAGCTAGATTTTTGTTTGTATTTACCTTGGGGAGAGAAGTGGCATTGGTGTCTTCGTTAACATATTGACGGATTTATTGACATCAGTTGTCTTCAGTCTTGTCTGTTTAATTAACATAATTGATCCACTGAACATCTAGTTAATAACTGTGGGACAAATATTCTGATTGGTTTTGTTACTAAAATTGAGTCTCAGCCCCTTCTTGTGAAATCTGCCATGGGTCCAGTTGCCAAAATAATTAGAATGACCGGTTATTTGCAGTTTTCCCTCCGTCTAAAAAAACTGATTAAGCTGGATTTTTCTTAAATAATTAAGGGCAAAGTATTTCAAATGCCTTCCCAGTAACAGAATGCTAAGAAATAATAATGAAATGCCAGCTAATTTTTTAGGTAGAAGAGATGAATCAAGTAATGGTAACGGCATGGTGTTATAGAAGATCCATGGAACAGCAGCCGCAATCAACAGAGTTTAAAGCTGGGAATAAAATGCATGATTAAGATGAAGAAAGGAGGGGAAAATAGTTTGTAGCTCAATTGAATTCTTTACTGAGAAGATGCCCTGGATTAGTTAGTTGTTGGGTAAATCACTTCGCAGTTCTGTGTTAAGTCAGAAATGTGTATCAAAGAATAAAAACATCTGTGGTATCTAGTGAATCCTGATATCCTGAGCTACAGACAGGCACTTTTCTCTCTTCTCAAAGGATGGATTACTTTGCCCATTCGTTCGCTAATGTTTGTAAAACACCTTGTGGTGACAGATACAGCATCACTTAGAGACTGGAAGAGGTGCAGGCCTTAATTACATGCTGCTTGCTCATTAGTATGCATTCTTCTGCTGATAGTTATTTGCTGTTGTACATGTATCACCTCACATACTAAAAGGTGCGCGCAGCAGAATTTTTCCTGGCTTTTGCGTTTTCAGCTCCACGGTCCAAAGGATGAAGGAACTAATCTGAACAAATATTTTGTCACGTAATTAGTAAGGGAAGAAATGTATGTCAAATTAAAAATTAGGAATTAGAAATGTATCCCAGTCTTGAAGAAACAGGATGGCTTTCCAAATACCTATTACAGGGTGATTCATTAGCAATGTGTTACTTTATTAAGGAGGACAGCAGCTGTGACCTGGTATCGGGAAGCGCAGAAGAGTGACTCAGGCCAAAACACTGTACTTAGTCCTTGTCCCCAACCGTTTCTAGGCTGCGTTCCAGGTATTCCTCCTCCTGCTGCTGCTGCTTACATTTTGTCTCTCTGAAATAGTTCAGTCTTGGATTTGTCCCGTGCTTTGATCTGTTGTTCAGTCATTCTCAAGCTGGTAACTTTGCAGACTTTCTCCTGTGTTTGTTCTCCGTTCATGGCATATTTGAGGTCTTTAAATTTAGGACACCTCAGTTATTGTCCAGTGAAGTGTCTGGGGTAAGTAATTTCCACAGTTACAGAGGACTATTCCAAGCATAAGTTTTCTTCTTAATAAGGAAGAGAGGAGACCAAATCAGGAATTTGAATCTCAAGTAAACTCTTGAAGTTTGCAATTCTACAAGAATTGCTCGAGAAGGCTTTGTTTCACTTGTAAAGCAATAATTTTAGCTGTGAGGCACAGCTGTGAAAGGACTGGGAATGTCTACTATGTCTAAGTGGCTTATCATCCTGAGAGTTCTCACTCTGGGTAATAATTCTAATTATGGGCAATCAAGTAGAATTTAAGTCTGATATTTAGAAGAGAATCTGTTCTTGCTGAAAAATCAGACTGATGTAGAACTTCTTGCAGTGTGTTTCCAGAATATATTTAGAATAAAAAGATGGATGGGGGAAGCAGAAGAGAACTGGTGGCATGGGGCTGAAGTTGGGGGATTATATGATCGGGTTCTCAAAAAATTCATCACAGTACAAAATGTATCTCCAGCTCTGAAAATAATAGTAAATTAGTGTGTTATCTAAGTGCTTTTCTGGGTCTTGTGGTCAAAAGGCTCTGGAGTAGTTTTGAGCTGTTCAAATAATTTTGCATATACAACTGTGGAAACCTGACATTAATCTCACATTCCATGTTCTGGCAGTGATCACGTCTGTAGGATGGTACAAAATGCTGGTTAATGGAATTTTCGTGGTTTAGTTTTGCAGAATAACTTTTCATCACTATTTTGTCACATAAATACTATGGGGTAGTCTTTAGCTAATAAAAATTATTACTCTAGAGTTTTGGGTTTCCTGCCAGAGGCCATGGAATTTCTGGTAATTAAAAGTCTAATGATGTTTAAAGAAGATGTGTTAAATGTAAGACACTAAGACCAACCAACCAAGAAACCCACACCACAACCCCAGCAGTGCTACTTAGTGGCTTCAATGTCTGTCATGTAGAGGGCTGGGCTGAATTGATAAGTACTGGTCCTGAATTTGTATTTCATGGTACATGTGGATATTTGAAAGCAGTTCTGTTCAGCTGTTGAAAGAGGATAACTGATAATTATTTAAAATAGTGATGTTGCCCAAATAAGCTGACTCTGGGATAGCTCATATGAAGACTAAGAAAATGCGTACCTTGTGTTCAGAGTGCCTACATCTCACTTGGATATAAAAGCAACGGCTCGCACCGGATCTGAGCAGAGCATATCTATATATGAATTCCTTCATTGTAGAATTTTGCCAATGCATTGGATTACACGAAAATTTGGAAGCCGGTTTTCAGATGGGTTGGATCTGTAGTCAACGGCACCGTAGTAATGTTTCTGTAGATTTCAGTTCTGAAATGAAATGTTCTAATGAAAACGATGTCGACAAAGAGTTAGTTCAGTGGGGTGAGTAGTCAGTGAGGTTTTTTAGGCTTTTGTACTTTTTACTACATCTTTTGCTTTGTAGTTCAAGCATCATTCTGTGTGTGTTGCAAGTGGAGAGAAGCAGCACAGCAGCTGTTAACGGCAGGTCTTCTGAAATGTTTCTGGCTAATGAGGATTTTGCAGATCTTGTGCCTCCTCTTGCTCTCTAGCAGATACCATTCTGTGTCACGAACAACCTTGAGCTGGAAATACACCTACCTAGACTGTAGCTTACGGAGTGAATAAAGTTAAGCTTCCATACCTTGTTAAGCATTGTGCCTTGCCCGAGATGTTTCCAGGAAAATTGTTACTGGAACAAGTCATACAGACATCCTGGTTAATAAAGCAGCCCTACCCAAAGGGTCTGCTGAACCCACTGTAAATTAAGCACTCGCATTGTGAAAGCACAGGAATCACATCATGGAAATGAAAATCTGTCAAAAGCGTGTATGTGCACAGGAAAAGTCAAGTATTGAGCATATTCACATACACGTGCTTTTCTTTACAAGGAAACAAGCAAAATCCTTGGAAGGGTTGTCAGAAGAAAAAACCACAAAGTACGGCAAATGGCAAATTTAAAGATGTTTGTAATCTTTTGTGAGCATACTAAGTGCTGAGAAAACTTGATGTATTTAGGACTTAAAATACGTCAATTTGTTAACTGAGAGTTTGGGGTACTTTAAAGAGAAGATGCTCCTTTTCTCAGAGTCACATGCAGTGCAAGGGAGTTTGAATACTTTGCACATCAAGGAAGAGGGTAAAATTGGCACAAAGTTTTACCTTTGTAAACGAAGGTTTCAAAAATGAAGATTCCAAAAAGGAATCAGAGAATAAGGGTATTGAGAGCTACTCACCATGGGTACGTGTCTGTAGTCAAATAAGGGAGTCTTAGTAAAGAGTCTTGTTAAGGTGATCAATTTAATTCAAAGCATTTTAAGTGGAAATATCTGTTAGGACTGACTGAAGGCTTGTGAAGTGATTTTAATTTTGGTGAGATAGATTTTTATTTTTTTTCTGGCAGGCTTCCTTTTAAAATACATTGTTGTGCATAGTGGGAGGCAGTATAAAGAGTTATTTAGAGCCCTGTTTTAGCAGAGTTCCAAGGCGTAACTTAAAAGGAAGCAGTTTCTTTACTCAAGGCTTAGCAGAAAACAAAGGATGCTTTTGATAGTAATATCAGTGAACAGATAGAAAAAGAACTTATTGTGAGTGATGATATACAGGCTTTTCCATAACTCCATTCTTCTCCCTGTAAGAGTTAATACTTGCAGGTTTTTTTCATTATGAGAGACGGTAAATTAATTCAGCAGCTACTGAGCTGATGTTTAGCTGAGCCTTCATTCTGGTGAAGAGCAAGGACGTTCCAGGAAAGCCAATGGCAGCAGAGAACCTGCTGGGATTTACTGCGTGCTAATTTCTGAGAGGGAGCTTGGGGCAAAAGGGAGTCATTTCAGTGACTGAAGGGAAGAATGGGAGAAACAAAGCTGCCTTCCATATGAAATGGACAGGCTTGGAAAAATTAAGTAATCTCGTTTTTGAAATGAATGGCTTGGATGTGTAGTGCAGTGCAGGCACAGAGGGGGCTGCTTGGTTCTGCTCTTTAATGTGGAAACAATTTTGGCTTTTTTGGCATAAAGTGTCTTTTACTTGCTTCTCAAGCATGGCAATGAACACTAGTGAGGAAAAGAATTATATTAAATAACTGCTTCTTACTAGATTACAGGTAAATGGGGAGTATATAAGGTAAAGTAGATAACTGCATCAGCCTCTGCGTATTAAGCTCAAAACGTACAGGAATAAAATTAGTATTGCACAGGAAATTCAACACAAGCAAATGTGTATCAGCTAATCAGTAAAAACCCAGCTGAAAACTAGAAGCAGGTTCCTGTTAAAGCTTTGGAGCATCTTACAAAACTCAATAGTGGAAAAGGAGTTCAGAAGCTTCAGAAAAGGGCTACATACGTGTTCATGGAAAAATTTTTAAAATAAGACTGTAGTCTGGCGTAAGGAAAGTTTGGCAGTGTCCCTGCCCAGGGCAGGGGGGTTGAGATGGGATGATCTTTAAAGTCCCTTCCAAATCAAACAATTCTGTGATTCTATGATTTTTCCTATAAAAATAACCTTTATGATCTCAGATTACCAGTCACTTACACAGACAGCACAGTTGCCAGCTATGTCCCCCACCCCCGTAACTCCATCACCAAGCCACTCGGAACTTGAATTTTAAAGACAGGCATAGAAAATACCGATTTTTGTTCTTAAGCGGATAGTAACAAACCGAAAGGAGATATGTAGCATGTGTCACAAGCAGGTAGGTTAAACTTTCTTTTCCGTGCCATTGAAGCAGGGGTAGGACCAGAGGAGATGAGCTGTTCGTGTATCCCAGTCGGCAATCAGCCGGTAGGTCATGCTGTTACCTGCATAGTGGACTGTAGCACTCCCTCCAGCAGGTAATTGTGCGAGACTGAAGTGGCCGATTACGCACCACTGCTGGTACTTTCTGAGCATCATACGGAGCAGAGTGCTGGGCCACACAGATAAACTGCAACCACTGAGCTGTCCTCCTGCTGGGGACTTCCATCGCAGCCCCCATCTTAGCATTTCCGAGGATGTTGGCACATTCATAGAATAAGGGCACTGAACTTTGCCCAGATCAGGACAGCCTGGAGTTTGTAATTACTTTCCTGAGGCCATAGAAATATTTCTTGACAGTGATGGTTAGAGAACGTCCTCGATGTCCAAAATTCTAAGTAAGTCTTCAAATGATAAACTCACTTTTTGGGCAGTGACAGTGAGGCAAGTAGAAATTTGTCTCACACCGCTTAACCCGTTGAGAGAAAAGTTTTAAAAAAAACTGGGGAATCTTGGAAACAAATGGTCAGAGCCTGATATTAAATACCATTGTAAAGCAAACAAAGCTGAGCATGATAGTAGCCCACAACACAGCTGCCCCTAATCACACTAGTGAGATCAATGGAAGCTTTAAAGGCTTTGTTTCTGGTATTTACTCTTTTCGTGTTTGGAGTACACTTGTTTGGTTATGTATTTGAGTAGATACGTTGAGACCTCGTGGGGACAGGGTGAAGGACATGTGCTTTCTCCCATGCCAACTTCACTTATAACTTCCAACTGGAAGCCTGGTTTGCTCTGGTTTTCTAGAATGAATAAATAGCTAAGCATCTTAATCATGCAGGGACCAACATGTTAATAATAAACATGAGAATACAGTAAATGGTAACAAATGTCTTTGCCTAGTAGTATATCCCAAAACATTCAATAGAAATTCAGGCCTTCATTTAAAACAAACAAGCCACCAAGTGCTAAATAGCAGAGATTGGAACTCCCGTGGTAGGTAGGTTGCAGTGATCCTGCAGGAGCTCTCCTGTATCATGTTGTTTGATCTTGCTCAGATGATCAGTTTATTCCTTGCCGTCATGGAAGGAACAGAAATCTTGGTGGAGGAAAATGAGGTTTGGAAACGGATGTGCCTGTTATTGATGCTGGCAGGTTATTAATGTGGGTGGGACTTAGTAGCATTGAAAGCTTACAGTGACAAGGTGTCCCTGCTGAAGCCTGTGGGAGTTCTTCCCAGTCATTTCAGTAGGATGAGGGTCTTTGTATTTAATACCTTTAGATTGCAAACTCATTAGGATAATTATTTGGGCATCTTATGTCTAGGTCTTTTCACATAGTGGCATCGGGTCACATACTGCACCTTGCTGAGTAGACTTTGGAATGCTAGGGAAAACTGCGACCCTGGTGTTCCCAATCCTGTCCCACTTATTATATTTTTCATCTACAGGAAAGCTTTTCTTCTAAGCTAAAAGCGAAGGCTCTATCATCTGTGCAGTGATGAACTTTTCACTGCGTAGCGATTGTAAAACTTTATAATTCATTCTGCTAAGATAGAAACATGGGCAGACTGTATCTTGTGCTTACTCACCAGGCCAACTTTATATTGTTTTAGGAGAGAACTGAGGAAGATGGTGAACTGAAGGTAGATTGGCTCAAACGGCAGCTTGAGCACATGCTCAGCATAAACCATGTGAATTAGTCTCTTGTCTCGAATGAAGCAATAAGGGCTCAGATGACTTTAGAGCTGGATACTGGTTTGATTTTTTTCTGTTCTCATTATATCTGGACAAGTCAAAGCAAAAACTGGAACCAAGCTGAAAACTTGTACCAAAGAGATGAAAAATTGCTATGCCTTATAAAAGCTTCATGACTGTTATCCTGTCTAAAATTAAATTTTCAATAGTTTTCGTTGGAGAATAGGGAGGAATAGCTGTTAAATTACTAATGCATCTTTCATATGTGAAGGAACTACTGCAGACTGAGTTACTACTTTGGGATATGCTTAATATTAGTACTCCTGTAGGAAGCCTGAGCCAACAAGCAGGGGGCATCAGGTCTGAACCCGTCTGGCTACAGAATTCCACGTGCACACTCAGCTGAGAACCTTCCTGTACCATTAGCATTGCTGGAATCCAGATAACGCTTCTTTCTTGGGCAAGTCACTTTTGTTTATTGAGTCTGCTTTTCACTCTTATTTTTGCATATCCCTCAGAACGGGGCTTTTGGAACAATAGCTTAAATGATGAACTGTTTCACAGGACTAGCAGGTTCAGTGATCTGACACAAGTGTTTATTCCATGATCTGGATTTGGATTATCATCCAGCACCTTCCTGAATACCTGCATAACTCAAGCCTCACTTTTCATTCAACCTGTGCGCTGCAGAAAATGTGCTTAAAACCAGAAGAAACGGGCCAAGCTGACAAGTCTGTGTGTGTATTCTCTTCCTCATACCCCAGTGGTGATGGAGCTACTTGACTACAATGGGTTGGAAAGCTGTTTGAGGGTACTCTTTAAGGAAGGGTATTGTTTTCTTAGCAGACATTTGTCTATGTGATGTATTGATGGTTATTAGAAGGGATTGGCTGTGGCGTGCGATTTCAAAATGCACAAGCACCTTTTAAATGGCACTGTTTCTTCAGTGCTTTGTGTTTGGTACCTGTTAGAAATGAGGCAGTATTTGAGTAATTCTAAAGCTTCTCTTGAGCGAGGGAAGATAGTAGGCCTGTAGGAGTAAACCTGAAGTTAGGCTGTCTTCAGTGCAATACTGAAAAAACCACTTGTCCCAAATCATGATTTCTCTGAATTATCTGAATTTGTGGAAAAGATATTTAACTTACAAAGTTCACAGGTACCAGGGTAATCATGATAACACCTTGTTGTCTTGTACACACATGTTGCAAGGTGTGGATCATGCCTTTACTGTGGAGTGGGGTCGTTTTGCTAAGGTGCCTGATCCAAGCCATGAGCCCATGTGAGTTGGAGGTTCTAGGATCAAGCTCACTGTGAAGGTTTTGTGAACTATATAAACAAAACTATTTAGGAATTGCCACATTAGGCCAGATTCTGTGTAGTTCACTCTTTCTGTTGTGTGGGGCGGCACTGCATGAAGAATATCTTTAGATGTAGTTCTCTTGCAATGAGTACTGCTTAGGTTCCTGTTGATGCAGTAGCCAAGCATTACTGGCCAATTATGTGAAGGAATGAAGAATTTTGGAGCTTTTCTGTCCCCATTAGTTATGGTTTCCTACTGTACTGGTATAGCACAAATACATGGTGATGAGGCTCCAGGTCTGTGACTACCCTGACAGTTCTACAAATCATCATCAAATCCACTTTTGTTGGGGTGGAAGGTTATAGAATCAATGAACAGTTAGAGTTGGAAGGGACCTTAAAGATCATCGAGTTCCAACCCCTGCCCTGGGCAGCGACACCTCCCACCAGACCAAGTTGCTCCAAGCCCCATCCAGCCTGGCCTTGAACCCTTCCAGGGATGGGGCAGCCACAGCTTCTCTGGACAATCTGGGCCAGGTTCTCATCACCCTCACAGAAAAGACTTTCTTTCTAGTATCTAATCTAAACCTCCCCTCTTCCAATTTAAAACCATTACCCCTTGTCATGTCACTCCACTCCCTGACAAAGAGTCCCTCCCCAGCTCTCCTGTAGCCCCTTCAGATACTGGAAGGGGCTCTAAGGTCTCCCCAGAGCCTTCTCTTCTCCAGGCTGAAAAATTTCAGCTCTCTCAGCCTGTCTTCACAGCAGAGGTGCTCCAGCCTTCTGAGCATCTTCGTGGCCCTCTGCTGGACTCGTTCCACCAGGTCCATGTCCTTCCTGTGCTGCAGCCTCCAGAGCTGGACACAGTGCTCCAGGTGGGGTCTCACCAGAGCAGAGCAGAGGGGCAGGCTGAGTAGGTGGGGGTAGTTAGCTGAATAGGTAAAGCTACATGTGTGTCTGCTAGAAAAAATTCTTATTTTGGTTTGCATTCTGTCAGGTGTGTGGCAAGTAAGTGGGGGTGAACAAGAGATTGAAAACTGCTCGGCTTTAGGAAGATGACTGACCAAAAGGGAGCAGTTTAGGGATTTGCGACGCAAAAGCATTAAAATTTACATGTCAGTTTGGACCAAAGATCATCAGAGTAACTCTTGCCTTGCCATTATTTTTTTTGTTGTTTGCTTTGCAAAGTTATATTATTTAGCAGTGTTTTTGACAGTTCGTGCTTCTCTTTAGCCTGGGGAACTTCATAGGTAATGCTGCAACATTTGGCCAACCACCTGCTCTCTCCTATTCTGGAAATATTACAACTGGCCATGAAACAGCTATGAACTATTCACTTGACCATGGCAAATGAGCTGCCCTCCTTGGTGCGTTCTGGTATATATTTAACTTAATAACGTGAGCAGATGGTCACTATATTGATTCCTGAAGCAAGGGAGAAAGCTTGGCTGTTTGCATAACGTAAGGCCTGAGTGCTGAGAATCAGAGTGGGGCAAGAGGCAAGGAAGGGGGGTAGGAGGGGGGAGAAAATTATTATGGGGTGTGGGATTTTTTTGGTTGGTTGGTTTGGCTTTGGGGTTTTGTTTTGTCGTGGTTTTGTTTTTACAAAGGGCCACTGTGGCCAGGAATAAAATAAGAGCGAGTTTAGGTGACTTCTGATGCCAGGGTCATTTCCCTGGAGATAGAGATTGTTAGTGCACAAGTACGATGCAGCTGAGATATTTGCAGCACTGATGGTGCTCAGAAGGAGAGAAGAGGGAGTGAGAGGGCAGTACTTCATGGAGTTGTGAAACTTCTCTGCTCTTTGCTGTTAATGATGACAAGTGTTTTGAGGAAACTCTGAAGGGAAAAGGTAGCATTTAAGTCATAGCAGTTCAGTAATTTTTTTTTTTACAAAGAACAACTTTGTTTAATTGTCTCCACATTTAATAGGGTATTACTGGAGATTTAAGCGAGAAGCTAATTCTATAAAATATTCAGCATCTCTCCTCATTAGCTAAACTGGGAAGTTGACAAATTCCCATCCTGGATCAGCTCAAAGGAAGAGCCTGATTTGCTTATTCATTTTGTAATTTCCACATGAGAAATACTATATACAGAGGAACATTCTCTTGAGCAAGAGCTTAATCTCATACTTTGGTTCCTGTCTCTCCTAGCTGCTGATTAGCTTTGCTGTCTTATCAGTTTATGTCATAGTATGTGACTAAAATTGACTTTGCAGTGAAGAGGGAATACGTTTCGTCTTCACAGATGCTGCTGTTACCATGGAGATAAAAGGACCAATGGCCTTTTCTTGGTTTGGACTGTACTACAGTGTTCATACAGAGATGGTGCATTCGAAAATGCAACATTTGGTGCTTTTATATTTCAGTCTAAATATCAAATGAGAAAGCATATTGTTTTTTCTTGGTAATGAAGTTTAATAATAAATACAGATTTGGGACCTTTTCTGGAAGCAGAAAGCAAGCCCACCAGGAACGTGAAAACAGCGTGGCTGGTTTATGCTTGCTAAACCTCCTCTCTGGGAAAAACCTTTTGGCTTTGCAAAATATAACCCTGTAGAGCCTTTGGGTTTATCTGATGCAGTGTTTGATGCTGGTTACATCACCAGCTTACTTATCTGTGATGTTCCACCGTGGCTGATCTTGAATGAGCATGCAAAAGCTGTGAATGCGATTTTTTTTTCCTTGAGAAAGCTTTTCTACCTCAGATCGCGTGAAAGAAAATATAAATACCAAATCCACCACTCATTGAAGGATGGCTTGCAGAAGGTGTTATTTGTGAGTACCTTTTCCTTCTTCATCTGTCATCACGTCTCTGATATCTGTGTTGAGGATTCCAGAAGTGGGAGTAGTGATCAGTTTATTGTTTGGTAGGTTTCTTTCCACGAACCATTTTTTGGGTGTTACCTTTTGGGCAGATGGATGATTTGTATATTTGAAATGCACACATGACTGGGTTTATGCATATGGACATTTAAAAATTTAACCTAATAAACTAAATTAAGACTATGTTTAGTGGAAAAAACCACAGCCAAACAGAAACCAGTTTGCGTACAAAAAAGCAACGCAGGATTGTTAGGAATTCTGTCTGTGATGAGTCGAGAGTCTCTCTTCCATTTTGTCTGAATGCTCTGTCATATTAAAGTGTAATCTGTCTTTCAAATACATAAACATTAATAGAACGATATGGATGCTCTCTTAAGCAATATAACATCAATGAGGCAACGTGTCGCTGTGGTTTTGTTGTCATTGCATATATGCTTGGCCAGAACTAAAGATACATTAGTTCCTCGTGACTGCCTTGAGCAATTTCTCCAGCATTACAGTCAGCACAGCAGGACTTTGGTATTTCTTTCATTTAGTGCAAATGCAGCAGCTCTTTGCGGGAGTTGTGACGTTTGGCAGAAGAGCTAAGTGCTCATCCACTTGTAGACAGAGGAAGGACAGCGCTGAAGTTTGCGTGTTGTTTGTGGTGTCAGTATCAGGAATATATACAGCAACCACCCGGGGTGCTTTTCTTCAGCTGAATTCTAGTAGTTCCACATGACTGTTACCATGGGTGTTCTTTTAAACCCTACTGCAGTGTTGTTCCCCCTCCAGGGAAAAATCAGAGCAGATGAGACACCAGAGTGCGGTGGAGTTGCCCTCTGCCACCCACCCTCACTGCCATCAGGGTTTTATTCACTTCTAACCCTGTACTTTGAGATGGCTGTACCTACTGTCTGCATTTCTGAACTCTGCCCAGAGATCCACTCCCTTGAGGGTTAAATTTCGGTTTGCCAGGGTATCACCCATCAAGGAGGTGCAATTGTCATCTGTAGCCTTTTGTAGTTACTTGAATAATGCCTGTCAGGACCCTAATTTGACTAAGTCTGCTTTATGCTCAGTAGTGCTCTCCACACACAGGCATAGTAAGTTCAGCCATTCAAGATACAACTATTTGAAACGAGTATAGAAACGAGTATTCTTAAATTTTCTTTAGCATTTTGTTTGACAGAGACTGTGAACGGTTAAGGTGAAATGTCTTCAAATGAAAAGAAACTGGGAACTGTACATAGGAAGTTGAAATAAGAAAAGTGAACTCGGAAAACGGGTTGTAGCCTTTCAGGTATAGGTGGATCAGCTTTAACTATCATGCTGTGTGTTTATACAATACAGTAATATTAATGAAGTGGTAATGTTTGTGTTAGGCTCCATTTTAATTTGAGTTGTGGGATTTGGGGATTTTGAAACTCTCAGCAGGGGACAGAATTTCTCACAGTGCTTGTTGTGTGGTGTTAAAGAATATTTAATCTCTGCAGGTTACTTCCTCTGACAGTGATGTTGCAGACTTATTTATAGAACTGTCTTGTATGGTATTTTCCTCTATTCCTGCTTAACAGGTTTGGTATCTTCTGCCTAGCTCGGCACATTGCTGTAGGAACCACGGTATGAACTAGGACTTCTATAATTCTGCATTTTAACTCCTACTTGAGAATGTTGATGCTGATAGTTGGGAAGAAGGAAAATGTATGGCTGGGGGCTGTTTTAGAACTCACTGTCCAGAACATGCATATAACAAGTCTTCATGTTCTTTAAAACTCACTGATCTGAATAAAGCTGTACGTTAAACAGTTAAACACGCCAGCTCTTTAATGCAGGAGTAAGTTTTCAAATGAAAACTATAAATCTGTCAATTTTCTAATAATATAAATGTTACGGACTTTTGCCTTTTAAAAAACTAAAATATAACTTTTTACATCTTAAAAATAAAACGCAAAAAGCTAGGTTGTTGCTGTTCTAGAAAGAAAAAAGCTAAACAACAGTGTCAAACTACTAGGATTAGCAAAAGCATTTTTCGCATGCTGCACTGAATAGAATGTGTCATTGTACCATTGTTTTCAGTAATAGGATTTGCCTAGCTATAAATCTCTTAGGCTGTCTGAGTGATTCACACTTCGCACATTACTGTTTTTTTTTCCTTTTTCATGAGCTTCAAATCCAGTATGTATAGATGTTGCTGTTTAGATTTGGGTTTACAACCATTATTGTTTTGTGAAATTATAATAAGTGTGGCTTTATTTAGTAATATGGGTCGTCGTTTCTCAAGTCAGCCTGGGACCTCATTTAATGATGTGGGAAATACAGGAAAGATGCAGTGAATCTATCAATTTTCTGATTTAATCTAAAGGATTTTTTTTTCCTGTCGTACACAGCTTCATGTCTCTCTGCTGCTTTATTTGTTTTTAGACTGCATCGGTTTTGTTCTCCTACAGATTTTGAAAATGACCAGTAAGCACCCATGATACAAGTGTATTTTATGTGCACTGTAAATGAATAGTTGGGTTTGTAGTAAGACTTAATCAAAAGGGCAGTAAATGTTCCTAATTAGAAGCACCTACATATTACCAGTCTTAATTACATTCACCCTAGTTACAGCTTAACCCAGTATTGGAGGCTGCCTACAAACCCTGCATTGGTAGGGTACAAAAGAATCACCCCTTGCCAATTTGTATAGGGTAGCACTTCATTTTCACAAAATTAAAAAGGTTTTAATAACTATTTTAAAAATAATTATCTCTAATGTTAATAAGTATTGTGTTCTCCAATGGGACAAAAATAACTTATGTTTCTTGTTTAGTTACACTGTGACAATACTGGGATTTTATTCGCCCAAGAGATGGTAATTATTTTAAATTTTAATCCTTTGGATGGAGGAGGGGACCGTGAAAGCCTACCTAATCATTCTTTTGAAAAATCCAGCTGTGGGCACTTGAGTTGAAAGCACATAAAGAGTAGTACTATTCAAAACAAGAACCTATCAGTTTGCATTTACTGCAACACGACCAAGTGCTGATTTTTAATCATTTTGATGACTATCAAATGTTATGTTTTCTTGAGCAAAATTTGGTGGCTTGTTCTCAGGTGCTGCTCTCCTAGAACTGCAGATTTTGTTGAGCATCCTTGATATCTAGTGAAACCATCTCTAGTTTTTATTAAGAAAACATCCTATTCGGTATTGCTTTTCTCTAGGTTACATGGGTACTGCATGGGAGGGGGGACAGAGAGGGAAAGAGGGAGAAGCCAACATAGCAGGTCTAGGACATATGGTTGTGCTGCTATATAATGTCTGGGCGGTATTTTTGGCTCTTAAACTACAGTGTAAGGTAATTACCTTGGTGTTCACTTGCCACGACTTGTCTCATTACCTTCCTGTGATCGGGTGTTTAAGAAACTGGTACAGAAAGCCATTTTGTTGAAAGGAAATGGTAGGTTGAAAGGTATTAGTTGTCGTCTCCTGTAGCATGTGACAGTCTCTGCCCAGTACATGTGAATTGTCAAGATTTTTTTCTATATGCAACCATAAAAGCAATAATGGCATTTAATTTTGGACAGCTGCCATTCAAAAAAGGATGTAGGGGAAAGACTGTAACTGACAAGAGCACTGTGAAAAAAACAGTGTTTGCTCTGTGCCACCACAGCCTCGACAGACTTGGCTACAGACTGACAGATATAGTGGCAGGAATCAATTAAAATAAAGAAAAAGTTTTCCATTGCTACTTCAAAAGCCAAAATCATACTGTCCTGTGTATTTTGGGTGAAGATCTGAGCAGTGAAAGGAACATCTTTGATTCAGAACAGTAGGGATTTGTCCTTGTGGATGGAAATGGTTCATCTCCTAAATCACCTCTGAGTGGACGCAGCCACAGACAGCTACAGTCAAACTTCGGGCTAGGAGGAGATTAAAAGAGTTGCCCTGTTGTTTTCTCGGCTGGGGTGAGTTTCCAAAAAGCAGGTTGTCTTTGTGTGTGTATTTGGTGTGTTGATCCTGGAAGCCTTTCTAGCATGTTAATGTGCATGGTAACAAGCTTTTAGCTGGAGATGTGTCTGTATTGCTGTGACTTTTACTGTCTGTCGCCTATTTGGAGATCAGTGTGATTGTGTTTCAAATTCTGTTTCACATCACAGAAATGGTTAGGTTTATTAAACGAGAACGGGATGGACTTTACTGGTTTTTAACTGTAGTCTTTTCTAATCTCAGCTGTAGCCATAACTCTGGATTGACATGAGAAAGAAAGAAGAAAGTTTTCAGCTTGTAAAATAACGCAATTCTTCATCAGGATAGAATGCTGAGAAATGAAAGTATTCCTTTGAGTAGCTTGTGTGTGTGAATCCAGTCAAATATTTCTTAGCTACCTCGGATGGCATTGAAGGGAATGGGTTTATATAGGGGATGAACTTGTCTACCACTTCAGCTATCTTTAAGCTAATTTTAAAAAGGGTATGTGTTAACTAGCACCAGCTATTCCGAGTGCCCAAGGCAGTGCTATAGGAGACTGTGCAAGTATAAATTTTTCCGAGTGCTTGCACGTACCCGTTGGAACACGGCACCTCATGGAAAAAATGTACCTGAGGAGAAGGAAGAATACTGGCAGATGGAGGTGAACAGATTGTTATTTCATACAAAGAAGAGGAATAGTGTATGAAGTAATATGGCTGTAGAAAAATGCAGCAGTTAAGACAAATAAACATACCTAGTAGACTCCTGTCATCAGCCACATCATTAACTTGATAAAAAGACAACATTTCTTCCAGCTGTGGTCTAGTACCAACACACTTTCCTAAGATTCTGTGAGACAACGGTCTGGCTCTGCTCTTTAAAAGCTGATAATCTTGTTAGGAAGAAGTTGTGAGGCAGTGATGATTTAATAATTTACTCACAGATTTACATGTGCTTGAAATTAAACAGTAGCAAAACAGAAAAGGGTTGGATGTCATACCCTGTCCTAACACTGTGGGCTACTCAGAGTTTGGAGAAGCTTTCTCCTGGATGGGTGTGGTTCTTGCCACCATCCATGTCTCCAGGAGCAGAAGGATGGTTACTGGCCTGCTCAGAGGACATTTTGAAAATCAGTAAGAGCAAAAGTTAAAGCAAAAGTAATTCCAAGTGCATACCCTGGTATTTTGTTCTCCCAGGTCGTTTAAAAACCAACGTTGAGAAAATCGTCTGCTGAATTTGGGAGGCTTGTAGCTTTGTGATGATCAGTAATCTGTTTCTTTTTATTTGCACGTCTAAGTAAAACTCTAGTACTGACAAAATATGAAGAATGGTCATTTCTGTTCACTGATGGATAGGAAAGTGTTGTTAAAATGAGTGTTTTTTAATGGCAAACATAAGGGGATTTGGGGAGAAGTCAGAGAGACAGTTAAGCCTACTTTGGGTCTGCATATTTGCTTTGGAGCTGGATTTTCCTCATTATGTTGGTATCCCAGGGGAAGATGCGATTTCAAGGTTTTGGTTTAGGATTGGTTCTGTTCTTACTGTGTGACTGCTCTGTTCTCAAAAGAACTGTAAAACTTGACAAGCAGTTACCTGGCCGTGCGTCCTTGGGGACAGCTGGAAGAAAAACTGGCCTGGAAGCAGGAAAAGGCAAAGCTTCCACTCCCAACTGGGATGTTGCAGTCATGTTTCAGGAACTAAAATTCCCAGAAGATGCGTTCATCAGTTTAGTGGTTTATCTTGTGCCAGTGCTGAAGTAGCTGTCCTCTACTGACAATCTTAAATCAGGTTTTGAAGACCACAGATTAGAGATGTAAAAACTAAAACTTAATAGGGCCGAGTATCTAGGACACTGAGCAGCGGAAGTGATTACTTCTCCTCCAAATTATTTAAATACATTTCTGCTGATGTCTTTACCTCTTACAACTTAATGAATTAATACTGTTTTGAATGCAAACTTATGTTGAACACTGATTAAAAAATCTAGCTATATAGTTAAAGAAAAAAACAAACCAAACCACCCAACAACAAACAACAAAAAAAGACATTTGAATCTTGATCTTTTTCTGATAGATGATCTTTCAAGGTCCCTTCCAATCCCTGATATTCTGAGATTCTGTGAAATGAATGAAAGTATTGTTTTAGCAGGTGATTAAAGGCACAAAATGCCACATTCGGATCTTAGATTGCACCAGCAGAAGGTATATTTGCTTTGAGTAAAACCAGTACACTATGATAGAGACTGTAAAGCCTGAGCCTCATCCTTTGTCAGGCTGATCAGGCATTAACTCAGTGGGATCTAAAAGAACTGAAACACAGTCAAGATAGGCCTGATTTTTAAAATTTGGAGCAGGGTCCAAAGGTCATGTTTGCTTCTGTAACTAGCTGGGCAAAGAGTCTATCTTTGAACACCCTAAGAGCTGGCCAAAATCTAACCTTACGCATT
Organism: Nycticryphes semicollaris; assembly: GCA_013400055.1. Classification (NCBI taxonomy): domain Eukaryota; kingdom Metazoa; phylum Chordata; class Aves; order Charadriiformes; family Rostratulidae; genus Nycticryphes; species Nycticryphes semicollaris. Next base: position 308,651 of record VXBJ01001507.1, on the reverse strand, counting down.
GAACATATGTTTTTGACATCTGAGATGTTCTTGTTCTGAGATGTCCACAGCAATGATATGCAGTACCTTAATTACCTGCCTGCAGTTGAATATTGTCTTCTGGTGTATCTACTCCATACCTGCACACGGGGAGTGCCAGTGTAGTTATTACTTAACAAAACTTTGGCAACTGAGGTGGCTGGACTTCTGTTTCTTCAAAAAGAAACTTGGAGCAGTGGAGCTTCTAACCACTTGTGCGGTAGGTGAGTATTAACCTTAATTGTAGAGGAGCAAACTGAGATTATAGGGAGAACTTTCTTCCTTATTGTTTAGATTTTTTTTGGAACCTAAGAAAACCAGAGTAGGACAGATTTCTGGAGCCCTGTGGGGAAGATTCTTTTTGGAAGAGCCAAAAGCAAGCTCAGCTCAAAATGCTTTGTTGAGATTGTTTCCTATGTTTACTGGTTTATTCTCTGAAGAAAGAGTTGCTGCTGCTGAGAATAGAGACATTTCTATGGAAAAAAGGGTGGTGGGAAGGGAATGTGGGACACTGTCATACTAATTTCCTCTTTTTGCCTTCTGCTGGAAGCACATTAGATATTCACAAAGCAGGTAGCAGCAGGTTTGTCAGTGTGATGAGTTTTCCTTCCCAATGTGAGACTACTGTGAGATGCACACCTACAGTGTACTGTCCTGGGGCTGTGAATTGCATGGAGCAACTTCTGTGACTACGGAGGCTTTTCCTTGTCATAAAATACAGTTTTTGCGTGTTCTAACTGCTTTCATCGTGGCCCATGGATGTTTTCAGTAACACTGTCCATCTTTAGAGTTGTTCTGGTCAATCTTTCCAAGTGGTTTGAAGGTGCCACCAGTAAGTGTGCACTACAAGGTGTTAGCAGGTTATCCCCCGTGATGGCAATCTGCCTTGTGCCTGGATTGCGTTGTACTTGTGTTTCCAAAAGCTCAAGTACTTTGTGGGAGTTACCATCGGTTGTGTCTTTAAGCAGAAAATCCTACTCATCTTGGCCGCGCAGTTGCTGACACACTGTTGGCAACAGAAATCAGAACAGGCTGACCTTGGTTTTGGCTTTTTTTTTATCCAAAAGGATTAGTAACTGATTCCGTTCTGAGCAACGACTGACTTCATTTTGCTTAACCACTCTGATCTTATAAGAAAGTGACCTCACAGGATTCACGTTAAGCCTCAGGGATGCAGAGGAATCAAAATCAATCTTCTGAAACATCTGTCAAGATGCCAAGCAAAAGATGGGGGGAAGGTGCACTTATGTAGACGTACACGCATTCTCTATTAATAATCAGTTACACAATAAATGAGGATTTTCAGTTTAATGGGTACTTGTTCCATGTGTGCACACTCTAAGAGCTAGGAAATATTGATTAAATGTTTTGATGTTTTCCTAGAAGAATGCCGTGCCTTCAGAAATTTGCTTATGTGGTTTTGTCATGGAGGACCTGCTGTGCTAAACCTTGTTTAATGTTTCTGGGCACAAACATCAAAAATGCTGAGCAGTGTACTTAAGGACTTTCTAAGCTTTACTTCAGGTGCAATACTTGGTCTTGTTTTGCAACTCTTCGGTGTTTTTAATGAAAAAGCACAAACATAATGATCTGGGGCACAGCGCTGTCTTTTTGTGTTGTAAAACTCTTTTTTTAAAATTTTTCCATGCTTTGAACAAATGGCAGCAATTAAATGAGTATTGCATATTCCTGAATATTGGTTAAAACTTGGGTGAAACTTAGATTCTTTCAAATTTGAGTGGCATATTGCAATATGTGTATAATTGCTGGGCCTGAAGAAAGTTTACATCCATATTCATTGCATTATTCCTCATGTTTAAGCGCTGTGTTTGTAACTCCATTAAGAAAGGAGCAGCTTGACTGGTGCAGAGTAACGTGCAAGTCTGAAGCTTCATTTCCACAGGAATTTTAACCCTCGATGTTTAGCTTTTGCCGCTGTTCCACGCGGCAAGGCAAAAACAAAGTCTTAAATTGGCATTTTATCTTAATCTTGCAACAAAACTTTGACTCTTCATTTCAACAGTTCATCACTGTCATTCCTGATGCATATAATTAAATCATGGGGCTGTTTCCCTCTTGATTTCCTGGGATTCAGAATTGGCAGCGGTACGTCAAATTTCATTCAAAGCTATCATGAACTTTAAATAGCACCTGCTTTTCCCTAAAAGGCCCCTTTCTAAACACTTGGTGGTTTGACTTTGTGTTTTTCCTTGTGTCGTAGGTCTTTAAATACTCTGCACCAGTTTTGCTGTCCAGCTCCATTGTACCATACCCAGCTAGCTGTCCCTGCCACACACTCAGAGTACAGGTAAGAGTAGATATGGTCCACCCACTTCTTATTTTTTGAAGAGAGATCTGCTGCTATGATTTGACAACAGGGATAGTAGTAGTAAGTTCTGAAAGGGGGAAAAGAAAAAAAAAGAGTATTAGAAAAACATACCAAACTTGAAGATCTCATAGAATATTCTATTCACTTCTCTCAGGCACAGTAAAATGATACAGTAAAATTAGTTTAATGTGCTTTAAGAGGCACATCCCCTTAGACTCTGAAAGGTACAGTGAAGCTAGGTATAGGTTTAGTTCTCACATAACAAATATATTGAAATGTTTATATCAGTTATGTCAGGGTATTGATGCTGTTCTGAGCCAACACCTTTTTAAATCCCTGACCATTTCATGGCAGTACTTGGTTAAGCCATACTTCGTGGCACACTTAAGGTTAAAGGCATGGATCTGCGGTAGGCTCAGCACTGCCTGTTGATTAGAGTAGAAGTAAGGGGCTTTTAAATACATGTAAGCCCTCATTGCCTAGCAGAGTCTGTCCTGAATATATTAAAAATTACGTGTTTTCCAGCTAATACTGCTTTATTTAACATAGATGTCTTTACTATGTGTTTTCCAAGCTCTCTCTGATCAAATACGGAGAGCAGTAATTAATGCATCTTAGTACAATTCACTGTCAGTGCCAGTGTTTATTTTAACAGTCATAAAAGCATCAAAGGACAGCTAATCTAAGTAATTAGAAATGTGAAAACAGTTAAGAAATTGTGCATGTCATGAGAAAAATTTCTTAAATATTTCCTTTTAATATTAGTGATTAACTTAGTGATAATTGCCAGCTCATGAATAATATTAATATCAAAATATTTGAAGTCTGGTGCTGAAAAATCAAATCACTTTGCACTGATAATAAGGAAAGGCAAAACCAAACAATGAATCCTAAATCTGTAAATGCATAAACATATTTCTGGTTTGAATCTTTCATGTCTTAGTTATCTCTAACCATGCATGTTTGGATTCATCCTGTTGTTTTACATTGCAGCATCTCTTCATATGTTTGGGTTTTTTTCTTCCATCGGAGCTTTCAGTTTTATTTGGTGGTAGTGAATCCATGGTTGAGTTGTGGGACAAGACTTATCTTTCTTTTGTCCTTGGTTTACAATGCTTTAATTTTTAAGGACTTTAGTTAGAGACCTTCCTATAGGGATATTGACAGGAAAATGAGCTGTTTCTGGAATGCTTCAATATCTTGCGCCCCATAAGTTGTTATTTTTATTTTAGTATTTTTCTAGAATTCAAACTTACAGCAGCATAACTTTGTGCTGAAGAAGTCCCAAACTTCTCTAGCATTTTTTGTCTTTCTGTCTTTGTGCAGTACGAAAATGAATGCCCTAACTGACAATTTTCAGAGTGCTAATACCTAAAGCTACATACAGATTTGGATAATACCCACATGCATACCATAAGCCCTTCAGCTTTTGTTTAAGGATTGAGGTGCGTGAAGGAACTTCTCATCAACCTTGTTTGCTCGCAAGGAAGTTTAGGTCTCAGACTCTCCAGCTGCGTGTACATCTGTAGCCATGACTCAGCTAGAATCAGGGGGGATCGGGGAGCTTCCAACAATTCGTCATGCAGTGGGGTGGCCCATATTCCCCTAATGGTAACAGAGCAATTAATGAGGTGGTCACTGGCTTCCAGGGAACTGAATGTGCTCGGCATCTCCCTCACCCCCTTCCCTGGTGAACCAGCGTGAAGCTACCAGCACCACACCTTCCTGTTTTATTAGGAGTGAGTAGATAAGGGAGTTCAGGGATTAGATGGGACCTTGTTCTCTTCTTACCCCTTTCCCCCAGCCCAACGCACAAGTTCCTGGGTGTAAGATGAGCTTATGCAAAAGATGTTAATGAGTTAGCAGAGTGTGTCTGTGGCAAAGGTGGCCGACCACATACAGGGTCACATAAGCAAGAGTGGCCATCAGGCTGAGGGTGGCGTTTCCTCCCTTCTGTCACTGCTTATGAGACCTCCTCTGGAGCGTCTGTTTTTTTTAAAGGTATCAGGACGCTAGAGCAAGTCCAGCAAGGGCCACCAAGGTTTCTGGGGGCCAGAGCACATGACAAGTGAGGAGAGGCTGAGAGAAACTAGGCTGTTCAGCCTGGAGAAGTCTCAGAGCTGGTGCTGTCTTCAGCTCCTTAATAGGAGAGTATGGAAAAGGTACGGCCAGCCTATTCTAGGAGAAGGCAGGACAAGAGGCAACCAAAGCAGATTGCAGTAAGGAAAATTCCAGTGGGACACGAGATGGGGGAGAGAGGGGAATTTCATCATGAGCGCGATTAAACACTGGGCCAGAGGCCAGGAGAGGACATGGCATCTCTGTCTTCAGCAATACTCAGTTGAGCTGGATGCAATTTGTCGTAGTTAGCCCTGTTTTGAGCAGGAGGGACTGGCCTATAAATACCTCCAGAAGTCCCTTCTAACGCACATTACACTGTCATCTTGAAGCATCTCTCCTGGGGAAGGCAAAAAGAGCTTCAAGTTTCTTCTCCAGAATTTTGTTGCCAATTATGCAGTGATGCAAATGCCAGCCCGGGCAGTATCCTACACACAAGTGTGGTGGCATGGCCGGACTGTTGCAGTCTTCCTCATGTCTGGAATTTGTTCAGTTCAGCCATGAGTTAAATTTTTTCAGGGCCATTCTATCTGAACTGATAGCTACAACTTGACATCACTGTAATCTCTTAGTTGAGCACAAATTACGCACCTGGTTTATGTAAATGACCTGTATATGGCAATTCTATTGCTGTGACTGAAAAGCAGCTACTAGAACACTATCAAGGTTGGGCTTTAAATTTCCACGTGCATTTAGTAGTATTAAATTTAGCTTTTAGTCTTCCCATTTATCAATTTATAAATAGAAGTCATTAGAAACAAAACTAACAGAAATGGATGCTTCATTCTAACTTCAGTTTTGAGGCTTTATTTAGAAAATACACAGAGGGATTAATTTTGTAGCCCAGAATTAAAAATTAAATTTGCTCTGAAAGAAGCAATTAATGAATGCACTACAGTGAAATCTGGAGCAACTCTGATTTGCTGTTAGCTAATTGCTGGGTGTTTTATTCACTCCAGCAGTTTTATTTCTAGTCAAGATGATCTTTGGCATCTGTTTTGAATTGTTAATAGGGAAATAATGCATTTTTAATAACTGCAGCTATTGCAGTAATCCCTTGCTTCCTCATTCTACAGTGTTCAAAATAGACAGAAATAATACAAGTTATCTTGCATTCTCCTTTTATAAGAAGAGTCATAAGAAGCCTAAGCTTATAATGTACTTCCAGCTAGTTATTTATCTATGTTGCCTCCTGTGTTTGCTCTCTTTGGTTTATTTTTGTTTGGAAATTAAAAAGAAAAAACAACACCCCCCCAAAAAAAAAAAACCAAATCCCACCTCCCATAGTAGAGTCTTAAAAAATATGTACTGTCGTTTGAAGGTGCCAAGTCTGCAAGGTGCTCTCTATTTGGTAACGCTCATTTCATATGGGTTTTACGTCTGATGTGAAGGGCAAAGTAAAGGAGCTCGTGGTACGTCCTGGAGAGGCTTCCGAAAGGGCCCGGGATCCAGGCAGTCTTGTACTTCAGCTGCCGAGCCTCTTGCTTGATGTGGCCTTCCTTGTCTCGGTGGCCTTGCAGCAGGAATACACACAGAGCAAAGCCCAGAGATGTAGCGGCCTTCAGAGAAAGTAAATTCAGTCGTCTGTCTTCCGTGTTGGAAGAGCAGTCTGTTCTCAGCATTTTCTAAACACATCTTCTGCGGTACTTCAGCCCGGCTCTGTAGGCACTAGGTACCCTTTACCATACCCAGGCTTTTGTGCACCTGAGGGTTGTTGACTTGGAGTCTATCACTTGAACCTTCAGCTTGTTCAACTGCTTACACCGCTCCTGAGCACGCAGGGTTCATTTACAGACTGAGGATAGTTCACCAGCCCACCTTCCAAGAAGGCTTTCTCCTCTGCTGAAATTAGGAGTGTTTTTTGGTTGGTTGGTTGGTTTTGTTTTGTTTTGTTTTGTTTTGAATGCCCTGTAACCCTCTTTCAGGCTTTTGTGTGGTGATTGTTGCAGTAATAATAGACAGAAGTAGTAGAAGAGTGCCTATGTTTGGGAATATAAAGTCTTATTGGTATCTGTATTCTTTATATAGATATGTAAAAGACTGATGTACGCAACCACAACTGTGCACAGATTTGCTCACCACTGATTCCTAAGCGTCTTTTCATCCGACCTGTTTATTCATAATTATGATTTTCTTGTTCTGATTTGCATGGCATGTTGGCTGTCAGTCATTAATTTCTCCATCTGCTTTACCTTCCATCCTTTCAATGAGATGCCCTTTTCATTCCAAAAACTATTTCCAAAATCTTGAAGCTAGAGATTTTTCTTTTCTTTTGTTTTTTTTCCCCAGTGATACCTGTGAAAACAAAAAGATAATGCAAAGGATGTTATAGTACCAAAGAAATCCCATCATTTTCTTGCAGCCTCTACCTGCTTAATGTTTAATCAGCACCCCTGGGAGGTAAAAACATTATTCTGAACATTCTGTACTTGCGTGAAATTTTAATGTGGAATCTTTGTTTCACCAGGTAATGTTGGCTTACATGCACCAAACCACTGTATGGAAGATGATAGAAGGATTGATTGTGCTGTTTCTTTTTGTCTGAGCCACTGGTAGGCATTGTAGCTGCTTTGTTGCCGTAACTGGTTAACACGGAAGCTTACCATGCAATGATGCCTCGCTGACAGATGCTTCTATGTTGTGTTAGAACGGTTTGGTTTTTCATGTTTTTTCAAGAGCACGTTGGGAATTCTTTCACACTGGGCACAGCCAGGGAAAACTGGGGACATTTTTCTTAGGTTCCTGCAGACGGGAAATACGTCTTTACGATTAAAATTTGGTTCTTTGGAACTCTGGGTTTATTTTTTTCCACTGCTAAGCACTCCACTGTTTCCTAGCATAGTGCTTAGGCACTAGAGCCAATATTTCACATGTCCTTCGTATGAGCATCTATTCAGACGTATATATTCCCAGTCAGTGATTAAGCACAGGTGAAGCTGTAGCTGCGGGAGTGGTAGTTCAGAATCCTTTGTACTATTGATAGGACTATTTATTGACATTTTCGACCCCAAAAAAATGTTGAATAGAAAGCTCAGTTCTGAGTGCATAGCAAGTGCTTAGCTATACAATTTAGGGCATTTAAGCACTGCTGTCACCTCTCTTTATAATGTGCAGAGATTTAAAAGCTTGACTGTTTGTTCAACTGAGCAAAGGAATGAAAGCGACAGAGCTCAGCCCAGTCAGCGTATTGGAACAGGACACCCTACGCAGATGAACAGAGCAAAACAGACCCAAATCCTGACCAAATCATACACCCTGTGCTAAGTCAGGATGAGGTTCAGAGGATTACGTAAGGCATCTGTGTTCAAACCCTGTGGCAAAGGGAAGCTGGCATAATTTTAAATTCTTGTAATTTTCCACTTGATGCCTACGTGATACAAAAAATGGTAAATTGTGTTTGTACACAGCAAGCTGTTCAGAAACAATCAGGAATTGACAGAATATAATGAAATTTACTATTTGTTTTTGGATTTTCTTGGTTTTCTTCCTTCATTGTGTTCCTTTCCATCCTCCTTTCTCAGCTTGTTATTTAGTGCAAAGGAAATGACTGCTCATGGTTGTGTTATACTGATAAAGAAGTGACCCTCGTGCAAGCTTCCTGCTAAGCCGGCATCCCTTCCTCCACCCGCCATAAAGCACATTATAGCATTACAGATGTAGGTATTCCAAACTGCTGCTTTAATAGCCTTTGTGCCTCCTGGTTTGTAGCACCATTCATGATGCTGGCAACCCTGCATGGAAACAGATATTTTTCCTTCTGCTTTGAAAGAAGGTGGGGGGAGGAGTAGAGTGCAGATACGTTAACGATCAATGTTTCTGTATGTAAAACACCGGCAGAAGGGGAATGCATCTATTCTGCATTTTCAGTGGAATAGGAGCAGTGAAAATACCTATGGGAAGTTCCTTTTAAACATGTTAAAAATAAAGAAGCCATGGCCACGGTAGGCTGGGTATGTATATGACTACTTGATATAACCTTTCTTATGGGGAAAAACAGAAATTGCCCTTTCAGAACAGCTTTGCCTCAGAGTGAAAGTGTTGGCCTGGGCTCATTTGGGTGTTGTTCGTTGTGTTGAAAGCGCTGTCTCTGAGATTGAAACGTGTTAATCAGATGGTTCTTACGAACAAGTTACGCTATTTGTGGATTTAAAAACAAAACCAACGAAATCTCAAGCTTAATTTTCCTAATGCTGTTCCCTGTGATTCTGTTCCTCTGTCTCTTTTCTTTCTTGCCCCTCCTCTTCCTTGGCAGGGAAGATAATGTTCTGCACCAGTTCTGCTGTCCACCTTCGGGGTCTAGTAGTCCATCTTCAAGATAACAGAGAAGCTCGGGGTCGCTAAGTGTGCAGTCAGTGCTACACCTGTATAGCCCGTCTCTCCTCTCCTCTCTTACTGGTGTGTATGGGACTGACACTTGCATGGATGCCATAGGATTCTGATTCCTGTCAAGTTCGAGTTGCTCAGAATGGCACAGCTGTAGATTTTTGCCATGGATGCTTGGTAATCTCCTCACCGTGCTTTTCTACAGCTCTCTTCCTCGTGTCCAGTATTGAAAACACACACAAACTGTATACAAATGCGTAAAATGCACAGTTTATTTTGAACTAAAATAAACACTACCATAAGTCTTTAAGTGTACTGCGAGTTTTGTTGCTGTATGTACATGGTCATGTGGTACGAAGGGCACAGACTGATGTAATTTCTTCTCCCCAAAACGTTGAAGGTACGGGAGGGGAGCTGTCTCTTACAATCTGTGTTAGGTTGTTTGTACTGCTAACAGTCCTGGAATTTTGTTCCTAGGTTGGTCAAACACCACATGGCATTTTATGACTGTGGTAGAGATTATTATTGTGTAGAGATTAACCATTCTGCCTTTGCTTTTTGACTGTTCTGAGGAACCAGCAGGTTTGTGGTGTGACAGCGGATGCTCTTACATTTCTAAGCTTCTTTGAGGCCTGCTAAGTTTGTTTGCCTGCGTCTTGTGTGAAGCATTAGCAAAAGCACAAGATCATTACTCGTGTACATCTGTTACCTAACTGATGAAAATATTTTTCTCTAAGCTGTGCACAAGAGTGTCATTGGAGGAATGAACTTGTAATTAGGTGGCCCTGTAACTGCCACCAGATAAATGTGAATGTGTCTGTGGGTGTCTAAGTCCAAGCTACCATTGCCCGCAAGGCCCTTTGTTGATTACATCTTTCCAGACACGTCTTATGGCTCTAAAATAACTGGAGCATTTCTACTAGTTGGGTCTTCCAAGCTTCAACAGCCCGAGCAGATATACCAGGAAACAGCGTTTCTATGAAGTGGCATTTACTAGCCTGAAGCTGGCAAGAAAGAAAAATTGACGGGGAGGGAAGGAGAAAAGGGCTTTTAAGTCTGTTGTTGCTATGATAAGTTAATATATTACTCTAAACCGTCTGGAGCTCACGTAAAGGCAGAGGTGGTCGGGTGTAGAGTGAAAAGGTGATACTTATTTGTAGTTATATGTGGCTTTGAGGATGAGGTAGAAGGAGGATAATCAGGATCAAGAAGGGAAGAACTGGCAAGGTAGCATACGGTTCATTTTCATCCTGTATAATGTGCTTTTTTAGGATGTGAAGGGATCCATGTAAAAACTAGAGTGCGGGTTATTTGCATTGCAGTGAGATTTGATCTACAGTTTCTAAGCGTTGTACCAATATTATCCTTCCTGTTAAATGTTTTCTTGTGCTTGCCCTGGGTATGCTTTTGGAGTGTCCAAGGCCTAATGAAAAAATTTGCTTGCGCAAGGCTCATCTGCCTTCATGATTCCATAACAATTTGTCTGTGTCCCTTATTCTGACTGCGGGCTGTAAATAATATATGGCTGCTTCTATTATTTCATATGGAACATTCTTAGTCTCGTGTGTTTCTTAATCCCTTGGCATTGCAGTACATAGGAAGTGCTTTCATTCCCTCTGCAACATTTGAAAATGATGTCTGCAAAAATTGTATAGTAGATTGCTGCTGGTCAGCGTAGCCCTGGAACTGCTCTGATGTTTCCAGGGCAGAGGAAAACACTGAAAAGGTTCTGTGCTGCTGACAGTTTGGGTCTTCTGCTGCTGTAATTAAGAGTTTCTTGGAGTTGCTTCCCAAAGATCGAAACAGTAGGCATTTCTGATATTTTGACTTGCTTATCTTCCTCCCAAACGTAAACAGTAATTAACTCTCTCTGCTCAGTGTACTGAACTGTAATTATTCTCCTCTGTGGGGTGGGATTTGTCCAATCTTTCAATAAGTACCTTTTATGTATTTGTGTAAGGGAAAACAAAGAAGAAAGACTACTGTTTAAATATGAAAACTAGAGGCACCAACTCTAGGTGCCAGCTCTTTGGCCTCGATGAGATGGCAGCTGATTATCCTGAATGAGGCTGTAATTAATGATGTGTCTCAGGAGAAAAGAAAGTCAGGGGCTGCTCAGTGCTATTAGCTGTAACAGGACACCATCATTGGTAGTTTTCTACCCGGTAGTTTTCCAATTAAGAGAAAATAGTCCCATTTTAAGTTGTTGGCATTTGAAACAATTTGAGTTGGTGTCCATAGTGTCATCAAATCTTGGCTTTTACTCTGTGGAGAAAATAGAGAAGCTGACCTTCTCTGATGTCAGAAATGCAGAAGTAAACATTTTCCTATTTAAATAAGTCACGGCTGGCTAAATAAAATATGCTGTGGATCTTGGGATTTAACAATAGAGCCTAGCATGGTTTCTTTTGTAGTTAACCAGAATTAAAAGTAGATGACCTAAACGCTGTGCACATTATTATAAAACTGAGAAAGGTACCAGTGGAAACATTTCCTTTTTCCCTTGATTCTTCAATGAATTTGGATTGTTTTTGTGAAGAGTGAAGACTGTCCGATTGCGCGTTCTGGTGTAGCAGGTGCAGCAGAAATGTCATTTTTCATGGTTTTATAGGGCAGATATCTTCCTTTGAGACCTCAAAGGATTGAAGTATTCAACTAGGGAGTACCTCCTTGGGCACCTTTAAGCACTTGCACCTATTAGGATCAGGCCATTTTGTCTTTCTTGTACAATATGCAGTTCTCCTTTACAAACATATTTTGCTCTTACACTCTCTTGTGGTGGTTTTGCCTAAAATAGGTGGGTGAGACTTCAGCTTTGCAGAGTGACTACTGACTTGTTATTTTCTCTATGTGTAGTATTTTCTGTCTGTAACTCATGGTGGGAAGCCATTAAAACGGCTCAGAGCAGAGTGTGCAGACAATTTTTGAGGAGTATAGATTTTTATGCACCACTAGATGGAGCAAAAACCAGTTCAGCTGTGATAAATCAGTGGCTCCCACAGCAGAGTTTAAAATAGATGAAGCAAAATATTGTATAATGTGAGGAGAAGAAATAATCCTCTGAAAAAATGGAGTAGAGGGTAAATATTAAGCCTGACTGAAAGCAAGCTTTTTACGTTTTCCCTGAGCCATTCCAGCAGCTCCGTAGTTGAATTCGGATTGCCACGATTCCAAGCAAGCCAGGATTCATGATGAATTTGAGGAATGTGTATGGTGTGTGGCCAGGGAAGCTCCTTCCTTGAGCAGGTGCCTGGGGATGGCAGAAATGTAATCCACCCGTCAGCATCCCACGGCATTAAAGTAACATTTGAGGTGACTCGTGGAGGTTGTTGTCAGGAGGTAGGGATTTGGCTGCTCAGTACTCGCATTCAGAAGGTGTTGGATGGGCTTTGTCACCTCTGAAGTCCCTGATGCACGGCTTCAGGAGGGCATCACGTAACGTGGACCTGTCAAACCAGCCCTTGCGAACTGCAGCATGAAGCCCTTCTTCACCCCAGACACTGAAACACAGCAGGAAGCTCTCAGCAAGCGTAACTCCCCAAAAAATAGCATTTGTGAAAGTAGGTGGTTGCCAGGCTTGTGAGTGGCAGTAGAATTATTTGTGGTTTTTTACAATAATTGAGTAGTTTCTGAAAGAGCTGCTAGAGGGAGCTCCGATGCAGGCTGTTCCAGAGCCTTGGCTCTAAGTCAATCATTACAAATACGTCCTGGTTTATTCTGTGAGGCTGTAGGTGAAAACAAAGGAGAATACCATCTGTATTTACTCTTGCATGCTGTTAACACTGACAATGGAGACTTATTTGATCGTGTGGACTAGCAAAATGGACCCTACAGTCAGTGATGTTTATATATTTTATAAATATCATCATAAATCCACTGGTTGCTTGTTTAATTTGGCCTGCCTCTACCTTTCCCAAGTTGGAATATAGAATCATACAATCGTTCAGGTTGGAAGAGACCCTTGGGATCATCAAGCCCAACCATCAGCCCCACTCTACAAAGTTCTCCCCTACACCAGATCCCCCAACACCACATCTCAACCACTCTGAAACACATCCAGGGATGAGGACTCAACCCCCTCCTTGGGCAGCCCATTCCAGGGTCTGACCACTCTTGCTGGGAAAAATTCTTTCCTAATGTTCAGCCTAAACCTACTCTGTTGTAGCTCGAAGCCATTCCCATGTGTTTGAGGGAAGGTGCTTGTGTTTCACAGTACCTGACTAGGCATCAGGGGTAGTAAATATCCTGCTGCCGGGTGTTGGATGGTTGTGTAGAAAGGAGTATGAGACCAAGACAAACATACAGTGATACTTCTCCCAGGCTCCAGTGCGTTTTGACAAGAAAATAATCCATAGGTTGACATCTAGTAGCTTTTCAAGTAAAGAAATTTATAATTGCTATTTAAAAAAAGGGTGAAACAATTTCAAAACAACTAGATAGATGGTTCTGCTGTCAAAGCAGCAGAAATCCTCGTTTTACGTCTACTTAATTAATTCTAGTAATTCAGTTAAGGATACCACACTTGTATTTATGGGGTATTTGGCTTTATGCATGTTTTCTCTCATGTGCAGGTACGTTTCACTTCTTGTAATTTCACCAAACGTGCACAGCTATAGCTCAGCCCTGGGCTGGGGAATGGAGAAGCCAGCAGCACAGCTGCACAGAAAGGTTGAATCATCTGCAGCAGTAACAGCTTAACGTGACTCAGCTGAGCAGGAGCGTGGTTTTTATCCCCCACACACACCCCCTTTCCCTCTTCTTCTGGCCTGGAACCAGGCAAAGCATCCTTCTCCAGGTAGGGTTACCTCCCTGTGCCAGGCAGTGAACTCGGTGCTTCTCCAGCCGGTTCCTGGCTGTGACTGGGGGGTCACTGGTTCTGCTGAGCTGACACAGCTGGGGGTGGATAGAGGAGGCTGAACCTAATGGAGTCAGTGCACAAGGAGAAACAGCATCTAATGAGTTCAGTGAGAGTTTTTCCTGCCTTTGTGTGGATCAAATCCAGCCTCCTGCTCTCTGCTACTAGTTGACCTTTCACAACGCAGGCCTGCTGCCGCTCAGTTTCCACCTCGTAATGTAGAGATGTTCATTTACTGACCCTTAAAAGAGGCTTTGGAGACTTGCTTGGGGATGGGGAGGGACTCAGAGCAAGCTATTTTGAGTTTTTCACAGCAGAAATGCCACCACAGGGTCAGGGGGGAAAGAGTAGCTGTACAGCTAACATGTTGTGGTCTGCATAGCAATTGTATGGCACAACATTTGGGTGCTCGATAAAAGCAGCTTCGATTAAATAAAGAGGCTAATGAGGATGGGAGGTTTCAGAGATCCTGGGTAGTATGGCTGCTTTTGTTCTCAGCTAACAGCTTTATCTGCAATTAATGTTTAACCATGCTCATTTCTGTACAATGGTATGGGTTTTGCTGTTTTCCCTTTAGAGTTGGAGGTCAGAATTTTAGAAAATTTAAAAATAGCTGTCTATATTTACTAACCAAGCTGAGAAGCTGAAATTTCAAATAGCCAAACACCACTTCTTCCTACAGTTATGTTTAATTTTTGTATTCAAGTGGAAATTTGTATAAAAGGTATTTTTAATGAAAAATACGCTCCTTTCTAATTTCTACTGTTTCAACCCATTAGAGTTCTTTGTTTATATTTTTTATGTGGTTTGGCCTTTACTCATTTTTGGCTGCTGCATTCATGGAACAAATGCATAAAATTACCCCGATTTATGACCCATTAATGTAAGCATTTTTTCCTAAAGAAATTCTGTCACGTTTCATTCACCTCTGAATTTTTTTTCCTGGGCAATCACTAGAGCATGACATACCTGAAAATGAGATAGTATTGAAATCTATCTTGCTCTCTTCCTCAATTAAGTCCATCTTTATGGAGAATTCAATTAGTTGTAATTGATATTTTATGACAAGGTTTTGCCAGAGGCTGGTGTAGTACAGATAATTAATCTTAGTCAGGAAATGTTATTTAAATAAATTTTTATTTGCTGATCCTACAAGCAGTATTTTTCATCAGGTGCCATGTTTTCTGACCCCGGAGCCCACTGCTCCGGCTCTTGGACGTGGCAGATGTGTCTGACAAACAAGTTTGCTTGTTGGTCACGAGGTGTCTGATTAAAGCCATTTCTCTTGGCTTTGTTCTTTGTTCGTGGGTGAGCTCTCAGCTGTGCCCGCTGCTCTCAGCTGGCCGTGGAAGCCACGAGATTGCTGGTGGTGCCTCTAGGATTCAGCCTGAAATTGAGGTGCTCTTCGCATGCTTTAAGCTCTTCTGAAGCCCACAAAGACACGGCTTCTGCTTTATAATCAGACTTTATTATTGAAGGCTCTTTTTTCAATTTTTTTTTTTAAAGATTTTATTTTGGGGAGCTCAATGAAAATATATTTAATATAGTGCTGCCAGTATATACTGGACTCCAAGAGAGCCATGACCAGTAGTAGTTCTTCTCACAAACTGCTTGATTAGATTACTTCAGTGCTTCATGGCCATAAAATATCCAGTACTTTTTAAAATAAAGCTGAAAACAAGTGAGTAATAGGCATTGTCAACTCCTTTAACGTTTGCCATCAAAGACTTAAGGATGATCAAAGAGCCAACAAAGGAGACGAAGGTTTTAGGTGTGTAAGTGGAGCAGCAGGAGGCCTGTCACTTTATTACAGATGAGGCTAAATGAATCCTGAGCTTGGCTTTCGTGTTTCATTAGGCATTTGTCTCAGCCACAAAGCTTAGTCCAGGTCAAGGAAGTCCACGGTTAGCTTGGCTGTGAATTTGGGAGGCAGTTCTTCTTAGAGTCTATGTGAGACAGACATACATACAGACATACATACAGACATACATAGCGGTTTCCCGAGTATGATTGTTCTCCAAACACCTGCAGCTGCATCCAGATGGCAGTCAGAACCTTTGGCCCTCTCAGATGCATCCAGCACTGTGTCGTCTGATTCCTTGGTTTCCACTGAAGCTGTATTAGTTCCCAGGGGTACTGAGGCACCCTGGGCTGTTCTGCTGTAAATCCTGGTTGGAACTTAGAATGAATATAGCAGTCGCTTTTGAACTCAGAAGTTACGTGAAGCATGTAGTCACCTTCTGGTTTCAACTGGCTCCTTTTGTTGTACAGAGTCAGGGTAGTGAAAATTACTGTTACGGTACATTCAATTGTTATATATACTATGTTATGTAAATGTATGTGTACATATATGTGTAAATATATGTGTAGGCACAAAAGAGGGGTTTTTTAATTATTTTTTTTTCAATCTGATACTTGGACACTCTGGTATTCGCATAGCTTCCTAAAGCTGGAATTTCGAAGCATTGGACCAAGAGTGGGCTGTTGCAGAACTCCTGACCTGTGGTCCTGCGGCTGCCCTTGGTGACACCCAGCAGAAGGTGCTGCAGACTCTGGGATCCAGTTGTTGGTCCTGTCAGGGAAGGGCCTGGCTCAGCTTCTAGGGCATGTTTGAAAGTCCCTGTGCCTCTGTGAATTTGCTCAGTACACTTGGTAAATGTAAACTGCCCATTAGCTGGAAATTCATGTTCCTTTCTATGGTGGAGGCTGCTCTGCAGCTTTCCCGTCCTGCTTCCAGCACGCACACTGCTAACCCCTCTTGTTATTGTACCACCACAGACGTGCTGACATAGCTCCAGTTCTGCTTGTTTTCAGACTCTGTAGTAGTTTGCTAGTTGCATGTTATTTAACTTGTATTTGCAAGCCTTTTCTTACGGAAAGCAATGGTGGCTTTCAGAAACATCTGGCTCCATTTTCAAACCAGTGGGTTCACAGCCTACAGAAGGAGCAGAATTACTGAAACATTTGCTGTGCACGCGTAGTGATAAAAGGTGGTTTTCCCTGTTTAAAAGAAGCATCATGACCTCCGATAGACTGACACAGTGCACTACAATTTAAATCTTTCAATATCTCTGTCAATTTTCTTTCTCAGAGATGATGAAATGAATATAATAGATGCCTCTTTACCAAGTAAGAGGGAAACAGCACATTGATCACAGGGCTTTGAATGCACTTAACAGCTTGAATAATTCTGTTACATTTCCTGAGAAACAAAAGGGTTGTGCACGTTGATCTATAGCATTTTTCCTGTAATCTGCTGCTGGGTAGTCAAAGAAAAATATCACTGACATGCAGAGAAATAATCTTCGATTGCCAGTGAATGTATTGAAGCCAGCTGAAAGTTGTATGAATTCTTAAATTGTAATACTGATGCTTCTAGACAGCTACAGGAACAAATAGCTTTGTCGTGGTACATGATAAATGAGCTGCCTGCAGGTGTATGCAAGGGTGTGAGGCACCTCTCGAAGCCTCTTGGTTTTCCGCAGGTACGTAAGCATTTCAGGGTGCAAACTCCAGGGAGGTGCCTGCAGCGGGTGGGAATACATGGGAGATACTTCAGCTGCACATTTCTCTCAGAGCGCTTGCTCTGAACTGGGGGATTTAAAATCTGCTGATGTGTGGGTGGGAAACACATTATTTGTCTATAAACCGATAGGAAAAGTGGAGTAGAATCTGTCACTGAACCTCTCCTGAGGTACAGCCAGGCGCTCCTCTCTGCCAACAGATCTTTTAGGCTTTGAACTGTCTGCTCTCGTAGCGTTCTTAAGTATGCACGAGGAGATACAATCAACAGAAAGAGCCTCCGAATTTTAGAGGATGAAGTCCTTAGTCTCTGCTCTTAGGATTTAATGTAATGGGACCAATTGGATGTGCTCATTTTCCTATTCCATTTTATGTGGGTTTTTTCACTTGGCTGCACCACTCTTGTATGAGCTGGCTTAGGAGGACAGGAGTAACACTATAGCTTCCAAGGGGACATGTGATATTCAAACACTTGTTCTAAATTACGCATCCATTTTAGGTTTAGTTTCAACAGCCTTTGTTTTCTGTTATTTTTCAGTGGAGTGATCTCAAGTGCCATGCAGGGATACTTGTAGAATTTAGATCTCTGTAGTACCCGGGTGGATACTGGCCTGGGAACTTGGGCAGTGTCCATACTGAAGCTTCTGTGCTTTTTCCCTGTGAGTGATACGATTTTGCTGACACTGTGGGTCAGCAGTCACACAAAGGATAGCAGTTAGCCTCACTTGGTTACGGCGAGTGCTTAATTCACAGTAATCAAAAAACTTCCACATGAGCTTTCAGATCGATGACTCCTCCAAGCATCACTTCCTTTGCAAGTGATACACAAACCAAAAGAGCGAAAGGGAGCTGCTTCTGGTCACAGTAGGCACAGAGGAGAACTTTTAATGGAGAGTAAGTTTGTCCAGCCTTACTGATGAACAAGCCGTTTTCAAACACTTCATTTCTCAGATTACATTAGCCTGCTGGACCTTTGCCTCACAGAGGATTAAACATAGATCTGGAAACTTGAACGTCTTCAAATTGAATTATATACAATTGGCTGCTGCTATCAGCAACGCGCTTTCTCTTCCTTCTTTGGAAAACCTCAATTCCCATGTTGCATGTATGGGGTGGATCTGTTTTCATGGCTCTAAACTTGAGCTGCAAATAGTAGTGAAGCTTGTTAATAAACATCTGATCTTTGTGTAACTCTGGGAATAAGTGTAATTTTGGCATGGATTCAGCCAAATTTACTAAAACCAGACTGACATAAGGCCCTTCTTCCCCCCCCCAAAAAAAAAGGAGAAGAGGAGGAAAAGGACACTTACGAGTTTAGGGTGAACTAAACTACTTTTAATAAAGTATTAATGCTAAAATAAATTTTTTTTAAAAAAAGGAAGAAAATAATGACATAGATACAACATATACAAAACCATATCAAGCCCCCAGGGTGATGATCACGTCACCAGCAGGCATTGGGAGAAGTCCCAGACTGGACTGGGTGACTGACAGGAGCTGGATTCCAGCTCTGGAGTCAGGAACGCTGGGACCGGGATCAAAGGCAGACGAACAGGCAGGGTCCTCCTCGAACACTGGTCACCGAAGAAAGAGAGTTGACCCTTTGATCCCTCAGCTTTTCTACTGAGCAGGATGCGGATGGGAAGGAATCCCCCAGCTGGTCAGTTTGGGGTCCCCTGTCCTGTCCCTTCCTCCCCACAGGGGTGACCCCTCGAGGCTTTTTCCGCTTCCCACCCTCCAACGGGGCAAAGAACACCATTCCCTGCCCTTGGCTGTTCCAGCAATAAGGATAAGCCAGGGCCTCTCTGCACCATCCCTGGGCAGAGTCAGGTGTGATCACTGGGAGGGTGAACATTTTTTTGAATACTTTTCTGTTAAATTCAGAGTTTAGTGAGTGAGAAGAGGCCCAGCTAAAAAAGTAAAATTATGAAACAGAAAATTGGTTCTGGTTTACCTCAAACCAGGATGAATTTAAGTAATGGTCTTAACTTCTAACAAACCCAAAACCACATCACTGCAGTACTGTAATATGGAATCAGTTCCTCTGGCAAGTTAGCACCTTGAAAAACAATGCTGATTAGATGTTCAGCAGGTAATAAATTCTAAATCATTTATTGTCATGAGGGTGGTTCCTTCATAAATGTTTTGGGGTTTTTTTTCAGGGTTCAGGGCTGGGGGGTTTGTAGCTCTTTTGGAAAACCTTGTAGAAGGCCATGGTTCATAAATACAAAGCATACATGATTGGTGTGAACTCTGAAACTGTTGTTAGGCCTGGTGGTGAAGGGACTTAAACAGCAGGGATTTTACCCTGTAGGTATTATTGCTGGAGTTGATCTAGCTGCTGGGAGTTGTTTAAAATTAATTTTTCAAATAACATCTTTCTCTGTACAATGTGTTACTACAAAAGTAAAATTAGAGCACTTCTTGAAAAGGAAGCTTCTCCAGGTCTCCCTGTTGTTACTCCTGCAGATTGCTCTGGGAATGCAGGCCCCAACTTCGTCAGAGCAAACCAAGATTTATTTCATATAATTCTGTTGTCTCTCCACAGAAATTCAGTTTTACTTTGCTGAACAATCTTCTCAAGTTAGTAAAGCCACTGAGCTTACTAGTCCGAGTATTTTCTCATGGCTTTTAGGTTCATGTTGAGGTGGCTTTGTCTCCTAGATATTGCTTGTCTTATAGATCTGGAATCTCTTTGAAATACTGTGATTATATTTTGATTTAGAAAGCATGTTCTAAGTGTTTGGGTGTGCTTCTGTGCTGAACACTCCCCAAAATTATGACAGAAGCCTGTGAGGCAAAGGGGAGTCTCCTGAAAGAGGAAAAATGCAATCAAGCTTGTGTGTGTAGCTTGCGTACAGCCCAACCCAAATTCAGTTCCATTTCTAATATGCCAAGTAGAAAAGTTTGTTTATAGAGTTTGCCTAAAGCTCTTCTTCACTGGTCTCTTTCTGCCTTTGAAGCGAGCCTTTTGGCCACTGAGCCATGTGGTGTCTGGAAGAGTTCCAACAAAAAAGCTCTTCTCAATCAGTTGGTCTTCTGAACCATCAGTTGGTCTTCTGAACCATCAGTTGCCTGCTCAGATTTGTGACCCAGCTGTAAGTCTTGGAGCCCTTGGGAAAACGAGCTGTGCCCTGCCTGAGGACCAGGCAATTCGGACTTTCAGCTCAGAGATGTGCAGAACCTCTAGACCCAGCAGAACTCTGCTGGTGAATCCAAGTCATTCAAGCCCCAAGCGAGGAAAACTTTTCCTTTCCAAGAGCAGCATTAAACGTGTATGTAAGTATTTTTGTGTCTAGGGGGTTCATTAAAATATTGGGAGCATGATGTACGATAAGCAAAAATTAGAAGCAAGGCTTTCAGTGAAATTCTTTAAAGAATCTTGAAGATATCACTTGTATTGCACTAATTAATGCAGGACACAGCTGTGTGTCTGATAAATGATTCTCCAGCCAGAAAAGACATTATGGCAGAGCTCCTAGCCGTATATCCATCAAATTCCTCCTAATTTCTGGGAGGAGCCCAATCTTCTTCATTAGTTTCTGGTCCGCGATACTCAAATTAGAATTTTCCACAGTTTATTTCTTCAGGGCCGTTTGGGATGTGAGGCAAAGGATTGTGGAAGGGAAGCGAATGTTGAACAGCCAGCCCCTGGGTCCCTTTGGGCCAGAGCACATCTGAGGGGTTTTGGGGGAACGTGTCCTCCCTGATGGCTTGGCAGGCCCCACTAATGAGGGGGAACTCAAGCTGAGACGATGTGCTGAGCAGAACTAGGGGTGGGAGGCTAAAATTAACTCAAGTATTACCTTGTTCCCTTTTTTCTGTTAGTTCTCTGTTAAGTACTTTCACGGTATCGTGGGTGCTTTGGGGACTTGGAGCAACTAACTAAAGCGGAGCAGACTGAAGGTGACATAGATTTCCGTGGGTTGAACTGCAGCATCAGGAAGAAGGCGTGATACGGTGCAGTGCTTGATGCTCTGGGTGATTATGGTTTTTACTCGTAGCTAAAGCGTGTTGGGTGTCAAGCTCAACGTCCTGGAATCATTCTGGCGCTCAAACGAGTGGCTTACAGCAAGTTCACACAGAATATGGAGTGATTTTGTTCGATGGCCAATGTAATGGCCGGAATATCATTTCCAGTTTTGCCTTTGTGGGGGAGAGTGTTGGTCTGGCTGAGTGTGATCCTTCTGGGACCTTCTTTTTGCCTGTTAGATGCTTTGGGCTTACCTACCAAATGGAATACTAAGCCTGGGATCCAAAGCGTTTGTCAGTGCTAAGGTCCAGCCAGTCCTCTAGCAAGAGTAAATATTTCTATTTAATGAAGCTGCGCTTTGGAATGTAAAGAAGTAATGTGGTCCTCCTTCGTAACTGAACGCGTGGAGCGGAGTAGCACAGCATCAGCTGGCTGATTCCCTTTCGTCTGTGTGCTGCCAGGTCATATGGAGAAACTCTGACAAGCAGCAATTATTCACTGAGCGGTATCTAGTACAGTGTCTTAAATATTTAATATATTTTTCTGCATTCCTTTCCTCAGCATTAAAAAGATGCATCGCCATGCTGCTTCTAACACTTGATGGAGCTCAGAACTGTCTTTTCCCCTCACACACTCTGAATTGTTATTTGCAGACAGTATATCTTTGTGCTGTGATGCTCCAAGTGAATTTCACTTCTCTAGCCAAAAGAGGATATATTTAAACAGTCTTTATTTGGGATCAAGCTGTGGATTTGCTTCAACTACAATTATTTAATCTGCCACCATTGTGCATTTTCATGCCAGAAAAACATCTTGGCTTTTCCCAAATGCGAAATTTCTCTTGCCACTTGCAAGCAGGTCTGCTTAGGATCTGTCGT
The DNA here is from genome assembly GCA_013400055.1 of Nycticryphes semicollaris. Lineage (NCBI taxonomy): Eukaryota > Metazoa > Chordata > Aves > Charadriiformes > Rostratulidae > Nycticryphes > Nycticryphes semicollaris. The sequence goes on along the minus strand of VXBJ01001507.1, from coordinate 286,635 downwards.
TATGTGTAGCTTCTGTCCGCAGTAAGGTAGGTAGTACTGTGCTCTGTCCTCTGGTTGACAAATACCGAAGGGATTGCAGCCATCTGCACTGGTGGCAATGGACTGCTCCTAGCCCAACTGAGCATTATGCCTGTAGGACTGGAAGTTGCCCGCCGGACCCTGAGAAGGGGAGGTGGCCGTACAGAGCTGTCACGATGTGGGGACTCGCAGAAGATTATCCACTCAGTGCAGTAAGGACCTCTGCATAACGTGGCACTCTGAACAAATGCTCTATAAAAGGCTTATAGCACAGACACAACACTGGGCTACTAGAATTACTGTGCTCTGTTTATCCAGTCGGCAGGAGCATAGCTCCTGTATGTGGCTCTGTAACGACTTGCTGCAATCACGTAGAATCACAGGGTTACCAAGGTTGGAAGAGACCTTTAAGATCATCAAGTGCAACCATTAACCTGGCATTGACATCTTTCTTAGGAATATCTTAACGATTTGCCGTTCCATGCCAAAGGACAGAATAGTTTAAATTAAGGTCCCTGTTTGTAATGCTGTCTCCCAGGTCAATAACACTCCCTGTTTAAGATTGTCAGTTCTTCACAGTATTCATTCTCTACCTTCTCTATGTCCCTATGGTAAAAGGAGCTCCATCTTAATGCAGTTTCATCTTCAATAAGATTGATTTTCCTATTTATGAATGCCAGGTTCTTTCATCACCAAAAAAAAAAAAAAAGGCAAAATAAAAGAGAACTTGTACCATTACTTAAGGTACCAAGAAGCTAATCGCGTGTCTCACTTAAATCCGCTAAAACATTTTGGAATATGATCTTTTAAATAACCAGTTGCTGGGAATCCTATACCCTCAGGTTTGCCTCCTACACAACTTTCATTGTGAACATGTTCACACAGTGTGAGTTACAGATGTTATAGCCCATGGCTTTGTTTTATGCTTCAGGAAAGAACTTCTAACTGGAATTGTATTTACTCTTTTTGTCTGTGGATACCTACTGACTAAGACAGCAACTGTCTGAATTTTAGACCAGTCATCTCTTGATAATATTTTTATTGTCCTCTGCATAAAACCCTGCAGAAGCGGGTTCTTAAGAATTCTGTGCTAGCTGATGGGAAAGGGTGGAAGCTCTAAGCAAGGTTGTAATTCAGTAGTTGTGTGTATCTATATTTTGTATAATTCTTTTAGCCTTGAGAAACGTTGTTATTACCAACATTTACACCTGTTCTTCTAGTTTCACGCTGACCACATTAGCTCCAGATAATGCAACTGGGCATAGCCCTGCATGCCAACTTTAGTTACAGTTCATGCAATTATTCCTCTGCCTTTGCTCTAAAATGTCAAGAATTTGCATGAGGCAGAGATGTCATTCAGCTGACTCACCAGTCAAATCGGTGCAGATCTCCTCAGCTCCCCACCTACAAGGACTTGGAAACTCCATGGAAACAAACTCCACATACAAAACACCCTGCAGGGTTGTTTAGAGCATTTTTCCCTGATAACATGGGATATTTCTGCCATTTATTTTCTTCTGTTTAGCGGTGGTTTAAGTCTCTTAGCTCAACCCAATTCCTTGGGCATAGTTCTATAGTTAATAGTGGTTTGGTGTTGGTTTTTTTTTATATTTCCTTGCTGTGAATGTACAAAGTGGAGAAAATGCACATATATAGACAAGTCTATTATATTTTTAATAGTATATTTTTAATAGCTTTATCATTAGGTAGTGCATGGATTTCTTTCTGGACTACAAAAATCAGTGTCCATTAGAAATAATTTTGTCCTGTCTGCTTGCTTTCTTTAGAGCGGTGCAATATTTTTTTTCCTGTCCAGTGAATTTGTTAAAAGCCAAACCAACCTTTCTTTGAAATAACCTAAAATAGATGTATTTTTATTTTTCTTGAACCAGACATTCCTGCATTTAGTTTGCGTAAAATGAGGTATTTTGTTTGCTGTGGCTTAATGATGCTGTGTTCAGGATTTGGGTTATTTTTGTGTTTTGAATTAACTTTCCGTCTTTGAGCAGTGTTTGGAAAGAAGCCAAAAGATTTAAATGGGATTTTAGATGTAAAGAGAGAAGGGGAGTGATTATGTGATTACACTGAAATTATTCTTTAAATTCCATAAGAGCTAACTAACTTTCTGTACCCCAAATCCAGATGTTTCAATAGATGTCAAAACTTGATTTCTGCTGTCTCTACTGGCTTTTTTTCTTGGTCGTTAAGCTTTGTTTTTCATGTCGTCAGCTTGCCTCTGAGATTTTCCACAATGGCACGTTGAATCCGTGGGTGGGTGACCAGGTTAAAAAGCTGGAGTTTAGCCTTTTTTTGGGGAGCGTAACCCTCCTTTAGTGTGTGTCTTGGTCTCGGTTTTGCTCCCCGGTAGTTATCTGCTTGTGGCATTCATCCAGGGACATTCCTTCAGTTCCTGGCTATGACACTGTATTCATATCTGATCTTCACGTAAGAAAACCAGCAATAAGCCTCGTAAGAAAATCAGTAATAAGCCTGTCTCCATAGGGCTGCTTTGATTCTGTATTTGATTGAAGAAATTAATTGCCCAGGGTTGGGAAGAGACTCCATCATCTGCCTCTCTGCTGTTGGCAGAAGGGCTCCCTGGGGACACGATGCATAGGGCCAAAGCCACAGCGTATCTCTCCCATGCCATAGGTTGCCCACCGTGTACGCAGCATCTTTAAAGCAGATAAGGCTTTTGAAGCCCTTCACCACCACCACCACCACCACGGTGCCTGTGGGACTTGCTGAGCGCGTTGGCAGCTCTGGCAGCTCTGTGTTGCCAGCCACCAAATTGATTAGATCTGTGGCTTTTTCTGTTTGGGGATTTTTAACTGCAGTCACCAAGTACATAAACACTGTTACTAACAGCATACTCAGCTGCTTTTAGCAGGGAAGTTTCTAGAAAGCTACCTCAGTAAAAACAGAACCTGGTGCCCATGTTTCAGCCAGTCCCAGAATGGGGCCTTTTGCTGTGTGAACTGTGCTTTTTCCTATACGTTTGAAAATCTCTGCATCTTAAGTGTCTGCCTCCAGACAGGAAACAAGGTATTTTTAATGAAGCTGTAATCCTGCTACTTGTGATTATCTAAGGAGTCCCTGAGGTCACAACAGGCTCAATGTCGTTCGGCGCCACAATCAAGGTTGTGCTGGGGTGGAGGCTAATCAGCGCTGCCTTGTGTCTCATTACCATCTCTTCTTTATGCACAACATATTGTGGCTGCACAAAGACAGACTCTGTTAAATATTTATTTATAGTAAGAAGGGCCAAAACCGGTAAGAGAAGATTTCTTTAAAAAAATAATAATAAAAAAAAAATCTGTGTTAAAAGCAAGGCAAAAAGTCACTGTCAGTGAGCAGGCTGGCACTTCCATGGCACACGCTGTGGTAGGCAGTAAACTTAATTATAAGTAACTGAAGTTCACCTTTTCTTAATTGTTAAACTAACACCGAGCACAAAGCCAACATATGTAAGCCACCCCCTCAATATTCATCACTATTCACAAACCTTGAACTCCGAAAGCAAACAAATTACAGGGTGGAATAAGCTCCTAAAAGCTATTTTAAAGCGTTAGCGCTTTAGTTAAAAGCTATTTGGACAATATGGTTTGTTTCCATCCCTGTGCAGCTAATTCTTGCTTATGCTGTGTTTACGGCCTCCTCCCTTCGCACAACCCAATTTATTTTTGTAAACATACTAGTAATCTTGGGATTAGAAGTAAAGGTTTGCAACTGAATTACAAATACCCACTGCAAATATTATTAATATAATTCTAATGCTGATTTTATGAACCTCGGTAGACCGTACACGTTTATGACTATATGAGCAAAGCTTGATCTGTGGCAGTTTGTGTAAGGGATATAAATGGATAATTTCAAATAACTATTGAAAAATTTCTAATGAGATGGTGGAGTGTTCATTATGTGGCTTTGGCTAATGTTCATTACGACCCGTGGAAAAATTGGTTTCACCCTAAAAATTTAACTCTGTGCCATATAGAAGGTCAGAATAAACCTGAAGTCGTGCACAAAGAGAGCAAGGCTAATTAGTAAGACCACACGACATGTGAAAATATTGCTGTTTAAACATAACTTGAGTTGTAATGGCCTTGGTACTTCAGTATCTTAACTTTCTGCTGCAGTAATTCTTCGGGAGGACTCTGGAGTGTTGGTGGGTTTTTGGGTAGGGAACACAAAGCCAAGGAACAAGGAAGTTGTGATAGTGAAGAAATTAAATAATCCGATGCCCAGCACGAGAAAAGACAGCAGGAGGGTAGAATATTGGAACAGAATTTAACGAGGCTTTCGCAAAATTTTCCGGCTCCCGGTTGTATGCAGCCGGACTGTTTCCGTGGAAATAGTGAGGGTGAAAGCATTCCAGTTGGGAATATGTACAGTTCTTAAGGCAGGCTGTAATGCTTGGATATGCTGGAATACTCCCAGGTCCTGCACTGGTACAGGGGAAGCGAGCTGGGATTTTACTGCCAAGGGCACCCAGGGCAGGACTGAAAGAAGGAGACAGGTTCTGCAAGTGCTTAATATAGGGGTGTGTAGAGTGGAATTCATGTCAGTCACTCATAGAACAAAGTATTGTCATTCACTTAGAACAAATAGAGGGGTAGTGTGCTTTCAGAATATTGAAAATTCATCATGTTTTGACCAGTTTGGCAGAAATATTTCTGTAACACTCTTTTCTCTCATGTAGGAAATTGGGAGGGGGGGGGTGGGTGTTTGGGTGTGGGGTTTTTGTTTTTTTACATCTGTGTTTCATGGCATGCTAAGTGTTAGAAAATGTCAGTAGAAGGGAGGAAAATATAAAATCATTAAACATTTGACGTTTCAGGACATAGCATTGTTTAATAGTTTGAATACTTTATAATTTTATTCTTTTGCTGTCATCTCAGGACCTCATTGGAAACAGGAAGCAGCATCTCAACTGATCCGCTCAGGTACTGTAGTAGCATAGCTTTTAATTTTAGGTTTGAAATAATAGTAATTACCTATATTCTCTGTCAGCTTTACATCACATCATTTTGTCTTCCAATGCATAACCAGTAAAAGGTGTTGGCCAAGTAGCTGGATTTTTCTGTTTGAGAGGGGATAGTTTGCTCTCTTCCAGGATTTCCAGCTTGAAATTCAGTTTTGGCTTCAAATGCTGTATATTTGTTCTCAGAGCAGCATGAAGGGGAAGGAGTGAAGATATGTCTGTGCACACACAAGGGCCAAACCATCTCTCTCAGAGTTTTATAACCTTAGATTGTGCCGAAAACATTTGACCTTCCCTGGCAGCTTTATACTGTGTTGAGTGAACAATAATGAGTGTGTTAAAATGTCATTCCTGTTTATTTTCCATTGCTCAGCATTTTGATAAAAGCACACGTACAAACTTCAGAGAGCACTGTCGTCTGAGTCATTGCAGTAACTGAGATTTTACTTTGATCACTTGATTTAGGAAAAAATATTTAGCACTGTTAACATTGCATATCAAATGGGCGCCTTGCATCTTTTATTCCTATAGTTGCACATTAAAGAGCGCATCAAAGTCACAGGCTTCCTTTGATTAAGTTGGGGCAGAGTCCCTTTCTCTCAAACTGACAGTTGTTTTGGTGCAAGTCTTCCTTTGGAGATGTTACGGGTTGAGGATGTGACTTTTTCCCACATGGTGCAGTTTTTGCCTTGCTTGAACAAAACATTGGCGCAAGCTGCTCTGTTTAACCTTCTTCAAATTAAAGGCCCTCTCTACTATTCATGTTCCATTATTTTCCAGCATACAGTTTTGTGAAAGTAAAGTGTATGCCTTACATTATCATCGCCTAAAAACAAACACTGCCGCCCCTGTGTTGTAATATTATCTTTGTCTTCAGCTCGGCAAATCAACACTGGCCAACGTCCAGTCATGACTGTAGTTTCGTTCCCATCTCCCAGGCTGACTGGAACACTGTTTCTTTGTGTGGTAGGACAATGCAGGAAACAATATCCACTTCCCTCCTCCTCCTCCTCCTCGACTTCACCCGGCTTTTTCTGCAAACTTATTTTTGCAAGAACATCACATAGCTGGTTTGTGATTTACCATTCTCTGGGATGAGGTTCCCAGAACCAGGTATTGCTGCCATCTCTATTCCAGGCTAGGTAAGCCTTTGTGAAAATGGCAAATTTAATTCCAAAGCTTTTCCTTCCAGTGGATTTTTTTTTTTCCATGGGAGCATATCAGTGAGAAAGGTGGGGAAGAATTAGCTGTAAGAAGTGGCTGAACGTTTGGTGGGAAAGGGAGAAGGGAATATTCTTTGAACAGGCTTAGCTGCACTGCACAGACATGTTTTGTAGAAGCTGTGCTGGCTGAATCCCTTTAATTTGTTATGAGATCCTAAAACTATGTGCATATTCCCTTGTTTTAAACTATTTTAAATAAAGTGAGACTGTGTTGGGCCAATATGGCCACTGCCATTGCTGCACGGCCTCGTGAACTGCAAAGTTTAATGCCCAGTGTATGTGTGTTAAGTTCCATGGCCTTGGCTCTCATTAGTATGCGCTCAGTGGGTAATGCTCTCTTCAGCCCGCAACAGAGAGATGCAGGCTGGGATAGAATCCTTGATCGTGCTTCTTCACATTTCAAACAATAGTTTTATAATAGCTTGGGTTCTACCTTTGTGTACAACATCTTCTTAAGCTGTACGTTATCGGAGATTTTGAGACGTTCTTCTTTATCCCGATCACTTTTATAAAACCTGTGTGCTCGGGCATCTCCTAAACTAATTCAAGCAGATAATCTTGAGAATAATTGTGGTTCTTTTCGCAGTACTGTCTTTATAAAAAGTTGTTTGGAAAGAAATGCGTTTGCATGGGGTAAGTCCTTTTGAATTCTGAAGATCGGGGTAAAATCATATCAGGGAGTTACCAGACGAGGATGTAAAAATGCTGCTCTTTAACTACAAATGAAACAATTTTATGATGTTTGAAAACAGTCACAGAGCAGACATTAAAGAAATTTCCAGATTATATCAGCTAAACCTGTGAATTTTTTCCTAGGGTTCAATAGTTATTGAAGGAACAGCTTGTAATATCTAGTTGACTTCAGTAGGTCAAATAAGCCCATTCTGGAGCTGTAGTTAAACATGCTGTTATTTTTAAGTAATGTGAAAGGTGGTGTAAGATTTCTTCTTCCCGAGTGTTTTCTCGTAAACCTGTTGAGCAACTTTGCCTTTGAATGACCCATAAAATGGAACGTACCAATTAATATGAAGCCACCCAGTGTCCTGTCAAACAATTAGTTAATTGCTGGTCAGGCTCCTTCTCGTGCATCTTGCTCACTCAGTTCCTGTCCCCATCAACAAGGTAAGTTTGCCCTCAAAGCACCGCTCTTCCAGTTCTCACCCGCTCTGGAACATTGTAACCCAGACTTCTGGTTTTGTTATGTTTCAGTTGTACAGATTCCCCAGCAAACAGATCCATTTATTTCCCCTGGATTTAGCTAAACTGCACTTCTCTAAGTTCAGTTTGAAAGTCAAGCAGCAGCAAGATCAGAGAAAAAAACCTAGTGCTGTAAACAGCAAGAGCTAACATGGAATATCTTCATATGTCTATTATAAAGAGAAAAACATGTACAAATTAGCATGCTCTATACATATGTATATTTTGTTTTGCGCAATTTCTTTCATAGTCTGCACAGGATTTGTTTTGGATATTTTGAATTGGACACCATCAAGCTTTCAACAGGTATCTTAAAAGTCGCTGTTTCCTAATACCCTAAATTTTACTGTGGGCCTTCAGGAGTGTTGTATTACCAGACCTGTTTCAAATGATCCAGAAACTGAAATATTTAGCTTTGTAGGTGTTCATGGCATGTTTCTTGTTTTGTGGAACAAACTGATCAACTATTGTTTGGATGAGTTTAGAGAACAGACATGCAGAAAAGATATTCAGCAGTAAAAGAACAGCAAATTTCTTACTATTCTACGTCATGGAATTTTGGCAGCTTAGAGGCTTAATAACCAACCCCGGGGATTTTCCCACCAACTTGCGTGTGGCAACTATTTGATTTTTAGTATCAAGCAAGAGGACCCAATGTGCAGCAGCTTTGCGTGCTGCTGTTTTCTGTGAGCGTTGAGGCCTTCCCAGGAATTATTTCAGCACCTATTTGGTTGCAAAACATCTTGGCGTGTACACTTTACATGTATTCCTTGTATAAGCCCTGCTCTTTAATGTGGCATGCACGGGCAGTATCATGGAATCTAGTGTGGGAGCCACACTATCTCAGTCTCATGATATTCTTGAGCCCCACAATATACAAATCACTAGCACGAAGTTACTGTGTGTAGCTATTGAAGTAGTTCACCCTGGAGTCAGGAAAGACTCACAGCAATACAGTGTACTTCTGGGCAAGTGGAATATTTTTCAGGAATGTCCCTGGCACATCACTGTAAGTAAATAACTGTAGTTTAATATATGTATTTTATGAGGGGTTAAAGATGTAGCTAGACAAGTCAATTTTCCTGATTTCTCACAAGACCAACATTTGAAATCAGTGTGCTAGTAACTAGTAGGCCCTGCTGGCATTATTTTATGTAACCCTCTCCCTCATTGCTGGATTATTTTACTTCAGCCTCAGGTAGGCGAGACATCATCCCTATAAAAAGAAGTGTTGTACTATATGGTTTTCACTTTGCCCTTCTTTTTCTTTTAGGTTTTTTTTTTTTTTGGGGGGAGGGGGGTTGGTTTTGGTTTTTTTTAGTGGCTGTTTTTGAAAGATTTGTCAGAGCCTTCAGTACACTGCTGCCAGAGCTGCCCCAGTGTAGCAAAACTCGAAAGGACTATAGAAAATTTCGGTGAAGGGCTCACAGTACCAGTGCTGAAGCTGCAGCACGTCCAAAAATCACTGCTCTTAGGAGGCCTGGGAATTCTAAGGCAAAGGTTTCAGTAAATGCCTTTTTGAAAGAACTAGTTTTATATCCAGGGTGAGCGTGAGATGCAGCTTAATTTTCTTTGTTGTTTTCCTCTGGAAGACAAGTAAAAATGAAGAACATGTTGAGAGCATGGTGCTTTTCATTTGCAAAAGTCCTAATTAGCATTTTCTCGGCATTGCAGTGCAGTATAATCAGCGTTGGTTGCTGTCAGAAAACTCATGGGTACATAGCTTCTACTCACTGCAAGTCTAGGATGTAGGAGTAAGTAATTAAAGTGACAAATAGTGATGGTTTTTTTTTTTTTCTGGAAAAGGGTATAGTGGAGAGAAAGAAGTTGTTTTGCAACGTGAGCAAAGGCTGTGTTTTCAGATGAGTCTCATTGCAGGATGAAATCTTTGGATGGTGTCCCTTCAGCTTAATTGTCTCAGTACGGCTTTCCCCTTCTCGGTCCTTCACTGTGAGAATAATTCTTCTTGGTTTTGGGGTGAGGCACTCCTTGCTGCTGCTTCTTTTTTTTCCTTTTTTAAAAGGAATCTCAAGAAATTCGGGCCAAGAGCGTTCCAATGGGGAAAACTCAAACGTAATATTTTTAGGGTTATTTGGATGGGTTTGAGGGTTGGTTTGGGGTTTTTTTTTGGAATGAAAGGGACCTGCTTGTGTTACCTGCTTGGCAGTATACCACGGGCTTTGGTAATGGATGAGTCCAGCCAGGAGGCAGCAGCAGGGAGACTAGGGGAGGCTGGGACTGGCCAGGAGGCACTGGATCTCAATGGCCTTTCACTTAGTTCCTCTTTAGATAAAACCTGGAAAACGAGGGCTGATATTAGGGATGAAAAGCTGGGATGGGGATTTTGATATGAAAATCTAAGTATCCTTAGCATGATGAAAGTTGCCAAGCTAGGGAAGCCCAGGGGAATATGAGTTCAGGCAGAAAAGCAGACTTTAACTTTCATCATGTTTAATATTGGCTTGGAACTTGCTTCTCAAAGTAAGCAATCCTGTTTTCTTAGGAATCACTGCAACCGGCTCTGATGCTGTCTGGTCTGACAGAAGTAACAGTGAATAAATGCAGGCGTTGTAGGCGATTGATTATTGTAAAGAGAATCTGTAAAAGGAATTATTTTTTAAAAGGCCCAAATCAAATTTGCCCCGTGCTTGTGCTTTTTCGAGCCAGTTGTTTTTCTCATGATCTGTTTGTTTCCAGGACTTACCCTATTCTGTATGATACATTTTTAGGGGAGTACCAGACAAAGTGTGACATGAACATTTTTGAATGTTGTCTATGCATAATTAACGTAGTTCTTTACTAATGAAAGTGACAATTCTTACTTAAGTGTATTTATAATTTAATTTTAAGTCAACTCACACAAACCAGTTTTCTAGGAAGTTGCAAGGCATTTGTGTAACTGAAGAGTGACAATGAGCAAAACCAGAACTCCAAAGGATCCCTAAATATAGCTGGTTATCCAGGCACTTGGGCAACTAGATACCTCTACATGGATAAGAGCCACAAGTTATAAGCTTTAGCTGTTTGGTTTTATTCTCGTATTTTTTAAACATCCCCCAGTGTTTGCTTCTTTGTTTGAAAAAAAAAAAAACAAACCCCAAACCAAACCCACCAAGTCCAAGTGCCAGAACTGTTTATTCAGACTCAGGTTTTGTTGTTGTTTCTCTTGAACTCTTAAGTTTCTATTACCTCTTTGATACTCGTGCAAACTAAGTAAGTCCTAAACGTTCATTTTTAGTGATTTTCAAAAACTCAGCAGAATGACAAATGCCCAAATTGCCGTTTCTGGAAAAGTGAACTAACAGCAAACTGGACACAAGAAGTGGTCTGTTTCCACTAGGACACTTGCTAGTAGTGAACAACAACTTTTTAAAATGATAAATTGTTATTGAAGTCTTCTCTTACGCTCTTACGCCAGGAACTTTCCTGCAAAAGGAATGTTCTTGCTCCTGCAAAAGGATGTTCTTGCTCAGAGCATCCTGCGAGACTGGAGACTCCTTAGAAGCAAACGTAGAAGAGGAAGGGGG
>VXBJ01001507.1:220494-275319 GCA_013400055.1 Nycticryphes semicollaris | reverse complement strand
GCCAATGGCGGCGGCGACTTCCCGCGGGATGTCACCGGCGTGTCCCCGCTGCCCCGGCAACGCCGGCGTTATCGTGACTGGGGCTGCCCCACGGCGCACCATGTGGCTCAGCTGATTAGTCTCTCCTCACGCAGACCTCACCGGCAAAGTGTGTTGGGAATAAGATAAGCATAATTTGGTTTGTGAGTGGGGAGGGTCTGCACTTCTGCCTGCCTTTTTTTCTTTTTTTTTTTCTTTTTTTCTTTTTTTTTTTTTTTTTTTTTTTTTCTCCCCTTTCTTAAAGANAGCCCACAGTTTTCATAGGTGTCTGCCAGACAATGGAGCTGCTGTGATTTAGACAGGAGGAGCTGATTAGCGGAGCTCTATTAAAAAAAAAAAAAAAAAAGAGAGAGAGAGAGAAAGGGAAAAAAAGAATAAAAAGCCTGCAGTTCCCATGTGATGATGGGATCAGAGCACTGCTGAGATTACAGGGCAGTTGTCAGATCTGGTTGAGATAATTGCTTGCATTTTCCAAAGTTCTGTGAGTTTTCAGGATGCTTTCCAAAGGTCCTTCAAAAACCTTAACTGGAACGCGCGCGTGTTGTTTGACCGGAGGGCTTTCAGAATGGCCTAAAACAGCTAAAAGGAGAAGCAGGATTTCTGTGTAATCACAGTTATCCCGGCTGTACTGGGGACTTTTGGAAAGATAAACTGTGATGGGGGGGTCAAAGAGCCCCCATGGATCCGTATCCTTTGTGCGGCTGCCTCTTTGTACTGAAGTAGGATGCTGGCAGCGTGCAGGTGCTGTGCCATGTGCGCGGGGAGCCGCGCGTATTGCTAGCAATTAGAAACACGCCGCAGCAATAAGGAGGGGAGCGCGTTGGACTGGCTTCCAGTCATTCACATCATCACAAAAAGAAGTCTTGTGGCGGTAAAACCTAGCTGCAGACTGCAGTTGCTGCAGTAGAGGGATCTGAAAAAATGCTGAAGTTAAAGGCCTTCTGCTTGGATTACTGGCAGTTTTTATGTCTCCAGCCTCTTCATGGTTTCTATAAAAGGTAAGAAAACATTAACTCTGAAATGCTTTTCAGAACCGGGTGGCTGCACATGATGCCACCGGTGCTTTTCCTCACTGTTCTACTCTCTGGCTGAAAGGCAGACGTGCAGGGGGGAAGAGGGAGTGGTGGAGAACGGAGGAGAACTTGTGACAAAGATTGTAAACTGCTTTTTTTTTATTGCAGTCATTACTGGGCTCTTTTGTCTCGGTGCGTGCAGATAGGAAAGGTGCTGATAGTGTTTGGTTTTAACAGCAATGTTGAAAGTACATCGTCTCAGCTAAGACTCAATTAGTACTTTTTCTTCTCTGGTATTTCATCCTTTGGCCATGGTAGCTTGTGCTGTGTAGTGTACAGACTGTAACTAGCACTAGGAGATTAATTGAAACGTCACAGAAATTTATGTAAAGCAGGGAAGAGCCTTTTTCTCCTGGAGATATTTATTAACGTAATAGTTCATCTCTCATCTCCCTCCCAGCACAAAGTGCACATCGCAGCCATTCACAGCAATGGGCACTTCACCAAGGCAGGTCTGACACACAGCGTCAGTGATGGATGGTGAATAGTCATCGGAAAGAATAGGACTGGGTGTCGGATGCATTGAGCTTGCCTATTTAATGGAACAGCCAAATAAGCAGTTCCATTTACCATGTCCCTGAACTTCCCCTGATGCTTTTTAATCTAAACTTCTGTCTTCTTGCTCTTGATTTACGCTGCTAAGCAGAGGGAATTCTCTGGATTTGAATTTGGGGGGGAGGAAGGGGGGGAAGTGGGGATTGCTTCGTTGTTACCCAAACCCATGCAATTCTTTAAAATGGGATTCTGTTCTTGTTACGTACACTTTCTGCTCTGGCTACCTATTGTCAGCCTACAGAAAGTGCTTTGTACTAAATGCTAATTACAGTTGAATTTTTCATGCAGCGACTGAAGGCTGGAAAAGGGAACTGTTCCAATCTTTTTCAAGGTTTAAGGGGTGCCCCGCATTTTCTGGCATTGAGTAATACAGGACCCTCATCTGTGACCATGGGCTTGTGAAGTCTCAAAAGATAGCTTTATTCTCCTCCACCTCTTGCAGCTTTTCACAGATTTCATTTCTCAGCCAAAAAATTCCCAACCTATTCCCAGCACATTGTGATGTCTTCCTTGCTGAGAGACCATATAAAATAATAGAAATGTAGCCGGGCTGTTTCGACACAAATAAATGCAACTAAACTAAAGCTTTGTGTCTTGGATTCCTGGCGAAATCCCAGCTTTGTTGCAAATGAATTACTGTAGAGTTATTCTACGTCTCCTCGTGGATGCTTCTGCCATAGCTAAAGACTAGCCATTTATTTCCTTCCAGATAGTTAATTTATTTGCCATCAAAGCGTAGATATGCTTGTGCCCTCCTCCTGGGGTGTCTTTGCATGAAGAGAAGTAAAAAGAGGACTTAAGCATTGGATACAAGCACTTTACCCTCATCATTTTGAGAAAAGGAAAATTGTAGCTTTCTCATGTTTTAAACAAAATTTCTTGACGAAAGCACTGTGTGGGAAAAGCAACTGGTCCAGAATAAGAAACTGAAGGGCAAGGAAGTTCATATTAAAAAGAAAAAAAAAAAACCAAACCACCCAAAATTAAACTTTCTGGAGGCTTACTTTCAGTTGTTTTTTATTGGTAATTGATTGTTTAAGTTGCTCTTAGAAAAGAGCCCGGGGGTTGTGGGGAAGAGTTTTGTGTGTGTCTGGATGTACATATTTCTTATATTTTATGTATAAAATGAGATAACCAAAACAAGGCTTGAGATAATATTTCCATCCCTGCCCTCAAAAAAAAAAAGATGGTGACAACAGGTCCTCTGACAACGGGTCAGAGGACGTAGGCAGGAGCGAACTGTGTGCCATTCTCTAGTGCCACCGCTATGACCCGCTGACCAGCCATGGCTTTGGGTGAAGTGGTGCAGTGACAAGTCCTGAGGGGACTGTGCCACCCCCTAAGCCTTCCCCAGGTACAGGCAGTGTTACAACAACAGATGACTCTTCAGAGCAGACGCGGGGATGCTGTGGAATAGCTGCCCACCCCCCACTTGAGCCACGTGTTCCTGAGCCTGCGGGGTGATTCAGAGCCTTGTTGCTTGGCCATGAGAGCCCTGCTCATCTCCTTGTGCACACAGTGCTCAGCAAGCTCGACATGACAACAAGTATGACTGTTCTCTTTCCTATTGTGGACTGGCTCTTATTTCCAGTTATCACCAGCGCTCAGAACTGGTAAATGTTTGTTGTTGCTTCAGAAGCTCTGTGGCTCGCTGCTCTACACTCAGGAAAGAAGCTGGGTTTGCCAACTTTTCTTACTCGAGGAAGTCTTGTGGGATCGTGTCTGTTGCCCGACGTGGACAATTTTGATTTATGGTCTGATTTTGTCTGGCGCTGGAAGCCACTCATGTGGAACTGTGCATCTGTATCAAAATCTGTGCGCTTCTAGAGAAGTCCATGCACCAACAGGGTGTTGCAGTGTTCTCACAGGGGGAGCAGACAACACGGGCACTCCAAAGGTAGGGAGCTGAGTGGCAGGATGGGGCTGGCACACCGTGCAGCTCTCTGGGAAGTGGGTGCCTTCCTCAGACTCTTGAGAACATGATGACACAAGAGGCTCAGGCCAACTGTGGTGGTGATGGTGGCCTGTCCCTGCTGCCCAGCACTGTGGGGCTGGGAGCAGGAGAGGAGGACAGTTCAACAAGCAAATCCTTCCCCTTGCTTATAGTTGTAGTGCTAGTTGGGGCTCTGCAAAAAACTAGGGATTCTGGATGATGAGACAGGGTAAAACTTGGGCATTTTTTGCCTTCTGAGCTGCTAATTTTCAAATGTATTCATGTACGTGAGGTAAAAATCCAGTTCCAAACCTCTTCATTGCAAGCTGTGCATGTGACATCCTTTAAGAGGTGGCCAGCTAAGGGGGGACACCCAACCTAGGGTAGAGGACTCATATTGACTTGCAGCCCTTTGTCAGAATTGCTTCAGTGAGGTGTATTTCCTCAACACAGCAAGGAGAAGGGGGAAATAGGACAAAATTAACAAAATAGTCCATTTCTTGTATCTGGTGGTACCTTCAGTAGCCTGGACTTTTGCCCATCACATCTATATTCCCAAAACAAAGTTACTGCAAGGTAATGGTGCTGATGCCTCCAACAACGTGTACATAAACTCTCAGCCTGCTTTTATCAGAGTTGCAGCGGCTTGTATACAGCAAACTGGGAGGACTGGGGTAGAAACTTGGTGCAAAAACCATGTTTGATAATTCACTAGCTAATGAAAATCAAATTTGAACTCTCTGTGGCCATTAACACCCAGGGTGTTGTGGTCAGTGCTATATAACCCCTCACGTAGGTGGTGTTTTTCAGTGTCCTTTGAGTACAAACATTAAATATGTAGATATATTTTGATAAGGGTTTAAAGCGTAAGATGAGCAAATCACTGTAGGGTTTCTGTGGGATTTTGGGGAGGGATGAGTGTCTCATGCTTTACTGAATGGATTATCAAACCATGGGACTGCAGGGTTAGCATGTGAAAGTGAAGATTTTCTTTAGCCAGTGGGTGCATGGTGCTGTGCTGCTGCCAGCTGGTGTGTAATAGCCCGAGCGAGAAATTGTTACCATTAGCATTGCATTAAGGGTAAAGTGTAAGGTGAGAAAATTTGTGACTGGCAGTGAAGGCGACTGTAATCTGTAGTTTGGGGCAGGGAGGGTGATTTTTCCTCCCAGAATGTTTTCTCACTTCTTGCTAAAATAAAGAGTGTTTTAAGAAACAATGAAAATGCCATGTTTATAAAGGCTACTTTACTGGAATCCAGTTGCTTGACAAACAGAACGTTTTTTAAATCATTTTTCCTCACTCTTCATTTTTCTTTTGTTGATTTGGTCTCTCTAAAGGAGGCGTGAGTCTCCTGCAGAACAATCAGGGCCATTTCCAACAAGTGTCCAGTTCCAGCCACCCCGATGCAGTAAGTGAGCTGGAAAAAAACCTGGGGTTTTTTGAAGTGGGGATTAGTTGAAATTGTTTCTGCTAGTCTTTGGTTGGGACTAACGATTCCAACATTGTGATTCAGGGCAGATTGAATCATGCGCTTAAGCCCATCTCTGGACAAGAGCAGGGCTATATTTTGGTCTATGATTCAGTCCCATTGGGATGTTTCGGTGGCAATTTTAAATAACAAAAAAAAAAAGCTTTCATGAATTATCCTTGGTAGGAGCGGCTTATTGCAGCCGTGCTGGAATATCACAGAGTAACCCAAGTGTCAGAAGCTACTTAAAGCCACGGTAATATTGTGCTCTGCGGGGCACCTGCAGCTCTGTGCTCATCCTCTTTCCCTGCTCTGTTATCCAAGACAAATTTGTAGCATTTGAAGCCATTAAAGGAATTGCCAGCCTTAATTTAGATGCAGTTTCAAAGGCAGCACGTGTGCTTTAAATGATTTATGTCTCAGGATTGTCCTCTAGGTTAACTCTTTGTTGAAGAGAGTGTGCTTTGATACTCTTTGTTCCCCCTTCCTGGTGTTAACAGCATGGATTCTGCTTGCGGGATTAGGTGAGGTGGGTAGGGACGTGCCAGATAATGTGCCCGCTGACAGGCGGTACTGCTCTTCCCTGTAAATAAGATGTAGCATAAAAAAAGATGCAAAGAACTCAATTGTCATGTGTTACTGCATAGTTAAAGCGAATGTTATTGGTAAATTCATTATTTAGAGGGGGTGTGTGGAAATCTATAGACTGTGTCTTATATACAATACCATAATCCTCTATTCCTGGAAACAATAGCTGTACACTAGTTAAAATTTTAATAACAGTCAGCAGGGGAAAAATATCTTTTAAGTTCTAGTTCCTGAGAGCAGGGAGCTTCTTTTGCTCACTTATCAATAGTGATGTCAGTTGGTTTGCTTTTCTTCTCACTGTCATGGCAATTATAAGCTCCTTTTGCAGTATCTTGAAAAAAAAGCCAATAGCAAAGTGGGTGGGAAAAATTACTGAAGCTTCGACTTGAACTTGCGTTTTGAGTTCACCATATATGTTGTTAGAAACAAACAGTTTGCTTTCACTTGACAGTGACTTCATCCAGAGCAGGGCTGAGTCATATGCCTATAGCACAGCTCTGTCTCTGGAGGTTCATGTTGGCAGCGTTTATGCAATTGCAGAGCAGCTGAGAGCAAAAAAATTCTCTCCTTCTCCCCCGAGATACACCATCCTCTTGAAGCACAGCCTGCAAAAAGGGGCGCATTGCAGTATTCCCACCTTCAGCACAAAAATGGTTAAGAGGAAACCCTCAGAAAAGTACACAAAACAGCAAAATGCCTTAGAAACTATCAGAGGACTTTTCTACGCTCAGGAAAGTAAAGTGATTTCCAGCTAAGAATTTTAAATTAAAATCCTGAAATACCCGTTAATCTGGTTGAAGCCTTCATTGTAGTGTATTTAATGCTTCTTTATATCTGAAAGGGAGCCTTCCCTCAAGTGTTCAAAATGCATTTTTGTGTGCCTTAAATTCATCCTTCTGGTTTGTCTTAACTTCCCACCTGCTCTTCCTTCCTACCTGGTGGACAGACTTCCTACAGGATCCCTAAACTTTCCATCCCCTGGCTTCACTGAGGTATGACTGGGACGTAGGTGTTGCAGGGCAAAAATCCTGCACAAATATATAGGGCTGTGTGATTTCTCTCCCCGTACCACCATTGTAACAGGTAAACTGGGTTTCAGACAGGAGGCAGTCTTTGGCGTCTATGCCTGTCTTTTTCTGCCTCTCTGCAGTCCTCAGGAAGCCAAGTCTTTAGCCCCTCTGAAACCTTCCTTTTCTTCACCTCCATCCCTCTCACCCAGAAACCATCTGGAGAGATGTTCTCAGGTTCTCCGTCCTTCACACTTGTAAGGAATTTAACCTTCGGCCAATATTCCTTCAAAGGTTCGTGTTAGGGCTTTGCAGAGCTGCCGTGTCTGTGCCGGGGCTCTCATGGGTGTGTAGCTGGTGGTGAGCTGCCCTTTCGCTGCGCCCCTGGAGAGCACGTTGTTTGCCAGGCTTTTCTTCCCCTATCTGGTCTCTACTGTATTTGGATGCAACCGATGGGCAGCCCCTCGAGCAGTCACATTTTAATTGTGCCTTTGGCCCTGTGCCCTGCAGAGAGGGACTGGAAGCTTTTTGGAGTTTCCTTTGATAGTCTTCCAAGATTAAGTCACAGCGAAGGGAGGCTGGGAGCCTGGTGGACGCCTGGAGACACACGAGGAGTCTGGCAGAAGCTGTAGCTGGAAGGATGCTGGAAGGGGTCTCTTGGAAGCAACACGAACTTGCCAACTTGGTGGGGATGAGAGGGGATGCCCTTTATCAAAATGCCAAAATCACGCTGACTCTGTTCCGCAGAAGGACTGGTATGTGGATGGCGCTGCTGTGAACTCCCAGGAAACGATATGTTTTGCATATTCCTAGGAATGTCTGTGAAAAATCAGAAATGGAAGTTTAAAAGGGAAGGAATGAAAATCCAGCAAAGGCTAAGGGAAATAAGTATGGTGAAAATATTTGATTTAACTCCCTTCTCCCATCCGCTAAAGATGTAGACTTGTTACAAGTAGAAGGTTTAAAGATACCTTAAATTGTCTAAATAGAATGCATTTCAATCTAAAAATTTTAAACCCATCTGTTTTCAAGACTCCCTTCAATCCTTAATTGGCAATAGCTGTTGTATAAAGGGACTGCCACCTAAGTTAAAAATAGGTCTGGAACTGTCACACCAACCGAAAACATGCTAGTTCTAACACTCACATTTTCCTTTTGTCAACTGACCTATCAATATAATCTACACAATAATAGAAATACTGCTAAGTTCTGTTTCCTGATCATTTTGTCCTGGTAGAAATTGAAGTAAATTGCTTTTTTCCCTCTTGAAGGCTGCAGTGTGGTCGTTTCCCTCGTCATAGGAATGTTACACTGACCTAATTTAGGCTGTGCCTATGCCCAGTTGAAGTAGGGAGGTTATCTGAGCTGCAGACGTGTCATGTGTAAAGAGATGCAAGCATCCGGAGCACGGGACTTTATCAAGAAGCAGATCAGATAAGGTGTCTGGGGTGATGGGTTTCTCTGAGCCCCTTCATGGTCACTTCCATGACAGGGCCTTGACACCCTGGGCTCTTCTCCCCAGCTGTACCGGCAGAGCACTCTGTTTATCCTGCAAATCCCAGGCAAAATACAGATGAATCTCAGGAGGGGGGAAGAATAATAGAATGCGAGACTCCAAATTAAGTGCTGCCTTTCTATTAATATCATTTAAAAGTAATACACCCCCTACAACTTGTAAAGGAACCTTACCTCTGGCATTTTTAAACACTTAGAATGATTTATGGCTCCTGTAATATCTTTGCCTGCAGCAGCTTTGTTTCCAGTGTAAAAAACAGAAAATAGATTAAAACCCTCCCGTTCTCTTCTCTCCATTACCTCCCTTCCCTTCCCCCCAACATTTTTTTTCATTTTTTTTTAAAGAATCCTTAAGTGCTCTCCATCACATAGTGGGCTAGTATTTGCTCTGGTTTCTCTTAGCAATTGAAAACACGGGGAGGATCCTACTGTTGTTAATAAATGTATGCTGAGTGCTTGGAAGTGGCTGAGTTGAGGGCTCCGACAAACAACTTCCAGTGAATTTTTTCTTCCAGCATTTTTGAGATACTGATTCTTTTGTTTGGTTTGGCTCCCCCGCTACAGCTCGCCACTTCTGCAGACAGTCAGCAAAGCCAGAAAGCTGCATGTCTCCTAGTGGGTTTGGGGTCATTTTGGTGCAAACTCACCTGCATCAACAACTCCAACCCATGCTCCAGCCCGTGGGTCAGAGCAGCTGAGCGGCTGAGGGTCCTTTGGGCTGCTGCAACAGGCAGCGCTAACCCCTTGGTGAGGCAGGACTTGCTCCAGTGGGTGCATCTCCACTTGTCTCAACTGTTTGCTCAGTTCTCATAAGGCACTTGAGAGCACCAGCATTATCTTTGCCTGAACTGCATCTGTTTGAATTAAAGATTTCTTCCTTAAAAAAACAAACAAACAAAAAAAAAAACCCAAAAAAACAACCAATGCAAAATGTTTTACAAAGTCCAGAATTAGTTTCCCTGTTTACAGAGAGCGAAATGCAGCTCTGAGAGACCTGGGCTGTCCAGTCAGTGTAGGAATGTGTATGTAGAATGTAGAAAATAAACCGAGGGAAAACCCAAGAGCAATGTGACCTTCTGAGGAAGTTCATGATTGTGCATATTAATACATCCACTGAAAATAAAACAGTCAGTCTCCTGTGGAGAGTTAATGATGCTGGGTTTGTAAAAGTCACTGTACTGAAGTGGGAAGAAGTCTTGGAAGGAAGCAGAACCTTCTTGGATCTTCCTGTTTCAAGTTGGCAGGACAAAGAGAGCTTGTAGTCCGGGAACCATTAGCAGGACACTGTTGTGGGCCCAAAGACGGTGCTGGTGTGGCTCCTGAGAATGAGGGTTGTGCTGTAGGTGTCTGCCCTATCTAATGAAGATTTCCGGGGAGTATGAAAGAAGAGAAGACCCCGGCAACTTAAGTATATGTGTAAGGGGAGTTCTGCCTCATACAGAGCATGGTCCCATAGAAAGTGTGTCTGGGTGGATGCAGTGATGTCCTGTGAATGGAATCTGTTGTTTTATTTCAAGGGGAAGAGATAACTGAAGTTTTCATTGCCACACCCAAGGAGGAATAACAAACCAGCCCTTGTTACCAACCCACGGGCTCTGCATTGGCTGGGATTTCTTGGCCGAATGCGTGAGTGTGGGAGAAGATTGTCACTGGAATCATTACAATAGATTGTGATTGATGTACAAAATGGAAAATCCGTGTCAAAAGACAGACATGATGCCAAAAGGCCCCTGCAGTGCTGGGGCTCATCTTGACTTGTCATACAGTGAAAGCAAACAAGGCTTCAAAAAAGTGAAGTCATTTGATATGCTAATCTGTGCCTTGTTTCGGGCACAGTAATGTCACTCTGAACAAAGAATAAGAAAGTAAACAGCTAAGACAAAAGGGATTTACTGTCCTATTGCTGCTGGAAAAGTTCCTCTATTCCTGAATATGATTTTTCTCAATAGTAAGAAATAGTTGATCACTCAGATTCCTCTTGGATAGCCATTCTTACCTCCTTGGTAATCATATTATGAAGGAGCTGGTTTTAGAAAAAGCGGCCCATCAGGAGAGACAGAATTAGCTGTAGGTTTTGATTAATCACCCGTTCTTCCCATCTGTGTGTGTGTACAGAAATCGTCAGCGATTAGCTGATGCTATTAGCACTCAGCCTGGCCCAGTGGGGCATTGTTCTCCCTACCCTCCTGAAGCGTTACAGGGTGCTGTTAGGTTTAAGCGATACCTCTCCAATAGCCTGTCGAGGAGCATTTCACAGCAATTTGCTCTTCCTATTTACATCAGAATAAATAGAATTTATTTACATCTGAGATTTGATCATAGGACTGAAATACTAGAGGCATATTAACCCACTAGTTGATTTGCATTGTATTCAGCATTTTCTTGGTATATATTGTTTTGTCTTTGCAGATTATCTGTGAGTTCTGTAGCCCAAATTTGGGGCCATTGTCCCCTGCAAAATTAATACTGGCTTAGTGTTGGGCTACTTTGATTTTTCCCAGGTCTCGTTGGGAATTAGTGGACAAACCCAGCTCTTCAGGACAGGAGCCACAATGTTCTCAACACTATTTCATTAATAGTCTCCTTACCATGGGAAACGCTGCAGCAATTATTTAAAAAACAAAAGCAAATCCCAACAACCCCAACACAAACCACCCCACAGCATCTCACTTCTGTCCCGTCATGCCATCACATGTATTTTCAATCCATTTGCTCGCTGGTTGTGCACCAGTTTTTGAAACATGGACAAAGAAGGTGATTAAAATACTTTCCTCTCATAGATCTCATCCACCTTAATCTGTTTTTAGAGACAGATAAAAACACTATTCCTTCAGATGGTGGTAATATCAAAAATACTGCAATGAAGGTGGGTCAAGGAACATATAATCTAAATACATCGATTACACTAATGTAAAGTATGAGCTCAAAGAGATGCAGTTGACAGAAGCGAACATGCTGTTTCTTAACTTTACTACACAGAAAGCGAACCACTAGTTTCTGACTTCGTGTGTAATTCAGTGTGCACCCTACAAAAGTCAGAACATTTCTCTTGTAGGCACTTCAGCTCTCAAGCCTGTGAGTGCAGGTAAAGAAGGGGGTTCAGCTGGTCTGTCTGAACCTACGTAGCTTTTTCCATTATTGAAGTGTATTCCAATGATTATGTTAAGAACAGATGTATAAGCTTTCTAATGTAATTTTTCTTCATTAAGCCCGCTGATTTAAAATGCACAACATGCTGTGGAACTCATTCTGACTTTTTTTATGAGCCATCAATAGTTTGCTCCCGGAGCAGTTGTCAGAAAGCCCCCAAAACAGAATATATTTCAGGACAGTTGTAACAGACACGAGATCCCAGATAAAATGGTCTTACACCAAGGGGAGTTGCGCAACAGAAAACAGACATTTAATCATAAAAGCGTACTGGTCTGTGAACTTAGTTTCTTACTTAATGAAGTTTTATAATATAAACATGTCTTTGATGCGGAAGAGCCCCCGATAATGGTGCTGTTGACCTCTTTGTAGAGAAGAGAGTGTGTTCCTGTGGGCTGAAGCGAAGGCTTTAGGAAGTTTTAATCTGTCATAGTGACAACACTAACTTTCAGGGTGGTCTTGGAGAAACCAGAGCAGAATTTAAAGGGCTTGTCCCTCATTTAAAAAGATGAACAATAGTTACAACAACAGGAATAATACTTTTCTCAAGGTTTGATGCCTTGGGAGTTTGTGTTGAGGCTCAAATGCTATTCCGACTTCTGGCAATAAATGCTGTGTGTTTAAAGTTACTCCTACAAAAGCTATAGGCAACAATCTTCAGCTTGATATATACTTAAAAAAAAAAGTCAAAACAAATCAGTGCAAATATTTATGTTTTCTCATAAATCCCCATCATCATGGAGAAATTATGTGTTACATCATGTATGTGGTTTGGGATTTTTGAGGGATATACACTGTCGGGAAGACAAAACCCCATTATCATTTACCTGGCCAGAAGGCTTCAGCACAATAAGAGAATTCCATATGCATAACAAATAAGTTGGGGTTAGGTTTTTGGGTTTTGGTGGTTTTTTCATCAGGTCAGTTTTACTGTTGATGTAATTTACAGGCTAAGCGTCACAGCTGATATTCACTGTGTAAGTCCTAACTTTGTCTGTGTTCAAATACGGCTTTGCAAAATGACTCATTACTTCTTTTGGCACTAAAAAGTGTATTAGAGTACACAAGAAGTTTGGAAACAGTTGAGGGTTTATTCAGCCTAAACCATTTGATTTAGCATGTATTTGGTAGGCATTTACAGTTCTTCTAAGTGATTTTCTAGGGCTGTGTTACTGGGCTGGTTTTTTGAAGGGAAATAAATTAGAGTAACTTTTCCTAGGTGCTGCATTGGTAGGTTTTTCATACTTGACAACTTGGAGCAATATTATATGTAGCTTTCTGAACAGCCTCTAATAATCTCTTCTGGCTTGCAAATAATGTAAACAACAAGTCTTGTAAATCATGAAGAAAGGAGTAACCCGAGACTTCAGCTGAGAAAGCTGGCTTCTCTCAGCGTTCCCTTGAGTAGAGGTCGGAGGAATCACTTGGAAATCGTGAATCAGTGCTTGGCTGCTGCGTGAACCTTGGACTAACTTCGTCGTGTGCCGCTAAACTTACTTCTTCCTTGAGTTATTTGGAATCTTTTTCACTTTGCAAACACTTCAGAGAAGGTCATGAAGGGAGATGGCAGTGCAATGTGGAATCTGATGTGGAAATACTGCATTTCTGTCAGGACGATCAGGTACGGTAAGAATATGTAAAACTTTATTTTGTGGTAAGTCTGAAAACTGCATGCATTAAAGGTCGTCTGTCCTACTGCTTGTACTCTTTCACCCTGCATAGTTAACTCTGAGTAGTCTGAGATGGTTACTGGGCTAGATTCTCACTGGTCTTTATACCGAACCTGTGAAAAGAAAAATACCAGGGTTAATACAAAAAATTTTCAAGTGAAGTGGAGTTTTCATGATTTCAGAGTCTTGGAAATTTTCTTGTTTACAAGCAGGCAAAAGTTGGAATAGGGAAGAAACTTTATTTTCATGAGTACTTATCTGTCATAACCTTCTCTTTATATCTCCTCATCCCGGAGGTACAGCATGTATTCCCAGTTTACCACCAGCATCATTTGCTTCAGACAAAGGGGACGGGGGGAGAAAAGGAGGTGGCCTTTATGGCAGAATAGAACCCCGAAGTTTCAAGTGTCTCTAAGCTGATGTAGTGCCAGGATCTTACCTGTGCATGCCTTATGTGAAAAGGCAGCCGACTGAAATCAGATGACAGGCTGTGGCTGCTGTGCATCGCTGCTCACATTCTTTGAGTGGCTGGGCTTTGACATGCTGCGTGCTCCCTGCCAAACCTAGTTGCTGTGGATTCCGGTAGAGTTTATTCCAGGAATGGAGCTATTAAAGCGAGACGCTTGGTGATTGTACGTTCTCACAGCAATTTTATATATTTAAAAATAGTGAGCTGTTTACATGCTATAGTTTCTTCTTGTTACACGGTTATATGATTTGAATAGTGCCTTTTGTCATGCAAGCTTCCCTTGAGAAATCACATAATCTAAGTAATTACTGCATTTCACACTGCATAATTATCCTGTGCTGAGGAAATAGTTTAGGGAGCCTGAATTCCTGTATGAACTTTCATTACAACCAGAATGAGACTGTGGAGAGATTTTTATCATCAGGGTACTGAAATAAAGCTAAAAAGTCCCTTAGTCCCCAGCAGACAGTGAGTATTAGAATAGAAACTGGAAATAATCCCTGAGAGAGAGGATTCAGTTAAGATAAAAGTCATTTTATTTATGATCTGGGTTTAGAACCTGAAGTGGAGGGAAATCCTGAAGCAAACCGGATCAGTGCTCAAATCCAGAGGAACAGTCTTTACAGCACAGCTGTTCATCCTGACCTTCCTGCTGCTGGAAATGTCGGAGAACAGCCCTGTGCAAAACTCCTGAGTCAGTAGGTGTGTGTTCCTAGGAAGCTTCAAAGGTCCCTCAGAGCACTTGGGTGTGACTGTTTTCCCCAAGTTTAACAGGCAAGTTGTGCTCACCTGTAAACAGCCCCTTCTCTCTTTTATCAGAACGTGTTCTGTTCAGAACGTGTAGGTTGAATATTAGCTTAATTGCTTACAGCAAGGGCTTATTTATAGAGCAGCTTGCTGGGTCCAACAGCTAGTGTCATGCAAAGTGACATTCCTCTTCCTTACAGTACCAGGAGTAGTTTCAATTAAAGGCTTTGGTTGTTTTAATAGATCCTATTTTCTTTGGCAGCGACACCAGTGAGTTTGGGAGCATTAAAAAAAAAAAAAAGAATTTACCCTTTGTGGGAAAAGATCTCTACCACCTTAATTTGCTTTTTTGATACTCTTTAGAAATCCTGAAACTCTCCCTGTGTTTTGGGAGGCTTTGGTAACCATTCTGGTTCGTGTTCTTATCCATCAAATATGAGGCTACACCGGTCTTTCTCCCTCTCTGCCTCCTCCCCTTCCCAGAGGGCCACGAAGCCCGTGCAGCCCCTGCTGGAGATTTCAGTCAGCCTCAACGTGTTTTATACCAGCAGAGCGAGGTTGGTTGGTTATTTTTTTTCTCCCTCTGTCTGGAAGCCTCCCTGGTAAAAGCATTTCTCCCCACCCTCTGTGCTGCCGCACTGAGGAGCAGTGTATGGCACTGACTACACTGCCCCACTTGTGCCAGGGCTCCTTACAAGGCTCCATGCCCAAGGCCTGAATGAGGGTTTTATGCCTCACTGAGAAAACAGTCCTGCTCCAAAAGGAAAATTATTATTAACTGAGGTTTAGGGTTGGTCTTGTTTCCTTTGGACTCCAACAGCTTTAAAAAAAAAAATAATTGACTGAGTCTTTGTTGTCTGTTTTAATTAGATTCTGTGCCTTGGGGGCAGAGAGATCGTCTACATCCTTCTATATGTGTTTAAATTTACATGACTAGACCTTAAAATCATAGGGTCGTGCCTGTTAGTGAGGAGAAATGTATGTGAGATACTAGAATAAAATGCAGTGGTTTGCTTTTTGCATAGGGGAGCATTAGGTACTGCTGGAATAAGTTTCGGAGAGAGCAGGATGGTGCAATGTGGAAATATTCTGTACTGTCTTAAATGATGTCTTTTTTTTTTTTTTTTGTCCCTTCTGTGGGATGNNNNTTTTGTCCCTTCTGTGGGGTGTTGGCTTAGAGAAAATTGCAAAATTTATAAAGACGAGGGGATTTCTTCACTAATGTACCAAAGCTGATCTTGTGGAACTTAACAGGAGGCTCCTGTCCTTTGAAAGAGCTCGGTTCCCTGAGCCCACGTGAAGCCTACGATATTGCCAGGTTATCTCCCAAGGCAGGGTCTGTCTGCACCCCAAAAACCATGGAACAAGCTGTGGGGTGACCATCCCTGAGCCCTGAGACAGTGCCTGTCCCAAGCTGGGGTTCCAGGTATCCAGGGGGTGAGTCACCTTTCCTGTCCGATCCGTCCTGCCTCTCCTCCTTGTGGGATACGGGATCATTATCCTCTTCCCTTGGCCAAGCCTTGCCTTCCCCAAGGCCAGCTGTGACTTGTGCCACACCGCGGTGTTTTTGACTCTGCTCGGCAAGAGCAGTCATTTACCTGTGCAAGAGGTGTTAAGTGTTCCTGCCCACAGCACTGGAAGTTCTCTCCCGTATTTCTGGAACGGGGAATAATGGTGTTTGTCACCAGCATGATTCCTGAGCGAGGGGCAGAGTGTCATTGCTGCTGTCATGGCCCTCCCCTGAAGTCACTTGCCCTTCTCCCTGAAACCTGTTGCTGTCCCAGTATTGTGTGCAGGGGGCAAGCACTGACCTTCCCAGTCCTCTGAAGTTTACTGCAAGGGAATGTTGTGTGTCCAGAGAAGGGCAATGGAGCTGGTGAAGGGTCTGGAGAGTAAGCTTTATGAGGAGCAGCTGAGGGAGCTGGGGGTGTTCAGCCTGGAGAAAAGGAAGCTGAGGGGAGACCTCCTCGCTCTCTACAACTCCCTGAAAGGATGGTGTATCCAGGGCGGGGGTTGGTCTCTTCTCCCAAGTCACAGGCGATGGGACAAGAGGAAATGGCCTCAAGTTGCACCAGGGGAGGTTTAGGATGGATATTGGGAAAAATTTCTTCACCAAAAGGGTTGTCAAGCCTTGTAAGAGGCTCCCCAGGGCAGTGGTGGAGTCACCATCCCTGGAGGTATTTAAAAGCGAGGCAGACGTGGTGCTGAGGGACGTGGGTTGGTGGGGGGTTTGTCAGTGTTGGGTTGATGGGTGGACTCGATTTGAAAGGTCCCTTCCAGCCTCAACAATTCTATGATTCTAAATAACAGCACTTGCCTCTGCTGGTGATGGTATTTGCAGGTGGAAGACTCTCACAAAATCAGAGGAACACGCGTATGAAAGCAGAACTGGGGGCAAAGCATCACTGGTCATTTACTTCTGTTAAAGCGACATTTTAGTAACTCACTCGTGACGGGGGACAGGCAAATATTTAATTAGGTAGTTGTTTGCCAGCATATTCGGATTAGCCATTGTATTTGTAGGGTCATGCCAGTATTAAAACAGAGGAACACGTGTGGTGTGAAGATGGGGAGCAGAGCAGATGGAATTCCTCCTTCCCTCCGTGCCATCCTCTGTGCCAGCCAGCCTGGAAGGATGGGGTTAGTGGCTGGAGGAGCAGACTGGAGCCATCTGAATCAGCAGATCTGCAGCCCACAGAGAATAAATTAAAGGGTTGATAATAATGTAATGCATAGTTTTCGGCTTGCATCTTAAAGTTCCATTTGCGAGTAATGGAGGAAAACAGTCAATAGTTCTCAGTGCTCTACACATCTGGAAAAAAGTAAGAATTAGTCCTCAGTATGAGTTGTCATGGAGTTTCTTCACTTATTTTCCTTCTGCTACAAACATTTTCCATCTTGGTTCAGTCATGAGTTATTTTTAGTTGTCTGCTTTCGTTGGTTTTTTTTTTTTTTTTCCTGAGGACTGACAGAACAGTGCTGCGTTTTCATCAAGTTAAAATAACACCCTGAAAAGTGAAAGGGCCTTGGTTGGGCTTTAATTGCACTTTGGGGCAGCACAAGCCACTGGAGCCGCGTAGAGGTGGGGCAGTCGTGGAAGTCTGGAGCATATAAAAGCAGTTTGGTGTATCTTGTGTGGGGACTTATTCATAGATGGCCTGAGCATCCGCAGTGCATGGTGAAAGCTCAGACTACGTTGCCTCCTGGGAGGCAGTGGGTCTGAAGAGACAGGGCTAAGCAAAGGCCGGAGGGAGTTTGCTCTCGAGTCTATATCTTCTTGTGGCCATTTAACTGTCACATGTAACCAACAATAATGGGGAATCCAGACAGACGTTTATGCATTTAAGATTTTATCTGAAATGGAAACTGGAATACCTGCCTCGGATATTCCTCCTGACACCTACAGAGTTAATATTTGTGAAACTTAGCTCAAACAAGGAGAATATATATGTTCTGTATTATTGTAATAGTAAGCAATAGAGTTGGCATCTTTCATTAAGATCAGACATTAACAAAGTGATTTTCCTGTACCTTTTTTATAGCTTAAACACTAACAAGAATTACTAAAAATTCACTTCTGAGATTTAAAAAAAAAAAAAAAAGTCTACCATGTTGACCCCTGTATCTCCAGAATGTGTTTGTTGTGCTGTTTGGTTTCTGTGTTGGTTTCCTTGTTGGTTTCTTTGCCACCTGCAAAATGCTGCACTTGAGAAGCTCCGAGTGAAACCTGACTGCAAGCCATCATTAGCAGCCCGGATGCTCTAACCTTCAATCTTCATAGAGTGCATGGCTTTTTGTAGCCATTAGTCTTGTATTTTAATATAGTACAACTGTAATTATCCTAGAGCAAACCCTCCTTTGGGCTAAAAGATCTCTTCAGAATGACAGTGCCAATAGCCAGGCAGCACTTAATGAATTTTTAATCAGCTCTTGCTGCCAGTATAACAAATCATTGTGAGATTAGGATGAAGTTGGTATCTTTAGAATCCTGTATTCTGAGCGTATGTGTCCTGTGTATTTTGCAGAGTAAAATCCATTATTTGGGCAAAGTGTACAGTGTTTCTCCTCTTGTCTCTGGTCTGTGCATGGGAATCTGGGGAAGAAATCATTATGGCATTAATTCACAGAATCACAGAATATCAGGGATTGGAAGGGACCTTGAAAGATCATCCAGTCCAATCCCCCTGCTGGAACAGGAACACTTAGAGCAGGTCACACAGGAACGCCTCCAGGCGGGTTTGGAATGTCTCCAGAGAAGGAGACTCCACAACCTCTCTGGGCAGCCCCTTCCAGTGTTCCCTCACCCACCCTCACCATGAAGAAGCTTTTCCTCATATTTAAGTGGAACCTCCTCTGTTCCAACTTGCACCCATTGCCCCTTGCCCTGTCATTGCCTGTCACTGAGAAGAGCCTGGCTCCATCCTCCTGACACTCACCCTTTCCATATTTATAAACATTCATGAGGTCACCCCTCAGTCTCCTCTTCTCCAAGCTAAAGAGACCCAGCTCCCTCAGCCTTTCCTCCTCTGGGAGATGCTCCACTCCCTTCATCATCTTTGTGGCCCTGCCCTGGACTCTCTCCAGCAGTTCCCTGTCCTTTATGGAACTGAGGGGCCCAGAACTGGACACACTATTCCAGACGGGGTCTCACCAGGGCAGAGTAGAGGGGGAGGAGAACCTCTCTCCACCTACTGACCACCCCTCTTCTAATACACCCCAGGATGCCATTGGCCTTCTTGGCCACAAGGGCACAGTGCTGGCTCATGGTCATCCTGCTGCCCACCAGGACCCCCAGGTCCCTTCTCCAACAGGTCAGTTCCCAACTTGTACTGGTACCTGGGGTTGTTCTTGCCCTTGTTATATTTTATTAAATTTCTCCAGCCCAACTCTCCAGCCTGTCCAGGTCAATTCCTCTGAGCTCACCTCTCTACCTAAAGCAGGCTTGTTCAAGAGGTGAATAACATGTTGCTTTGGTTTTCTTGTGAATTGATATATTTTTAAACTCATTTAACTGTTTTTAAACATTGCTTCTGTTCAACTGGGGCGTATCTGTGTGTACACGGCTGGATTATTTCAATCTTATCGTTAATGTAAATCAGTGGGTTGTGATTTAAGTTCAGGAAGAGCATGGTGACCTTAGACAGGTTATGAATTAGAGCAGAGGACCAGAACCTCATCAACTCCAAGTTGCAATGTTTGCATGTAATTAAGCTTTTCTTCACACAGAAAACTCGCAGGTGAGAGTCAGCTGCCTGGGAAGTGTAGGGAAATAGTCCAGCAGCAGCGCTTCTTTTCGTGTGTTTTCCTGTGCAGAAGTCAAGGGACCCTATGAAATTAAAGACTGTGTGTTTTTTAACAAGGGTCCAATAGTTGCAAAATGTGTAAGTCATGGCCGGGGTGCGACCTGAAAGCTGGTTTTAGTCACTGCCCACAAGCAGTTTTATTCTAAAAGTTTCGGTCTTTTATTTTAAGGCTGAGTCTCCTGAGCTGTTCCAGTATAAAAGGACCTGAAGTCAGCATAGCTCATTACCTAAAAATGGGATCAACTTCTAGCCCTCTTCTGAGTTTTCCTGTCTTTATACTAAAATAGTTGTATCAATGTTTAGCTCAAACCTTTTGTTTAGGTTACAAGCAGCCCTGGGTTTAAACTGTGTCGAAGCTCTGGGCTTTCCCAACGGCAGGGTATAACGATCCACATTGAAACCCTAGAAGTCAGAAACTCAATCCGAGGCAGTCTAGAGACGTTAACAGGCTGTTTTATTATTTATTTACACAGACCTTTCAGAAGAGCCCGTTGGTGCAGAACCATTGGTTACTGAGCTGGTAAAATTGTTTGTCGAGTGATGGGGGAGTCCGATTGCATTTAAGGTGCCTTTTGGTGTTTTAGTGCTTGCTGTAGGTGATGCATATGGTAAAAATGTACGTGGCAACTTTTTAGGGCAGAACTACTGTTGGGGGTATATAATACTGCTAGTCCTGGTGCTCAATGTCTCTTCAGACTAACTTAGTTATTGGCGTTTAGGATTTCCTTTGAAAGGAAACCACTTCTGTTGTTGTCCTTAGATTACCCTATCATTTGGTTTGTATTTTTTATACTTTAAGATCTCCTGAAGCAGCCTTTCAGTTTATTCAGACTGCTCTGAACGTATAGACAAGAATCAAATTACATGAAAGTGTTACCTGCTCTTGAGTTTGAACAGGAGTATCTTCTAGGGGACTGTAAAGCAAATTAGGGAGTGAGAGAATGAAGCCCTGAGTTTATCTGGTTTTAAGAAGATGATGCGTTATCCAGGAGGAGTCAGATGACGTTTTAGTAATTGGTGAGTACTGATCAATTTAACACTTACGAATTACATGATGAACATCAGTGGATACTGAGAACTGATCGTAGTATGAAAAGAATGGGATGTGAAGCGATTTCAATGAAAAAGACTTCTTCTTAAATGCCTGGTAAAGCTTTTATTCTTTCTGTAATAGGAATTAATTTTGTTAGACAAGCATAAGTTTTAATTCTTGATATGTTTTTTGAATACCATGTGAATAATCATTTGCTGTGCTCTGTTCAGTATCTGTCTATTAATCATTTTCTTTGAAAATAATTGTAAAACCAGCAAGAATTTATGCAGTAAGCAAAATGTCCTGCATTCAGTTATCTTTCAGCACGAGACAGTAAATTCATTCGTGTAATTTACTGCCTGACAGGTATCAGTGACTTCAGCGTTCGAAGTGTTATTAGATTGTTGGGGGTTTTCCTGAAATCACCACCCAGAGCAGGGGGCAGAACTGCTTAATTAGGAGAGTTTAGGGTCTCATGACAACTGCAGTAGCAGACAAATAAATAAAAAATAAAAAAAATCAAAGCTCATCACCTATATATTTACTTCAGCTCCCCCAATCTGCTTAATGAAACTTAAGCAAACCTCGAGGTAGGCAAGGCACGAATTCCTGGCCCGCTCCGCTTGTGGAGCGTCGCCATGCTGAGCGTACCGAGATGGAAACCTGCCGCTGCAAACTGATCAATTAAAAATTAGATAGGCTCTTGAGTTAGTCACACCTGCGTCGATCTTCTGGAAAAGTCTCAGCAGCACGCACGGCATTTTGCAGCTAGTGAATTCTCATCAGTCTGCGATAGCGGAGTGTAATGAGTGTTCTTTCCTATCATCAGGGGGCTGCTTTCATGGTCTAATGGGGCCTGTTCCATACAGGGACCAACACCGTGACTGGAAATTGCACTGGGGAAATTGCCACCCTGACAGGAGGCATTCCGGTTCGGCTCGCCTGGAAGTTAGTTATTTTTATATAAATTGTTATTCTAATATGGAAGTCTCCTTGGAGGCAGTTGTGTACCATATCATCTTGAGGAGTAGGTTGTGCTCACAGCCACACTTTTGTCACCATTTACTTTACTGCGTGTAACTTTGCATTATTGGGGTAGCAAGAAATGTGACCTTTCCAAGGAGAGCATCCAGACACTTCACAGTGCTGAGTTAAGGCGGCACGAGCTCCTGTGCCTGCGCTCTCTGGTGTGTGTTGGCTGTTGGCTGGCCGTATATCGTCGGTAAAGCAAAACTACCATGACACCTCTGTCGTCTGAGGAGCTGGGCTGCATCCTGTGCTCCATGATGCAGTTGCTGTTCATTGGCAAGGAGCATTTCTCTGTGACCTTTGTGGGAGACCTGATAGTCCTGTTTCATCTATGGCTTGCATGGGGTTTGTGTTAAAGCAAGAGGTATTTCCAAAAATCTGAGCAGGTTGTGATAGCTCTGTCACAAAGGCACAACACAAAGCCAGTGAAGGGAAATAGGACCTTTCTGGTGCTTGGGAGGCTTCAGAATATATTACAAGTCTTACATATGACATGTTTTTCTATGAAAAGGACAGTGGTGGTGCAATTTTGGAAAAGGCTGTGGGAAGGAGATGCTGAGCTTCGGGTGGGTCCTGGAAGAGAAAAAGCAAGTTCATACTTTTCCCTTGGATCCTCACCTAGCTTGCCTTTGGAAGAAATTCTAGACATTGGAGAGAGGTTGGTGCTGGCTTCTTCTCACAGGGAATTAGCAATGGAACAAGAGAGAATGGCTTCAAGCTGCACCAGGGTAGGTTTAGACAGGACATCATGAAAGAATTTTTCGCAGCAAGACTGGTCAGACCCTGGTGCCCAGGGAGGGGGTTGAGTCCCCATCCCTGGATGTGTTTCAGAGTGGTTGAGATGTGGTGTTGGGGGATCTGGTGTAGGGGAGGACTTTGTAGAGTGGGGCTGATGGTTGGGCTCGATGATCCCAAGGGTCTCTTCCAACCTGAACGATTGTATGATTCTATGAAACACACAGAAATAATAGCTATTATTGGCAGATACAGTTAGAAAAAAGCATCATAAAACCAGCTTCAGTGCTGTTATTGTTGGGTTTTATTGTGTTCCTAAGGAAATGGAAGCTGATTTAACAGCAGTTTGAGAAACAAATTAGCAGTCACCATTTGTTAAATTGCCTATTTTTAATCTTAGGCATTCAGCTTAGATTTAAAGCTCAGCTGCCATTTACTTAGAATTGTTGGATTCCTTCAAAAAGCCCACAGGCCTGTATACTGCTAAATATGAATTCTGTATAGGTAGATGTGTTGTGTTGGCAGATGTTTGTATGGCCCTTTCATGTTTAAATTGGGAAGAATGAGCTACTCCACTAAATCAATAAAATAAGGACAGATTGAGCTTTTCTGTAGCTTATTATCTGTCTGAAATCAGTTTCTGATATTTCAAAATAAGTGAAAACCAGGCATTATGAAAATCGTATTTCTTAATCCGACTGTTTAGGAGAGCTCTGAATTTAAGCACTTCTCCATAAATCGCGGTACTCAAGACTTGCAGCGTGCTCAGCTGTGTGACTTTTTTTCTGGACCTGATGATAGAATTTCTCTGTCTGTATATTTTCAAGTTAATGTAACAAACAGTTGTGGAGGAAAGGGGCCAGTGAGATGGAGATAAATACTTGAACTCTTTCCAAATGGCCAGTGTTAATTCTTTAAAAACAAACACATGGAAAAGAACCTGAACTTTAAAGGCAACCTCTTGAAGAACTTGTCCCAAGTTGTTTATCCTCTTTCAGGCTCTGAAACCACGGCATTTTACTGGATATTCCACCTGTGCATTCTAAGTACTTGAGCAGATTCCTTACCCAGACTATTGAGTCTTGCACAGTAGCTCACACCCACACCTTGTGAGACTATTCCACTGACCACCACCTTTCAGGGACAGGCACAGATAGCGATAGCCTTGTGTCCTGGTTTGAGGTAAAACAGAACCAATTTTCTGTTTTGTAATTTTACCTTTTTAGCTGGGCCTCTTCTCACTCACTAAACTCTGAATTTAACAGAAAAGTATTCAAAAAAATGTTCACCCTCCCAGTGATCAGACCTGACTCTGCCCAGGGATGGTGCAGAGAGGCCCTGGCTTATCCTTATTGCTGGAACAGCCAAGGGCAGGGAATGGTGTTCTTTGCCCCGTTGGAGGGTGGGAAGCAGAAAAAGCCTTGAGGGGTCACCCCTGTGGGGAGGAAGGGACAGGACAGGGGACCCCAAACTGACCAGCTGAGGGATTCCTTCCCATCCGCATCCTGCTCAGTAGAAAAGCTGAGGGATCAAAGGGTCAACTCTCTTTCTTCGGTGACCAGTGTTCGAGGAGGACCCTGTCTGTTCGTCTGCCTTTGATCCCGGTCCCAGCGTTCCTGACTCCAGAGCTGGAATCCAGCTCCTGTCAGTCACCCAGTCCAGTCTGGGACTTTTCCCGATGCCTGCTGGTGATGTGATCATCATCCTGTGAGCTCAATGTGGTTTTGTATAGATTATTTCATTATTTTCTTCTTTTTTTTTAATTTTAATTTTAGCATAATGCTTCATTAAAGTAGTTTAGTTCATTCTAAACTCATAAATTTCCTTATCCTCGTCTGCTCCTTTCTTTTTGGGGAGAGGAAGGGCCATCTGTCAGTCTCATTTTGGTAAAATTGGCTGAAACTGTGACACCTTGGTGTTTATTGGATTAAGAATGGGACGGAGAGTGAGAAATTATGCTGAAATGATAGTTCGTAAGCACTTTTTGTGCCTCTGCTGGTCTGGTCTGCTTCCTCTCATCCCCTTGTCCTGACACTTGGGTTTTGTCAGTACAAAGATCCATCAGGCTGCATGGTGATAGATATGGAAAAGAATCCGTGGCAAAAAAAAAAGGCTGCCAAGAAATGGGTCAGTGCTTCTTACGCCATTGGCACTTCCCGAGGAAATGCTCCACAAACAAAAGCATGACCAGCCTGGCAGGGCCATCTCCTCCAAAAGAGCTTTTACCTGAAAGTGGGAGTGGACTCCCTTAAACCATATGTGCCGTAATTTCAAAGCAGAGATGGAGATGACTGCTCATCCAAAGAGATCCCAAATGAAGACCAAACAGTTGCTGGCAGATGCAAAGATCTCTTATTAATACAAGTCCCAGTACTGTTAAGAGAGGACTCGAGCATTAAACAGCATCAGCAGCAGGCGTGTGGCTATTCAGCTGCTGCTTTAAACCAAAAATTACACACAGGCAACAAAACACCCACCCCAACCCCCCCCCCAAAACCACTTCTGCAAGTTATTTCTGTATATGCTACTCTATATTTCGTAGGATGTATTCAACTGTTAAAGAAGCTTACTGGCTTAGTAGTGTTTTGTATCAATATTTGATCATTTCCTTGGTCTTTAAAGAAAAGACAGGGTATTTGAGGCCTTACAGGGAAGCTCCGAGTGCACTGGGAAAGCTACGTGAGAAGTCAATGTTGTAAAGCTGTTTTTAGGAGGGGAAGGATGTTGTTTGTATTTGCAGATATCCTGAAGGGTTGCTGGTTTGTTGGTGGGTTTTGTTAATTGGGTAGGTTAGTTAGTCATGTTAGGAAACCCGAGAGATGAGCACTAAGAAAGCTCTCAGGCCAGCGAGGCTTGAAGCCTTAACAGAACTCATTATTTTATAGAAATTTCCATCTGATTTTGGTGACTGATCCAAATTCAGGGTCTGTCAGTCTTGTAGTATCCTGGATGAGTTCTCTGAAATAGTAATTCTGGGGTAGCATAAAACTGAACCTTCTAAAATGAAAATAAATCAGTTAGGGTGAGGAAAACCTTTCATGACCTTCTTACACTTTCAGGGAATTAAAAAGGACTGCTAACACTCTTCCTGCCCTTATATCTAACCTTCCAAGAGATACTTTTTCGCAAGGTGGTGCCCGCTATCTGTTGGTGCCCACTCAGATCCATTAGCTCACTGGGGCTGTTCTGTCTTTTGTTTTCTAAGTGGGGAGTTCAGGTACGTTGTCTTTGCCTCCTCCATCCAATGGCTAATGATGCTATTAGTGGAAGGAACTGTATACCTAATTTTCCATCAAAGAAAAAAATACTTCCGTGTCCTTAAGGTGGTGATATCCGGATGTGTCTAACTCAGATGAGACCAACAACAGATCTGTGATGGTAGTCTCAGCCTTTTCCCTATCTGACTCTAATTTTTCTTGTCCACCAAAGCAAAAAAGATGAATTTCACTACGTCTGAATCTGCTGAGAGGGAAGGGAGGGAAACATTTTGTCCTAGTAGTCGGTGTACGTTAAAAAGGGAGATGAACTTTGCACAACACTTTAAAAAAATGGCTTTGAAATCTGGCCCTGATGGGTGCAATTCATTCATTCTTCATAACTGTCCTTTCAAAAAGCTTTTAAAACTCCAAAGCTCAGGGCTAGGATGCACTTTGGGTTGTGAAATTGTCTTTGCAGACCTTAGAATTTTTTTCCAATGGTAATTTCAGAGTTCATATGGCAACAAATCAGTGTACGGTGTTATAATTTCCCTCTGGACTTTCAAAATCTATACCTCAGGGGGAAATCTAGGGACCATATGATGTCAGCTCCGAATACATTAGTAAGAATGAAATGTAACATTTGTTAAAGATAAAATCCTTTCATGGGAGGAATACCCCATTGTTCTGATTAAGTGGTGTGTACATCGCGTTGACTAGAAGTTTCTGGATATCAGCTTCACTGACAAGCTCTAACCAGCTTTCAAAATACCTGGAATCCTCCTCTTGGCATTAAAAATACACAAACATTTGCTAAAGTAATTACTTTTGTTGAATGAATCAGTGGCGTGTCTTGGGAATTTGCTGCTGCTGAAGACGTTTTTTCCCCTTCAACCTACGTGTCACAAAGTAATTCCTCGCAAAGGCTGCAAAATGCTTCATATAATCAGTCCACATGCAAATAAATATAACTGCATCGCTTCTTGAATAGAAGGAAGACACTGGAAAAATCTCCAACTAAGGTATATTGTTCTTTGGCAAATATTTTTCAAGTGTTTCCTCCTCTTCAGGCTGGAGGTCCGTCTAATTAAACAGCTATGGCAACAAATGCTGTCCGGCTGAGGGTCAGCTCTAAAGTTCAGATCCCAGATGGCTGGTATCTGTACATGACTTATCTACCAGATGGGTTCAAATGTTCCACCGGATTTTTTATTCTTTTCCCTCACCCTTCCAGTATTAAGGCAATTTGTTATATTCCCATCAAATATTTATATTGTTTTCGTATTGACTTATGCTAAGAATTAGTTAGCTCGGAGGAGAAGTTTCCCCAGAGCTTCAGTTCTGCTGTTTGAGAGGTACTTTGTTCAGCATTCCCTTCCTTTCAATTTCTACTGCCAGAGTTTCCAAGGGGGCTCTAAAAAAAGGGCAGGAATAAAAGATTGTGGGGGTGGGGAGAAAAGAGGGTTAACATTGTTAGTATTTGCTTTTACTGTTTGTGCAGATAATTAAAGCCTGGATGCTTTTATAGGATAATCAATACAAATTTAAAACAAGTTTGATGATTGCCGCTGATGAAGCACAGGCTGACTGTAAAGCTTATAATCACTGGTAGCTATATAAAAATACAGCAATATGGTGTCTGTCTTTGGGTTTATTTTTTATTATATGCTACTATTAAGCACC
This sequence comes from Nycticryphes semicollaris, assembly GCA_013400055.1. NCBI lineage: Eukaryota > Metazoa > Chordata > Aves > Charadriiformes > Rostratulidae > Nycticryphes > Nycticryphes semicollaris. The sequence goes on along the minus strand of VXBJ01001507.1, from coordinate 248,124 downwards.
CTAAGTAATGCAAATGGTGACATGTTGATTTAATTGTCTATTTTTAAAACAGATCTTAAATATTTTAGAGCTTTCTTGAGGATGATTTCAAAAAGGTGTTCCTCGTGAAGGTGAGGACTTATTCCTGGTGTTTATAGCCTTCTTGAGTTTTGGAAGACTACAAGGTAGGAGGTCACAGTTTCTTTAGGTTCAAATTCCAAAACCAGAGTGGTTCGGCAGTTTACATATAAGTGATAAACAAGACAGAAACAGATTCTGAACTCTAGGAAATACGGCATGAAGGTCTTAACAGAACAGAAGCTGAGTATTGCATTCATTACTTTTCTGTGATCTGTTTGACATTGCATTAAGTACAAAGGTCAGACTGGTAGTTGGTATTCAAAATACCTTCAAAACTTCAGGTTCAAAATCTAAATTAGATTAGAAACTGGGTAAAATGTTTTAGAGAAATGCTGGGTTTGAAAGATACAGGATTCTTGCTTTTGTCACTAGAAAAACTATATCAAATGTGAAAAGAAAAACAAACCAACCAACTACCTCCCTACAAACATTTTTAAAGCTTTCATCCACCCAGAAGATGATTTTACCTGAATTTACCCAGCTTGAATGTTTACCCCAAGGGTGGTGGGTTTTGCAGATGCTCTGTGCTAGTCTGCCCACTGTACTTGGAATTACTGAGTAAGAATGAGTTTTCATTCTGACAGCTACTGTGATCCCTCGTTTGTTGAATCCATCTCTGAATATATCTGTTGTTTAAATGTGACTCAAATAAACAATGAACATGATATATGATTGTATTGGTGCCGTTGAAATTCCGTGGGGACAGTCCCACTAACTGTGAGGAGGATTTCACTTCTGCCCTCAGGATGGACCCAAGTAGCTTGGAAAATGATGGGAAGTGGCCTGCCCTTAGTATCCTTAAAAGGATGGCTTCTGAAACAGCTCTGCTGTCTTACAGTTCTCAGTTACTTTTATCCTTTCTTTGTTTTTCAAAATCAAGCAAACTTTGGAACTCCTGCTACAACAGCAATCAAATATTCCTTACAGGAACTGGTTTGTGAGCTGCTCTGTTCTGCCTGGACGGAACTGGAAAGATACCGTTGGAAATAAATTGCTGTCCGAAGTTGAAGGGATTGATGTGTTAACAGGATGTGTAGAAGAGTCTCTTTGTTCTTTGCAGTTAACAATTTCTACTCATTTAACCAATTTTGTGGTGTCTCTGTCCTGCTAATTTTACCGTGTCTTTTTTAGCTTTATAAATCGTAGGTGTAGATTCCATTAAACGTGTACCACAACATGATGCTAACCCCAGAGGAATGTTCCTTTCAGTGCCCTTTATTTACAAGGGAAGACTTTTTCATCTTTTCTTCTACGCTCTCTTCTTGTGCCTTTGTTGCTCTGGGGTGGAAATACAGTGGTCGCAGTAGACAGGTTCTTACAGAAAGCTGCTTATGTGATTGGGTTTGGGATGTGCTGAATGCCACAGCAAACCTCAAAACTAAATGCTTTAGTGAAGAGATGAACCTCGTTTTGTGCACTATTGCCTACTTTCTTTAAGCAGGTTTAGGAACTTCAAGCAGACCATGTCAGGCAAGCTGCAAATGTGTCAGTCACTGAAACCATCCTGCTCTGGAGCTCTCTCAACAAACCCTCATCTGGGCTTAGAGCATGAAAAATATTTCATAGTAAACACATCAGTGTCTCATAAAAAGAATGTGTTTAAAGACCTAATAAATCCGACCTCGGGGATACAAGTTGCTATATAACCCAGGCCACACAAATAGATGGTTTGTTGTATCTTCAAGGAGTTCTTTTTCTATATGTAGGTGTTCAGCAGTAAATCTGAGTTTGACATACCATGTATACACACAGGGACACTGGTGCTGAGTTCTTCCTTCTGGGTATATACACGAGGCACACAATGTCAGTGGACATTCTTGGTAGAATCATTTCCTTTGGCCATTTCCAAATGCTGCCAGTCGAGTCTCCTCTCCAACCAGCAGCCTTCTGTGGATGTGGGCTAACTCCAGTATCTGTTCTTATGCAACCAGTGCTGTGGCCAAGCACCTTGCTAAAGCCATAAGCACAGGTGGCTGATAATCTGTTTTAATTATAGTTAACAAGCTTTATTTCAAAATTGATGTGTAAAGCTGACAGGCAGTTCCAATGAGCTTTCCATCTCCGCTTCCAAGCCTTGCTGTAGTCGTACAGCCTCCAGCTTTTAAATTATTTACCCAAAATTGGCTTTGAAGGAAGAATTTAAAAAGAAATAAGCAATCTAATGCTTAGGTGTATTAAGACTTGATAGAGGAATGGGGCATAAATAAGAGCTGTCATAGGAGCACTTTGGTGTCTGCTGATCTACAGGGATCTCCGAACGGGTGAGCTTCAGAAGTCTTTTGGGTTTTTTGTTCCACCCCCTGCTTTTCTCCCAGTCCCTTTTTTCCCTTTTTTCAAACTAAGCAGCTCCATTTATTTTACATTTTCAGTTGCTTGTACAGCGGTCAGCCCCGTTGTCAGGTGAACAGATCTATGTGCTTTGTTCAGACCCTTTCCAAACGGCCGGCACACGGAATGGGATCAGCTGGCTCTTCTGCAGATGATGCCTCCTGGTTTTTTGGGGTTGGTTTGTTTGTTGTTGTGTTGGGTTTTTGGTTTTTGTTTTGGTGGGGTTTGGTTTTTTTTTTTTTTTTATTTTTTTTATCTTGGCTGCAAAAACAAAAGCTGTGCATGTATTTAACTCTCTGATTGCTTGTAGTACCAGAGGGGGCTGACAAGCTGCCTGGGCAGCTGGTAGACCCACTCAGTCATTTTAATGTAAGCTAAACCCTGCTCCCACTCAGTGGTCCGCGTACAGCAATCTGTCTTCACAGGCTAAATTAAAAGCGGTTTTAGCATGTGATTAGCTGTATAATAAGACGATGCAAAGGGTGGGGAGAACAAAGAGTACGGGACGGCAGAAGGACGTGCATCCTATCATTTTGTGTTCTGTGATTCAGAAAGGAACAATCATTTTCTGGAAATTACACCCGTTCAATAGAAAGTGTTCTAAACCAAGATCGTTTTTGAGCAACAAAAGATGCTGAACGTTATCCCTTCAGCAGTAGCACTGCAGGGGATTGAAGCTTAGGCTGTGGCTCCCTCCTCCAGTGCCTCGCGTGGCTGCACTGGCACTGGGAAGGGCTGTAAATTCAGAGTGCCAGGAGATAGCGCTGCCAAACAAGTTTCTGGCTTTTGTTTTTTGTTTTAATTTTTCTGCTATTTAATAGTATTAATTTTTAACCTGCACAGTGCCTACATAAGCTTTCACACTGAAAAAAAGACTTCTGGTACTTTGGAACTAAGACGTGGGGATAAATACTTTTTCCAGTACTTGCCATTAATTTGCATAGCTTTTGTGTCTGTTTCCCTCTTCAAAATATCTTTCCTTCCTCCTTCAGTATTCCCAAGCACATCTGGAGTGTCCAAATAATTGTTTGGAAATTCTATCACGGCAATATTTAAATGTCAGATACTGTAACCATGTGGCACGTGAGTTCCTTAGCTACAGATGTTATGAGAATATAGCATGTGTTGAAAATTACCATCTTATTGCACAAACTTCATCTAGAGATGGTAGAATCTATAAATGCGTGCTTATGGTTTAGCAATAAAGCAATAATTGTATATCTGACGTGATTTCTCTGGCTATTAACTTCTGGTGAGCAAGCTTTTGAAATCTTCATGTAATGAAGTTGCGGATGTTTTGTCAGCAATGGAAGCTTGGGATTCTGATGTCTTTCTCACCAGCTACTGGTCTGTGTTGGGTTTGGGGTTTTGTGAGGTTTGGAGCTGAGATAAAATTTAAAAATGTCTTTGATAGAGCAATACAGCAGTACCCTGGAGAAGCTGTGTGGTGGGTGAGGGAAGGAAAGTACTGCTGCTGAGCAGCTTGGTGAGAAATGTAGACCTTTGCTTTTCTCCTGCAGGTCTGAGTCCTCGCAGGAATAGGTACAGGAAGCTCAGAGCTGCTGTGTGGTGTGCCAGGTTTTGTTTGAGAGGTTCACGAGAGTTTTGTTTGACACCAAAGGGCATAAAATCTGGTGTAATATGGCCCGGCTGGGATTCTGCCAAAACCTGCCCCTACATCCAGGTGTATTCCTGGGGGCAGCTCAGGGTAGAGTATGGTAGGTTGATCTCGCGCATGTTGAAGAGCTCAGAGAAATACGACCATTTCTTTACTGCACATCTCTCCATTCTCTCTAAAGAGATTATCTAAAAGAATTATGTGGAACTAAGCCAAATTGAGGAGCTAACTGTGAATTTGGGCAGTTAGATTGTTTTGAGCCATGTGGTTCAGGCCGTTATTCCTCCACTATGATTTAATCCTGAACTGAAAGGGTGAATAAGAAAACCAAACCAAGTACTGGCATCTGGAAGAGTTAACACAAGCTTGGAACAAGGGAAAAATGGACAGCAGGGAGCTAGAGCTGGAATGAAAGAGGTGTTTGGGGAGATCTCAGATCTCTTGAGGAGCTGAAGCGCATCAAATTAAGTCCTCAGTCTTTGTTACTGAGCTAAAATGCTCTCCCCCCCCATATCTTGGTGGGTTGAAGTTAAATAGTATGTTTTCAGTTGCATCTGTGCAACAGAAGCCACAAGCAATTATACTGCTTGACAGAGGTAAAAATTATTAATTATAGGCATTTAGACAATTATGTATGTGCCATGGGGAATTTATTCCAGTAATACAAAAAAAAATTATGAAGATCTGAAAGATGTTTGCAGTTTAAATACTGCATACAGCCTGTAGAATAACAACGTAAATGCTCCAGATATGGGAGAAGGGTCTGTGAGCTTATATGTGTGCCTGTGTCTATGTATCTATATCAATATAGATATGTGTGTATTTACATATAAAAGACTCCAGAATAAAGTCTTACTATGTCAAGGTGAGATAAGATTCATTCAGTTCAATGCCTGCACAGCTCATGAAGTGCAAAGTCTGTATATTGTGCCTGCTCTCAGAGCTCAACGATCAAAACTGACTCAGGGGCGCTGAGTTCCGGCTCAGGCCTGTTTCTAGTTTAAAATATAAGAAGGGGGTCGGCTGTAAAGTTGAAGGAAGATGCTGTAGCCTCTCAAGAGACAATTTGTTATTTAGCAGGAATATTAAGTGTGAAATGGCACAACTCAATGGTTAATTTAAAGAGACAGTCAGCACTTCTGCTGGCCCTGGCTGTGGGAATTACTCCTGCTTTTAAACTACCAGTGAAGTGCTCTGCCTGTTTGATCTTAAATCCTTGGTTCAATGCTTGAGAACTGGATGATGTAATCTTATAAAATTGTTTTAGTTCTTGAAGTAGGTTCTGTTTTAGTGTGGATATATATGTAAAATCAGAAAAATTAAATTTGTCCTGCTGTGTCATGCATTCAGGAAGTTACATGCAAGAGAAATACACTTTTTTTGGAACATATATCACGGAGTCAGGGAGTTGTCAGAGTTGGAAGGGACCTCTAGAGATTATCTCGTCCAACTCCCCTGCTAAAAGCAGGGTTGCCCAGAGCACATCACTCAGGGCTGCAAAATATAATGAAAAAAATTGAAGAGAACTTGCACAGTAAAATATCTGTCATTATAGGGACAGTGCCTGTAGGGACAAAGCAGTTTGCTAGTGAAGAAGTGAACCTGTATTCCAGTGAAAAGAAATGCAGGAAAATAAAGTATGCTTCTGGAAGGAATGCTTACAGGAACAGGAATGACTCGTGGCCCCGCAGTGTGTCCCACAACAGTCTGGCTGAAGATGGTGCCATTCACCCAGGAAACCCTCCACGCGCCCAGCAAGCGCAGCCAGGGCTTTGCTGGGTTGTGCGGGTCGGAGGAAGTTTGTGATGGATGCAGGTGATCATATGGAAACATTAGAGACTTGGCCATTTTTATTTTTTATGTTTGCTTAAGATTTAGAAGTGGACACTCAATTCTCCTTTCATTTGATCTAAGCACGTCTTGATTTGTCGGGTGTAAGGAGCATTTCATCCCTGATAAACATGAACAAAAGCTGTGCTTATCTCTAAAAATCAGTCCTGTAGTCTTGATTCATCTGAATAGGGAAGTGTTAAGATGCTTAAAATTATAGTCACGATTTATAAACTGCTGTATTTAGTTCAGGAATATAAATGAGGGGTCAGGGAGGGTAACTATATAATTTCTAAAGAGCTATTGCTGTGTTCTGATTAAGTAAAAGCCTGCTGTTCATGGGACCTTTGGGTTACCCGAGTAGCTCAGGGTGATGCACAAACCTCTAAAAATGTAAGCACATACCAGCGGAAAAGAGGAAGGTGACCCATGAGTATATTATACAAGAAAGAACCTGGTCTGAATGATAAGTGAAGCAAAGGAGTGCAAATTTATGCCACCACAGTTAGGGGTAACATTTTAAATATTAAAGCAAAAAGAATTCTAATGGTGTTAATTAGAGCTAGTAAACTCATCAATAAGGGGGAAAAAAGTGAATTGAAATTATTTATTTTGTTTGGAAACCAAATTAGGAGATGTTTTTTGCATCTTACAAAGTAATATTTTCTAGTCTGTGTTTCCAGGAGATAAAAAGCACCTGCCAAAACAGCACATCTGGATAAATGGTATCCAAAGGCTTTTAGAAGAGTGGGGACCAGCAAATTCTCTCCAACATGTAATGTTTAATTATTTTATAGGGATTGGGAAAACAGAAGGCATCATACCTGTCTTTGAGAAGAAATTAATGGTTCAGACAATAGATTATTTTGACTTTTTTAGCAGGCGTTGTTTATGTAGGCAGGGTGGTAGTGCTTAGTGCAGATTTGTGTCATGTCCCAGCTGTCCAGGGCAATACTCTCCAAACTTCTGATTGAGTACCCCATCAGGAAAAAATATTTGAGCAACGCTCTCAATGTGTATATATATATATATTTGCAAGTTATATTCATGTATTAGTGAAGTTCATAGAATCATAGAATGGTTAGAGTTGGAAGGGACCTTAAAGACCATCCAGTTCCAACCCCCTGCCCTGGGCAGGGACACCTCCCACCAGACCAGGCTGCCCAAGCCCCATCCAGCCTGGCCTTGAACCTCTCCAGGGATGGGGCAGCCACAGCTTCTCTGGGTAACCTAGGCCAGGCTCTCACCACCCTCACACCAAACAAGTTCTTTCTGGTATCTCATCTAAATCTCCCCTTTTCGAATTTAAAACCATTACCCCTTGTCCTGTCACTCCACCCCCTGACAAAGAGTCCCTCCCCAGCTCTCCTGTAGCTCCCTTCAGATACTGAAAGGCTGCTCTAAGGTCTCCCCGGCGCCTTCTCCACGTTGAACAGCCCCAGCTCTCTCAGATGATCTCCACAGGAGAGGTGCTTCATCCCTCTGATCATCTTCGTTCCAACAGGTCCATGTTCTTTCTATGTTGAGGGCTCCAGGGCTGGACACAGTAAGTTCTAAGATGTTTTTTCCAAACCTCAGTGGATAATGATGCAATCCCCCCAGGGGTGCTTACATCCCACTTTGGAGGCCACTGGTCGAAGCAACTAGAATCAGCATGCCCTCTCAGTAGACGTAATGCTGTTTGTTCTCAAAACATAGCTGGATACTAGAGTTATTGCAGAGCAGGTGAGTTTAAGTGGAGTCCTAAGGATATCACGCTACATAAATTTTAACATTCTGGTAAGACAATGATTGTAATATCTGTGGATGACACAAATACGTGGCCAAAGAGGAGCACTGTAGGACAGTTTGGTCAGTAGAGCAGAAGTAAACGATGTCCATATTTTAATACATTTGAGTGTAAAGCTGAATGTCTGTAAAGTAGAGTTGAAGCCAACACTGAGAAGAATGGGAACTCCCTCACAAGGAATTGGTTCTGTAACAGTCCAGGGAGTCACGCTGAGTAATCGGCAAAATGAGAAGAGGCAAACTAAGCTTTGGTAGAGACAGTGTGAACTGATTTGCTCGGAACGTCTTCAGCATTTAGGAAGGCTGGAATAGATTTGGTAGCTTTGGTAACTTTGGAAACTGCTAGGTCTAGGATAAGTTTTGAGATAGCAGGACAAATTGCTGACGAGATTTCTCTCTGTACAGCTTCACTAATAACTCACTACTCATATGGCGAAATTGTTCAGAGGCAATTACAGATATGACTTGCTGTACACATGGCTTTAGAGCCCCATGTCATCAGTTGCTGCTTAAAACAAATGGCTTTGTGGCCTGTGGCACTCCTTGAACTGAAATCTTAAACTGCACAATAAGCCCTGGTTGAGGCTCTGAGCACGATTTTTCTTTTTTCTATTAAGTTCCTCTAGTGACAAACTGAAGTATCCCTTATTGCTGCTGAAGACCAGGTTTTACCATTGCCAAGATAAAATAAGCTGTCTAATTAGAATGAGTACAACATTTCCAGCTGTAGTTAAGATGTGCAAATGCCTCAAGAATTCTGACTTTTTGTGAAGAGCCTTGGAGTGCACCAGGGCCATGCTCCCCTCTGCGATGGAAGCTCTTAGATTCAGACAGGACTCTGTTGCTTTAGTCCATCTGAGCATAGATGGACTGCACATCACATTTGTGCTTTGGAAGGATAATGTGCTCTACAAGACCCTGCAAGGATCTGCCCTTAGTGTTTTAGAACACACAGATAGACATGTAAATTAATGCTGTGCCCCATCAAGTGCTAGATTTGACTGTTGCCTTATATATGCTCCACAACGACCTGCCTCAGTCAGTACATGCCTTTCCAGTGCGATAGCTTTCTGTCACTAAAATAGGGGTTAATATCTTTCTGATATCTTTCTCATTCTGAACACCCTAACCCAAATCATTTTACTTTATCACCAAGCTTAAGCCATTCTAACTTTTAATTGATTAAGTCAGTATGCAATATAAAAAGAAAAAAAAAAAAACCCAAACCCAAAAAACTCATTTATCTTGGAGGTCCCAAGAAGTTTGCTGTCTCCACACACATGCTGTCAGTGGAAGTGGGAAGCGCTGTTATGGGTGGTTTGTGGCACCGGATGGTAAAAAGATGCACCAGCGTGTGATGTGTCTTTTGGTGCAAATTCAGTTTTCTCATAACATCACAGCAAAGTTATAGCTCACTGCCTTTCCCAATATATAAAAGAGAATAGCAGAATAGGTTTCTTATTGCAAAAACATTGGCAAAGTGCTAGTTTTGCTGATTCATCCACCAGTGAAAAAGCTCTTTGAGGCGCATGAAGGGAAGATTAATGTTTCCTGTTTGCTATGGGTAGGGAGAGGGTGCAGATTTTGCAAACTCATCGCAACCATTTTCAATAATATTTTTTTGGTGTGGCCAATTCACTTTTCCCTATACATCATGAAGTCATACTCTTATTCTGTTTTCTACTGACACACTTGATGTCTTCTATAAGAAAATGAAGTTTCAGGTCACATAGAGTTAATTGGCAGCTGAGTTATTTCCATAGGCTACATCAAGATCACCATTTGGAAACAGAACTAGAAGAGCTGCCCTAATGTTCATTTCATTGGAATACCTTTGACTTCTGTCCTTTGAAGGTACGTGAGGCTGAAGGATGGCTCTTTGAAATCATCCCATCATCCCATGTGGGATTCTGAAAATATGTCTCTGGCAAAGCGTAGCGAGCTGACGTAATGAGATGACGCTGTACCTTTACCTTATTAGCATACATACTGTTTTAAATCTATATATGCTTTTAGAAACTGTGAATTAGCACCATTCTTCCTGTATTTCCTTCAACGGATTATTTGGCGCATTAATAGGAGGGGGTTTCAAAGCCAACCTGATTCCAAAATGAAGAATAAATTCCTATTTGCTGTGTATCTCAGGTGTTAGTCATCGTCCAGCTGTGTTCCTTGATTCAGCAAAGCTCTGAGCACATGCACAGAACCAAATAGCCATAAAGGAGTAGTACAGGCAAAGCAGAGTTTTAGGTACTTTCTTTAGTAGCTTACTCAATTTATGTATAACAGCAAGTTTCCTAAAAGCAATTTTAGGAAGAAAGGACTGGTAAAGCAATAAAACATGTTTTTCTAACAGATCAATCTAAAGAATTGATCTTTTTAATCAGTATAACTACTGGGAAGAGCTATATATATATGCTGAATTGATGGATTATAAATCACACTCATCAAGAGGGAAATGGAAAAGATGTTGTTCCTCCTTTCTCATTTGTCATACTGCTATTTATTTCCAAAGAGCACATACTCCTTTGAAAAGAGTGCAACAACTTGAAAGTCATCAGTTTCTCCATTTTCCTTTCAAAATACCAGTGAATATTTTTTTAGCAGCAGCTCCATCTCTGTCCTCTATCAAAAGTTCACGCTGGGCCTTTTCCTGGTGTACAGATAAACCTTGTGAAGTCCCTTCATGTAGGCCAAGCGTGACGCTATGGTATAGCATTTAGGGGAAAATGGGTGTACGGGTACAGGAAGGGAGACCTGTATGCATGAACATATGCTAAACACAGTAAGACCCAGGAGCTTTAATAGACCCTGACTCTAGTGGGCAGCCTTTCCACCCATCAACGGAAAGGAGGCCGAAAGAATGATGCTTGCTGAGGCCAAACTTTTGCCCAAGACTTATAAAAAATAAACTATAGGGAAAGATACTGCTGGGTGATTAATAAACATTTAAAGCAGCCGCAATCACTGCTGGGTGATTAATAAACATTCAAAGGAGCAGTAATTACAGGAAGGTAAGCCTGGGAGTTTCTGGGCTATCCATACTAGTCCCTTGTACTTTCTTCTCATAATCCAGGCATTTCCACAGTTTTGCTGCTCACAGTGCTATAGAAATCATCTTTATTTCTATATTAATTCAGTTCCAAGTCGTGCACATTTCTTCTCGTGCCAGTACTAATTTTTCATTTCTAGTCCTTATGCTCACCCCTCCAGCGCAAACTGAAAAAGCAATTCTTACTCTTTTTCGGGGCTCTGACAGACTCAATGAGTCCATCTACTGCAGTCCACAGGTGCCAGAGCAGCTTTCCATCTCTTCAGTTGCCCAAAGAGTCCTTCCTTGCACCCAGGGCAGAGTTTGATTAACTCTTGCTTCCATTTGGAAGTCCAGTGCAGTTATTCTAGCTGAGGTCTTTAAAAGCACGTGGCTGAAGAATGGGCACAGGGATTAAGTTTAAATATGGAGCAAAGAGCTGCCAACATTCCCAGAGGGAAGCAATTTGATGCAAGGATCTTGCTAGAGAACTGGAGGCAGCTGACGAAGGAGATGACTACCTACACTGTCTGCTGTGGTTTTCTCGGGCTTCCAGTGGGATGGTTTCCTTTGCTTTTTGGCAGTCAGACATGAATATCTTCAGGATTGTTTAATGTTTAACTTGCAGGCATTTCCATATATCCCTGCATCTACTGAAAAAAGAAACCAACCCTTCCCCACGGCACGTAATTTTTACAACCACTAGGTTGATGCTTCCAGTAAAGGTACCAAGTTATACACCTTAAAATTCCTGTAGTAATATTATCCTGCCTTATCTGTTTCTCTCAGATTTTTAGTGCTGTGGGATACCTGCCAGGGAGGCATAATAAACATATAATAAACTGCAGGAACTCTATGCTTTCAGGTCCTGTTTGTGGCTGCTGTGGTTTCTGTAAGAATTCACAGAACTGCCCTGTGTTTATAGGTGTGTAACATGCTATTTTACTCTCTTACACTTCAAACAGATAAAACTGGAAAGGCTAACAGACAAATGGTCTGTAGTCTAGACACAAAGTCGTTGCTTAATTTGTCAAAGCACCCCACCACAGAGTCTGTGGCAAAACACACTGCTTTTTGATTGCTCTTCTCTACAAGGAACAGCTGAACTGATTTCAGAAGGAAACTGTTGTTCTCTGCACTTGTGAACACAGGTTCTGTTGCCAGACCCATGTGATTTCATTTGCTGTGTGATCTCTGATTGCATAGATCAAGTCCTTTTTCATATTACCATACGATGTATGGAATGTAAGTATTGAAAAATTAACAACGGTGTTGTCTTAGGCTTTCAGGAGGGAGGGGGAAGAGAAGGCTGCAGGTAAAAGTCCATTAGCCAGAAAACACAACGGGTTCTGGTGAAGAAAGGAGCACTTTAACTAACTGGTTCGTCTGTCCTTTAGGCAATTTTGATATTGATGGAAATATTTTTCTAATGGTTTTTCTAATAGTTTTTAATCATAACACACTGAAACTCGTAGGTTTCTAAAAATGAGTTATCCATCGTAACTTGTCCATGTTATTAGGCATGTGAAGGTCTGTTCCTGAAAGGAGGGGCAACACAGCTTAGTGAGCAGTCTGTATGCAATTTTGGGAGATAGGAAGTAGAAATCTAAACACTTTTCAAATATTGATACTTTTAAATAATTTCTTTAGCCTTATTTCTCTAGCTTTTCGTTTCTGTTAAGATGGGAAGAGACCATCTCTTCTTTATTTAGCAGAAAGAGAAAAAAAGGGTTCTTTACAGTTATTTGAAGTGAATAAAAATTAATTATTATATCAAGGACTGAAAGTCAAGAGACATGAGGTTCTATTTCTAGTTTTGCGGCTGGCTCATAATTGCTCTTCGGCAAGCGATGTCATAGTGTGACGCACATTTAAATGGGCTCTGCCTCCCTATAACAAGCAGCTCTTGGCCCTGTAGTGCTGTGTGTGAGGCAGGGCTGGAAATCCACCCCGCCCAAAGGAAAAAAACAACAGAAAATCAAAAAAAGTGGTGATGGAAAGAGGGATCTCTCTTCACTGCCTGATCCACGTCATTGTGCAACAGGTTAAATGTGCCAGCAGGAGACATGTCAAAATGTCATCCTTACTGCATCTCATACGCCTTATCCGGGACAAGGGGAAGAAAATATTTTCTTCAAAATATTTATCTTTTAGATAATGCGGCTTCCTTGAACTGCACGAGGCACTGGTCAAGTCAAATAAGCCAAATAATTGCCCAGGAAAACAAAAGCTGTCTACAAGATTTTGCCCGTGAGTAGACATAAGGACTGCACTTCCCCATCAGTTACTTGGTGGGATAAAAATGATGTTCCTGTCTTTTCAAGTCAGAGTGATGTTCCCGTGTGAAAGAGATGAGCTGCTCCTTGCAAATTGCACCTTGGATCATGAATTTTGTTATGAACATCATTCTTTGTAGCACGTCTATCTCTGTCACAGCTGACTATGAAAATGTGCTGTCAGTCATGACAGTATATTCATGGGATACAGGTTGGATTTTGGACCAGTTCTGAGGAGATGCAAAGGAATGGTCTGTGCTGGGAAGCCTTTTTCACAGTGAAAAACTTCATGGTGAGGATGACAGAACCCTGGAAGGGGCTGCCCAGAGAGGTTGTGGAGTCTCCTTCTCTGGAGACATTCCAAACCCACCTGGAGGCGTTCCTGTGTGATTTGCTCTAGGTGTTCCTGCTCTGGCAGGGGGATTGGACTAGATGATCTTTCAAGGTTCCTTCCAATATTCTGTGATTCTGTGAAACCTTAAGAGGCTGTAGTTATATCTGTAGGTGTCTTGAAAATGAAATCTAGATTTTGCTCTTTGACCTCTATAGGTGTAGAAGAAAATAGAAAAGACAAAATAACTGGAAGCTGGGGGAAAGGATCAAATTCATTTTGTTTCCTTGAGTCTTATTGAAGTGGCGTATTTCTTGAAGTGAGACACAAGGGGGTGAGCCCAACATTAACTTGGATTGGAAGCACCTCACCATGCAGCTAAAATAGAGTGGAGCATCTCCCAGAGGAGGAAAGGCTGAGGGAGCTGGGTCTCTTTAGCTTGGAGAAGAGGAGACTTGAGGGGTGACCTCATGAATGTTTATAAATATGTAAAGGGTGAGTGTCAGGAGGGTGGAGCCAGGCTCTTCTCAGTGATGGCCAATGACACTTAAATGACAGTTAAATCCCACTTTAAATGATACTGCCTTGAAAAAGTTATCAGATAACTACTTGATGCATTTCTTTAAATCCATTCAGGTCAACAGCTGAATCTGCTTTATCTTTCAAATTATTTTTCTTTTTTTTCCTACAGTAATGACAGTTTTTCTATTAATCTTAGTTTGGTTTGTTTTATTTGTGACTACTCTGATCATCCAGTGTGTGATGTCTGCAGTCAGGATTGTCTGCAGTGTCTCTTACCCTCCCTGTAATGCATACCCTGCCAGCAATTAAGCTTCCAATTGGGAAATAAGGAGAATGGGGTTGAAACTGCATCACTAAAGAAATGAACGTATATCAAATAAACTACGGCAGAATGACAAAAAGTGTCTCTCTGTTACAAGTGACTGTGACGGGCTCCAACTAAAAGAAGCTGATGGTTTTACCCATAAACGGGCAAATTGATCTCTTTGTATGGAAAGGGAATATCATTCCAAACAAATGGGGCAATGATGGTTTTCATAGATGAGAAATGCCCCACGTCCCCCTCACCATGCACTGCAGGTACAAAGACTCCTTAAAAATTGAGTTATTAATGTGCATAAGGAGAGCAGGGTACAAACTCCAACAGGCATCAGGATGCTTGTGCTGTCAAACTGTTAAGGCTGTTTAGCATTCGAAGACATACCATTCATTTGGGGTTTATTTTTAAAGAAGGAATGGGATGTGCAGCAATTCTCTATTTCTAACCAAAATTCTTGCCACTGACTGGTGTTTTTTTGTCTCAGTTTCCCCACCGTTGGCATATAGAATATAAAAGCTCTTGCCTCTTTCAGTCAGCTGTTGTGATGGTCAGCAGCTCGTTCTTTGTTCTTTGATGTGTGAGATGTTTTTACCATTTCGGAGGTAACAGGACCACAAGAGTACTTGTCTGCAGAGCAGGTTTTCCTGACGTACAGCCTCAGACCCCAGGGGGAAAGCGAGGTACCACCATGTTTTCAGCAGCGTGGCTGCTTCTGGGGCTTCCATGGAGCTCACTGCTCCCAGCATGGGCCTTAACTCTGGTCATCTACTATTTCTTCTGCAACTAAAATGGCCAGTATGAAAAAAAAAAAAAAAGCAAAAGAACAATATTCTATAAGGACCAGTATACATCTGTTCATGTTTACATGTAGCACAGCGTTGATCTATTTGCTTTATTTCCCAGCAGTTCCCCAGACTAACCAGGGAGGTGTCAGCATAGAGATTTTGTTACTGTTTTCACAGAAAGCAGCAATTAAATCCTCTTATTTGATGTTGGTTTGTATCTCCATTGCTAGGGCTGAATTATTCCCAACAAGAAGTAAAATGTCTCTGTTTGTCCTCTAATTTCAAACCTTGTACACAGTAATTTCTCACCCCTTGACTGGGCATTATTCTGAAGGTAATTGAAACCATGCTGTATGTGACAGCATACACAGGTTATCTTCAGCTGTGTTTTGACAGTGGGTAACCCAGAACAGAAAACATTTGGTTTGAATTTATCATTAAAATTAAAATAAAATGGTGGGGGAGTGGGGGAGGGAAGGTAATCAAACTAATTCAGTCTTTGAGAATGAATTAGATTTCTTCCTATAACTATTAGAGGGTGTAATTGTTGTTTTTATTAGTATGCCTATATCATATATTGGAAAGGTTTTGTGAATCCATGAAGGTGCCCAGACCTTTTGCAGTTGTATCTATGAGCTGGAGAAACGTTCTTGTCAGGTGCCAGGAAGCCTTGAACTCCAACTCCAATCTATTAAATCCATCCCGTTCCTAGTAACTTCTCGACACTGCAGTGGTAAATTATGTAGACTAAGGTGGCATATTTTGGCTCTGGGATGCAATTGGTTGTACGGGAGGACCAGGGTGATGTTTGGCGATAATCCAATATTCAAGACTTAAGTTTTCCCAAGGAAACTTAGAACAATTGGTTTCTTTTTGCCTTTGTATAGACGGCAGCAATGGTCGCTGATAGCCTCTTGCGGTTGCGAGACTGCTTGTAGCCAAGGCTGGGCTTTTATAAGATGTGCTCTTGTTGGGCAAGAACTTGGAATTGTTTCCTTAGCGTGTGGGAAAATAGGAAATAACACATTGTGTGCTTTGTATCTGCACGTGCCCGCCTCAGGCTGTCAGGAGGGCTCATGTATGGATTGTGTTCGGTGGCTAAACAGAACCAAAACCGTCCATCTGGCACCTTTCATGGTCCCGGAGGTGGCAGGCACACCACATGCAAACTCTACAGAGGAACTGTACAAGTCCAAGTAGGGAAAGGAAGCAGAATGCAGCTAAGATTAATGCCTTTTCTGCTGCAAATTGCCCAAACTGCAATCTGCATCCATTCAAGGGAAAAACTTCCTGGTGCTTCATCTTGTCCCAGGGGCTGATTTAGGATATGTATAATTCTTGTAAGAGCAAATGGGTATGTCCCTGATTTTACAGAGGTAAATAAAAGTAGGATCAGAATTACATGATCTTGAGCTTTTTCTGTGTCAACTTCCAGGGGATTTACCTGGGGAGGTGCTGGACTTTAAGTTCATACATGAGGAGGAAAAGATGCTGTGTAAAAGCAAAGCAGCCACTTCAGTGTCATTCCACAACTTTTGTCCCTTTTCCTGGGACCACAGAGCCCTTTTGGCTTCCCTCAACTGCTTTTCTGAAGCATCTGTGCCTAATCCAATGTGTCTGAGCTCCGCAGAATGATGTTTTCTGTCTCTGAAGGTCAAAATCCTTATCTTGACATCACAGCTGATTTGCTTTAAAACAGACTGAGGTCACTGAACTCTTAAGAGGTCTCAAGTAGAAAATATCAGGAGAAGTAAATCAACTCTTAGGAAATTATGACCTCCTCTATCCCCCCAAAACAACTTCAGGAGTGTGGTAAGACTAACACAAAGAAACTAAGCTGTTCCCAGGGTGTAAAACTGGTCAGACTTCAGCTCTTGGGCTCTGACAGAGTAGAAGGTTGAGTGCCTTCCTCCAGCCAGCTCATTGACAACCCCATACCAGAAGATTTCTTCCCAGCTCCAGCTGGTCTTGAAGCATGCAGGCTCCACAGCCTTTTTTATTTTGTCCTTGTGGGAGTAATATAAATTGTTCTTACCAATATGCATTTCAATAATATTTTGTACTTACTCAGCAACTTTGCATTGAAAATCTCAGAAGAGAGAGAGACTTGTGTCCAGATTTTCCACAGGGAATGCTGAAGCAAGCTTTTAAGGATTTCTGGTGTGGATTTTGAAGAGGTGGCACACTTGGGGTTTGAATTTAGGCGGCTGCTTTTTTTTTTTTTTTTCCCCTGTTCTTTTTTCACCTCTGTACTGGAAAGCCATTCCAGAGGCAGTGATTCCAGGCCTGGGTGCAGGAGGCTGCTTAGCCTGTCTGAGCCTCGTTCACTGGGAAGCTCGGCAGGAGGATTTGGCTTGTGTTTGTTTTGACCTTGAACTCCAGAAGAGAGGGCTTTCCGTTATTTGACAAATTACGTGCCAAGGATGATGAAGGAATTGTACAGCAGGGAAACTGTCAAGATCACTGTTACGCAGAAATGTGCTGAGAAGTGTATCTCTGGCCATGCTGTCCTCTTAACAGAAGGATCTCACATAGAGAGATTCTGGTTGCACTGGAGAGGTTGGACTTAGGCATGAAGGAATGCTTGGGAATGATGGAGAAAGCCAGACAGGAGCCCAACACACGGGTGTGCTTGTGCGTCCTTCTAGTCCCTCTGTATTTCCTCTCCTAGTCTAATTGAATTATCTTCCTTGTGGTGTTGTGTGGCCATGTTTGCGTGTTGGAAACATACTGACTGCTCCCAGCCATGGCTCTACAGTGAGCTCCCATGGCTGTGGGGAAGGATGTGAAAAGGTATGTCAGTGCTTTAGCCCTTTGAAGATGCTATTTCTGTCTCACAAAAAGCATCCGCTTCATGCATCCCTGCAGAGGTGAACAGAAAGGTTGAAATGATCCGAGGACGTGCGTGGTTTGATATAGGGGGTTTGAAACGGGGCTGCCTGATACGACAGTCTGATTTTCAGACACCTTGCAATTTACTGTGCAGTGTGCTTCGTCAAAAGGGGAAAACCTGTCCGTCTGCCTTGAGTTCCACTTAACTTCTGCCACCCTTCCCCATTCTTGAAAGAGCTTCCAGTCCTCCTCTGTTGACAGACTGTTTGAAAGTAACCATTAGCAATACTATCCCAGAAAACTAACAGTGCCGAATGAAATTAAGTAATTTTATGATCGGAGGAGCCTGGTACGAAGTGAAGCAGTGCACAGTAACTCTTTCTGGGATTTGGGAAAAGGATTGTAAAAACTCTTGGGCTCAAAGTTTAGTCTAGCTGAACTCGCTGCATTTCCTTCAGGGAAGGGGACATTCCTTATCTCTCAGGCTAATTACAGTCAGAGTCATTACGTGGTCATATGATCATAACACGTGCTATACAGACATCTGGCAGGTCGGAAAAGGTGGATGTATTCCTTCTATATACTCTTTCTATTTATTATGCTTCTAATGTAAAACTCCTCATCTCCCACTACATCTGTATGCAAAGCTCCAGAAAAGTAGTTGAGACATTTTTGTTCAACGATTTGCCGTTTTGAAGTGATATCAAGGCCTCTGGCAAAATAATGGGAAAAGATCTGGCATTTGGTTTGAATGTGTCCTGGTTTAGTTTTTTTCACTAGAGGTCTGTGATTTACTGCCGTTTGAACCACGGCAACTAGTGAGATTTAATTGGGGTTGGCTTTGGCGGTGTTTGTCTGTACTGAGACTATTCTAAAAGGCACGTGAACTTGGGTAAAAGGTTAGCTCAAGTTTCGTGGGTTAGATGGAAACAGGGTAAAGAGTGTTGCTTTTTTATGTAACCGATGATTTGAAAACCTGAACTACTTTGGGCTGCCCTCCACAAAGAAATACCAGCAATCTAGCTCATGCTTTGGGGTTTACATCGAGATGTATTGGAAATGCCGGCCTAACAGCAAACACAGAATATGCTTCTTGGTGTTAAAGGAGATACTTCTATAGGAAAGAAGAGATGGGGGAAAATTGCTTCCTCTGAAGGCTGGAGAAGCTTGTGCAATAAATGTTTCAATGAAAGGTGCTGAGCACCCGTCCGTGTCGATAGAGTCGGGGAGAGGCTGCACTTCAGCACTTGCAGTGACGTGCAGAAGTCTGACAGAGCCAAGGGGCAGAGTTCAAGAAATACCCTGGGAGCTGGGGGAGGCTGGTACATGCTCCGTCAGGTTCGGTGATGTTTCAGAGGACAATCCAGAGAAAAAAAAATCATTAATAAAATTAAGATCAGATATAAAATAATTTCTGCTTAGGCACAAAAGTTACGCTACAGCATTTTGATGCTTATGCATCGCTGGTATGGCTCCAAATGTTGAGTTGTAGGTCAGTAATATTCCCCATTTTGGGCTGAGCAGCAGAAGAGTTGAATATGACCTGAGCATTAGTGTCAAATTTAGAAAGTGATTTAGTTCTGGGAAAGCACACGTAGCATTATCGTTTTTTCTCCAGCCTCGCATCTGCTGCTGAAGCTGCCTGCTACGTCTTGTAGGGCTGTGAAGGGCCCTGCCCTTGCGGTGAGATTGCTTACTGGTGAGATTGCTTACTGGCCAGAATTGCCGTAGAGCTGTGGTACGTCTCGGGCACACCGGGGGGATGAAAGCTGCTGAGCAGAAGCCGCGAGGTCCGGCCCATTGCCGTGCCGTTAGGTAAATGCGCCGAGCAGTACGGTACATCAGCTGTGCGCCGACAGCCCCGGCGTTGCCGGCTCCGTAGCAAGGCTCTGACCCAGCTCCAAGCCTCCTGCAGGACCAGCTCTTTTTATCTCGCTGCTGCACATCCGCCGCAAAGGGAAACTGTGACAGCTCCACCTGGATGTTTGATTTTATTTATTCATGGCCCGTGGAACAATGAAGTCAGAGGTAGGTGAATGATGCAGTGCAGGAAGTTACTGCAGCAGTAGCTTCACTACGGAGATGATGATTTAACATATCGGGCTGCCGTGGAGGAAAACATTAATAAATTCTGTTTGTGCATGTATTGGGCGGGGGGTAGAGGGAGGGCAAAGCAAGGCTTTTTAGGTGCAGCAGATGACATTTTGTAATTACACAGTTTTCTGTTGTGCCTGAAGTAGTCATGTATAAAGGTTTTGTTTCCCTTAAAATTATAAACACCCCCCACCACCACCTTTTCAAGGCAAAGATTTAATGCGCTAGAATTAACGGAACGTCACGTTTCATTCGTATAAATGCATATCAAGTTCTCAGCAGAAAAATAAGCATGTTCATCATCGCAGCTGAGGTACTGTGTTATGTAGATTGCTGGCATTCATGCTAGCCCGTGGGTTCGGGTTGCTTATTTGCATTTAGTCAATCAAGCCTGTGCCCACCCTGAATCCCTTCTGGTGGATTTCTCTTGATTTTGTTGCTGGATCTATTTCTTCTGCTTTGCGTATCCGCTTTTAAATAAATCAGCAGAACAATAAACAGTCCTACAGCAGAGGGAGCAGAATGTTTCAGGAAGCAAAATCCTGTGGTGGATTCACATGCAATCCATGCAGTTGTTAAAGGAGAAGTTTCGTGCAAACCATGGGTATGTTTGGGGGGTTTTAAAGCCTATTCTGTTTTTTTTTTTCCTCGCGTGCAGGACTGTGTGGGATCCTAGGACAGACATGGCAGTAGATCCCTCAGGGCGCTCCCAAAGACCAGCTCTTGGTCAGGCCTGTGTGCCGAGGTGTTCTGTGGTTGTGTAATGGATAAGGGGGGCCATGGGCATGAAGGGTCAGAGATAGGGGCAGTAGTTTATTTATTTATAGCTCTTAGTATATTTAATACATTTCTTGTCTTACTCTGTTTTTACAACAAATTTGTTCACTCCTGTCAGCACCATTGGATTTAAAAGATATTAGGTTAATGATAGCAGATTAATATCTTCTTATTTTAATGGAGTATTAATCGTTGCTATTTTTATCCAAGTAGAAGTTACTTTAAACCGCTTTGGATTTGGGTTTGAGTCCATTCTGTCAAAGCCTGAGGAATGGTTAGAGCAAGGGGAGCAGAAATTGGAGCTGCACCCAGCACCTGGGGCAGGAAGTTGCGAGATTCCCATTTAAAAACCAAAGCTCTAGAGTGCGCTCCCTGTCAGAAAGGCAGTGTTTTTAGTCTTTACACAGTTGTTGGGTTTGGAGATGGTGGTCTTGTGAGCTCTTAGCACCTGCACTCAGCTGGAAGGAAAGGAATGAAAAATACCCTGAAGTCATAAGCCCAGTTAAAGTTAAAATTGATAGCCAGCTTGCTGGTTTGTGGGAATCTTTACAGAGTGAAAAATACCTTGACTTCTCATATGCTCAGTGATACAAGTGTCGGCAAAGTTTCTCTGCTGTAGAATAGCTATAGGTAAGGATGATTAGGAGAGCAGTAAATTTGGACCCGAGTTTTGTAGGCTGTGAAGGGGCCGCTGGTGAGCCTTTTCTTCCTTTTCTTTCACTATATTATTCTTTAGTTTTAAACACGGTACCATTTAAAAGTATTACTCTAAGAGGGGTTTAGGGGTTTCTTTTTCCTAATACTTTTTTTTCTGAAATAAGTAACTTAAACCACTTTTGTTCTAAATTAAATGAGGACAGAATATACTGGTTTGTTTTGTTCTAAATTAAATGAGGACAAAATAGACTGTTTTGCAGCCTCAGACAAAAAAAATACATGTCCTGAGTTTATAAATGCATAGTATCATTAGAATTGAAGTGTTTGTACTGGTAGCAATATACATGATTACATGTTTGAAGACGCAGAGCCTTGCACATGCATGTTTTTGGGTTTCCTGTAACCTGGATAGCAAGGGGTGTGCACGTTGGCTGGAAAAGTTTCATATACAGTACACGAACTAGGGAGGGCTGGGGGCACAGGCACAGAACCTTGGGGGGCTTAAGTCCTTCTCGATGAAATTATGATTTCGCTGGAGAGTAGTGAGAGAAGGCAAGTCTCATTCCCAGTCAAGTCGCACTCTTTATGGCAAAGTCTTGGCAGTGTATGGCAAATGTATACAAACATGGAATCGGAAAAGGACCTCTTGGGATATTAAATACTGGCCTCTGTTATTGAAGGCAACATGTCACTTCCAGCAAAAAGAAAGGTTAATATGCCAGTGAGCCTAGTAAAAACTGAATGGCCATGTGCCGAAGAGCAGCAAAGCCATAAACCCTTTCATTTCCGTACACACTGCTGCCAGTTTGAAACAGCGGTCGTGAAGGGCAAAGAGTGCATCAGCAACTGCATGAAGCCGGAGCGTTTTTTCATTACTGTACCAACAGATTTAAATATATATTATTTTCCTTTTTTATTTTTAATGTGAATCCTTGTAGCTTTGCTGTGATGTGCTGGCAGGGCACTGCTGGGTGGCTGCAGTACGAGGTGTATGGGGCTGTTTGGCTGGGGAATAGAGGAGGCTGGCGCTGGGGACAGGCTGTGAGTGTGGCTGTTGCAGTGGAGCTGAGGGAAAGGGTATTTGGTGTTGTATACGAGGATTGTATGGACACCCAGCATTTGTTTTTTAAGATTCTTACCTGTAAATGGCAATGCTGTCACAGTAAGAAATGCATCTTAAGAGAAGACAACCAGGAGTTTCACTGTTCCTGGAGGGAGCTGGGAGATTAAATAGGTATATTATGCAATTGTGATGTTGATCTCTCAGTATACTAATGTTTGTGCTTCCACAATGCTTAATCTTCAGAGTACTTAAAATCTTCCAAAGGAAATTCACATTTTCCGGGAGAGAATTTTTATTAAGGAAAAAAAACCCAAAATATTTGCAGGCAAGTTGGGTCTTGGTTTGAGATTTCTCCCAGGCAGAAGGCTCTGCCTGGGACTCCAGAGGGAACGGAGGGGACTCCAGAGGCAGAAACTTTAGTTTTGTCAAGGTGTAGAACATTATTGGGCTGCTGTGCTCTGCTCTTTGAAAAATTCAATCTGCTCCTGATGCAAGAGAAGAAAGATGAAAGGAAAAGAATTTAAAAAAGAAAAACCTTTTTAGAAAAGCACTTGCTTTTCAACAGGACAAAACGGTATGTCTGTGCCTCTTACAAGAAACAGCATAGCTGGCTACTTTGTCAAACAGCCACACTTGTCAAAGTGAAAAATTCTGCTGAAATTCCATGTAATCCAGCCTCCTTGTTCTTTAGGTCTCTGGAACAAAAATCCCAGGCCCTATACATCCAAAGACAGAGAGGCCTGCAGTTTCGTGAATGTTATAGCCACTTTGTTAGGAAGCTCAGTTTTCTAATGTGAAGAGAGTGAACGTGTGCCAAGGTGATGCTGTCCGGGGGGTTTTGGAGGCCGCTGTACTGGTGTGTTAGTGTTCTGCAATAGGCGTGCTGCTCTGGATGCTGACAGTCGTTGGGCAGGACGGAAGCCCAGGGAGGAGAACTGGCTTGTTGTTATAATCGCTTCTGCTGTGAGGGCTGGTAGATGTTCTGGCTGTAATGACAGCTCCCTCATATTTAATATCAGGCATGAGGTGCCTGTGTCATAACTTAAAGGAAATTGATTTTCATGGACTCGGGATCAGACCCTTAGTGAGGCTAAGTTTGCAGGGTTTATTGTTGTTGGGTTTTTGTTGTTTTGTTCCACAAAAATATAAATAAGGGCATTAAATCAGTGATACATAACTTGTCATCCTCAAATGACTTTTATAAACATTTGCTGATTTATATGCACAGCACAGGCACACACAGTACAGATGCAAACGTCTTCATTTTTCCAGATGGAAAGACCGAGGGAGAGGAAGGGAGAGAACGGTTTGTTCAGCTGCAGAGGAAAGTTGGTATTAGAGGCAGAGTTTGGTGCTAGAAATCTTCCTTCCCCGTGCTGTGCTCTCACAGCTGCCTGGGGGCATTAGACTATCTGTTGTGTATGCTTGAACAACAAGATAGAGAAATAAATGTTTTTAAAGTGTGAATTTGTGCATGTGTGTCCATGCTGCGTACAGGACATCTGCAGAATGTGGTGTTTGGAAAACTTTTTTACTTCTTGCAAGCAAAACCAGATCTCTCAGCGAGTTACACTCAATGTCTTGCAGGCAATGCTGAAATGACAGTATTATTTAAATGGGTGTAATCACATGTTACACACCACAGCATGACTTACCGCATCCCACTTCTTACTTCTGTGTGTTAAAATGCAGGGGAAATGTAGCTGGACTGGCTTGAACTTCCAATAATGAGCACAGCAATAAAAATAGAGGAAACTACTAATGCTTGCAGACAAACAGAAAAAGGAAACTGATGAAAATGTGTTTCCCAGTCCTTCCCCTTTTTCCATGCATTAGTGCAATGCTTGAAGTCCGCTTTGCAGGCGCAGAGAGCGTCAGTCGGCCCACAGCTGAGCAGCACAATTATAATGCAATTATATTGGAGGACAAAAGGGAGAAAGCCCAACTTCTTAGGAGGCAAGGGGTTGATTACGATGATGTCTTCAGGCTTGAGGCAGATACTTTAATACTGATTCTGTGTGCTCCAACAGTACTTTCCTGAGATTTAAGCCAATTTTAGAATCAACTGAGACAGTCTTCAAGGCAGCAATCAGCAGAGGAGAACACAGGGAGCAAAGAATGTAGCTTGAGAAATGGCCTGTTGTGCTGCTGTGCACTTATTATGGTCCTCAGAGTGTGCAATGAAGGGTATTGGTTCAGCTGTGTGCCCCTTCCAAGGGCTTAATCTAGAGAATATTCTTGGATTCAGTTCCAAAAAGGTGGAGGGGCGAGGGGGGAGAAATACTGCCTTTTAGACACTGCTCTCTTTTTCCCTTGTTTGATAACTGCTGCCAAAGCGGGGTGGTCTCCCACGTGTTTCTTTCCAGTGAAGGGCCAAAGGAAAATATTTCCTGGTAATAAGACCTTACTAGCTGGATACCGACTGTAGGACATGTTAGCATTAACTGTGGTGCTTTGTACCTCTTGATTGACATGATGGATAGGCAAATGGAAAAATAAAACGCCGTTGGGTTATCAGTACCAGGACTGCGACGGGAAATGGGGAGGGGTGAGCTGTGTTACACGTCTGAGCATTAAGGAGTTTGTGTCCCGCAGGATGGGTTTGCTGTGCCACCGTGCTCTTCAATCCGTGGTGCATGTGAAATTTCAACAGCATTGCTTGGGGATCAGCAAGATGGTAACGTTAGCCCACTGATACTGTGTGAGAGGCTGGGTGGAAAAGAAATAAGCCAAAGAAAAATAATTGCATGGTTGATTTTGCCTCGGCTCTCCTTTCCTCTTCCCTTCCTGTTTGTGTGTTACTCTAAGTCCTGTTGTCATGGGGCTCCTCTGCAGTGCCATTTGTTTTCTCACTTCATCCCACCCCAGCGCTTGCCCTGAACTTTCCAGCTGACCAGAGCTTGTGTGGCTGCTCTGTTAGTCTCTTCACGCCACACCACACTTCACAAATTCTTCTTCTCTTCGCTCAGCAAAACATACAGTACACAACTTCACCTGAGCCGAGCACCACAACTGCTTATCTCCTTCCCAACCTTTGCACCTCTGGGCAACCTTGAAGAAATGCCTCCTGAGGAATGTCTTTACCTTTCACGTGAGGACAAGGAGGGCTTTGTTGCAGGGAGAGGAGCCCTAGGACATGTGTGCTGTGGGCTCCTGGGCTGGAGCCAGCCCTTCAGGTGGGACCCGCTGCAGCTAAGTGTGAAGTGCAGAGCATGGAGCTCACTGGTGGCTGGCTTGTCATGACACTGACCACACCGTGTTCAGCTGTCAGCCCCACCACCTTTATTAGCACAAAGCTCACATTCCAAACGTTTCTGAAGTAGATGGCAGGAACAGGCAAGGAATGGACATGCAGAGGACTTTGTTTCCTCACAAACGCACCCAGCAGACGGGTGTACTCAGGCCAGGCGGTGACACCACGGCTCTAACTGGGCTGTGGGCCCAGACCAGATGCCTACACCCTACCGCCTCAAGCCTTTACAGAAGCTGAAGCTTTGATTTTGTTCTCGTCCTCGTTTCTGCAGGGGACGGAACAAAAGCCCAACTCCAGCTTTCCGGTTTAGCCTTCACACCCACTTTTCTTTTTTTTTTTTTTTTAAAGATAAGGAAGCCTGCAGCAGAGATTTGTGTGCTTCGATCCAGAGCTCAGACAGCAGGAGTGAATGAGGTAGCTGTCAGCTGCAAGAGAATAAAAACTATTAGTATGCAAAAGGAACAAAACCCAAGCAATTCACATTGCTGCCGAGGTTTCTGCATTCTAGTACAAGCTGTTTGCCACAGCGGTGTCAGATCTGGGAAGTCTGAAATGGAGCAAGATGCCTGGTGTGAGTGTTTGCATATCAATACCAGAAGGGTTTTTGAGCTCCCATCCGAGGCGCAGCCTAACTGGGGCTTGAGGTCAGGAGCGGTATCAGAGTTTGATAGTTAGTCCTTACGTTTGCTTTGGAAGCTCTTTTCTCTTTCAAACTCCAGTTATTCATCTTCCATACTACCTGCTGAGTAGTGTTAATCATCCCCTTGCATATACTTTCATTCAGCATATCTGATCTTGAACAGCTTTGCCCACTGCAAAAGATTTCAGCACCTAGCAATCCTTCCCGGCTGCTTCTACCTAGAGAAACAGGTTCCTGGAAGGCAAACGGGGCTTGAAGGAATCCAGTTTGTGAACCAAACTGGAAAACAAGTGGAATTTTTTGTTTATGTAATCTTTGATTTTAATTGTCTCTTTATCCAGTCTCCGTGGTGCAGTTGTGTCCCATATTCTTGAGTCTGTCACTATTAAGTGTTTTAGTAGCATGGGTAAAGAGCCTGTTTCATCACTCCTGAGAGCATAAAGTGGAGGGTAGAGTGGACGTATGACAGTGGAGATTTGTAGAAAGTTGACTTCCATTTGTTTACTTGTTTCTGTTTGAAAACTGCTTATAAAAAGGAAACCAGCATTCAAACCCAAGATTAACATAATACTGATAGAGAAGTTTCTGGAGGATATCTTTTAGTGAATATCATAAGATCCTTCGGGTCTCAACTTTGGTATTAGAGTAGGACAAACTGATGAAAAGAGTTGCATTTGCCGAATGAAGGCTGAAGTACTGCATACCTTGATTTATCGTTACAGTGCTGCTCTGTCTCCCTTATCTGCCGCTCAGACTTTACTAGATAAAACTGTGTATATTGTTTACTGCCTGTATTGACTGATACCTTGGCTGAGTCCTAGAAGATTGGCTCTGTGATCAAAACAGGACTAAATCACGCTTCCAGCTGAGTGATGTTTTGGAGAGCGCAAAGCAGTCAGTAGGTGCTCCACCTGCCATGATAAGAATATGGTCCCAGCAAAAGAAAAACGGACACTGGTGCAAAGAAACGGTATCCACTGGAGCCAAATGTGATCTGACCAAATTACACCATGGAGAGAGGCTGTTGTTTTTGTTTGGTGGTGACCACAGCAGAATTGCGCTTATTTTCAGTTGGTTTTTTTATGGAAAAAAAAAAAAAAAAGTGTGTGGTGTATTTGAACAATCTAGGAAAAGGGAGCCACCCTCTCAAGGTATGTTTACCCAATCTTTTAAAATGTTCTCTTCCTCTGACATTTTTATTTAATACGAAGTCAAGCTGTTTGCCCTTTCCTGCGCTCAGTGTTTTTGAAGGAAGCTGATGTTCAGTCTTACTAAGGAATTTCAGGTGATTTGAGAGGACAGTGGATAAGAACGATGCCATCTTGCAAGAATGTCCTCCCAGATTTTCTGGTTCTCAGAATAAACT
>VXBJ01001507.1:199982-213312 GCA_013400055.1 Nycticryphes semicollaris | reverse complement strand
TGGTCATCCTGCTGCCCACCAGGACCCCAAGGTCCCTTTCCCCTCTGCTGCTCTCCAAAATGGCTACAGCAAAATTGCCAACCAGATTCTGGGGCACGACTAATGAATCCATCGGCTCATAAATACAGTCCTAATGGGCTACAATGAATAGATCAGTTAAAACACGATTCCCACCTATTTTGATTCTTCTGTTTATAAGAGAAGTCATCAAAGCTGCCTTTTGGAGTTGAAATATAGCGCGAGGCGTTTCTGATGTTATTTTGTAATTATGGGGGCACACCAACATTTAATGAGAAGCAGAAGACGTACGGCTTTCACTCCTCTGGTTCTTGGCCCACAGCAAAGAAAAATACTAAAACTGAACACTTCTGCTGGGCTGCCGTTGTTGAACGTAAGGCTTGAGATTCTCATTAGCCTCCGATGCCAGTTTGAGCCAGCAATTAAAGCCTGGGGAAGCTGGTTGGGCAGGATTTATTTAATATTTTTTTCCACTGTGAAAGGCAATTAACTGTAAATTGTACTTAAAGAGTTTAATAGCACAATGTGCAGTTCATCTTCCACTTGCCCGCCTGTTTATATCGGAGAATTAGGTTGTTATGTTGTTGTTTATTTACTGGCTTGGAAACTACCTGAAAAGGATTTGTTGATGAAGGTGATACGACAGCATGATTATCTGTCAAATCAGCAGGTATTTACTGCTGATGATGCAGGAGTCAGCCTAGGCAGGGGTTGGCGGTTTGATTATACGGAAGAACTTTCTCTGGTCCCGTTTCATCTTAAATGCTTTGCTTTTTATGAGGACTGTTTTGTGTCACAGCCTGTATTGACTCTTTCTTTTATGCTGGGTTCTTCTTGTCGTGCTGTTATTTCTTAACTTAAATGTTCAGTGACAGAAGCAAGGGAAAAACCGGCCCATACATCCTGCTAGTTAGAAAGAAGAAATAAATAGTCCTTGTGAGGTGATGATAAGTTACTCCAGTTATCCCAGCAATGCTGGAAGTGCCTGGGTTGCATCCCCAGCTCCCCAGCCGTGTGGCCAGCAGGGCGAGGGGGGGGGGATTCTGCCCCTCTGCTCCACTCTAGGGAGACACCCCCCCAGACACCCCACCAGCTTCCAGCTCTGGGGCCACCAACAGCAGGAGGACGTGGACCTGTTGGAGCAGGACCCGTTGGAGGGACATGGAGATGCTGGGAGGGCTGGAGCCCCTCTGCTATGAGGAAAGGCTGAGAGAGTTGGGGGGGTTCAGCCTGGAGAAGAGAAGACTCCAGGGAGCCCCTTCCAGTCCCTAAAGGGGCTCCAGGAAAGCTGGGGAGGGATCAAGATCAGGGAGGGGAGCCATAGGATGAGGGGGATGGTTTTAGGCTGGAAGAGGGGAGATTGAGATGAGATCTCAAGAAGAATTTTCTTTGGTGTGAGGGTGGTGAGACCCTGGCCCAGGTTGCCCAGGGAAGCTGTGTCTGCCCCATCCCTGGAGGGGTTCAAGGCCAGGTTGGATGGGGCTTGGAGCAACCTGGTCTGGTGGGAGGTGTCCCTGCCCAGGGCAGAAGGTGGCACTGAATGGTTTCTAAGGTCCCTTCCAAATCAAACAATTCCATGATTCTTAAGGAGTTACATTTTTAAGTACTTTATGGCCCATCTTTGCATTTAGCTGTTTCAAATGTTGATTTGGAGCGAAGACTAACCTGACAACCTGCCTCAGCTCTACCTGTTCATCACCAAGGATCCTCGATCCATCAGTCCTTCACTGGCGCTGCTCTGCATCAGCCTTTGTTTTGTACTATGTACAGACAGGGAATGAGAATGAGAATAATAATATATTACTGTGAGTTGGTTTTCTTGGTTTGTTCTGTGTGGGACAGAATTTCTGTGGTTAGTGAGTTTTGAGCACAAAGGTTCATTCTAAATGTTTATGGGCCTATTTCTTGGTATAGGCATCTGGTAGTATATATATATGCACAGTCTGGGGACTTGGGTGCTGCATGTGGAAATAAAGTAACCAAAGAGAAAAACGTGTACACGTTTCTCAAATTTGACTGCAGGATCGCAGGAGGAAGAGCACGTGAGGTGAGTTTGTGAGCTATTGGGGAATCTGATCCTGGGGAGTTCTCCATTCCTCTTTTTCCCAAATGCTTTAGCGATCTTAGAAGTGAGAAATTAAACTAGTGAGGTTATTTCCAGATCACCACCTCACAAGGGAGTTGTGGTCTTGGCTTTCACTGTCCTTGAATGAACAGGGGAGAGCTCGGGTTCCTAGGTCAGGGATGGAAAATCGCGACCACCACTGTAATTTTTGAGTTTCATCTGCTACTCCAACCTGGGGGTCTCTAGAGCGGAAAGGTTGTAAATACAGTCATGTTTTGTTTTGTAGGTGGGAAAGTCCAACTATTGCAATTATCCGGTTAAAAAAGAGTCACCCAGACTTAGGCACCATGGCTGAGATAAGATTTTCAAAAGCAAAGCCTTGTATTGACAGCATTAGATGTGTATTTTCAAGAACACAAAGGGAAGTTGGGCTTGCAGCGCCCTTTGGTACCGTGTGAGAAGCTGGCACTGCCAAGGCTTTGAAATCCTCACCCTTACTCCTGGAACCAGATTGTGGTCTTTTTCCAGGAGCTCTGAACCCTGCCTTGGTTTTTAAGGTGACTGCTTGATTTAAAAAAAGAAATTAAAAAAAAATACTGTGCTGTTAAACTCATTTCTGAAGGTGGTTGGTCCCTTGCTCTTTGTACAATGACTACCATGACCCTCCGTCCAGATTAGTTGTTGTAGGAGAACTCTCACAAAATTTCTCTTTCTTTGTCTGATCATGAAAAGTGTTTCCTAAAGCCTAGCACTTAGAATTAGCAGTAATATGGATGAACTCTGACAGGGAATAAAACTAGCATTATCACTTTTCGGATTCCTACCAATACCGAACAGATATTTTGGACCTAAAAGTCATACGTTGAACTGAGACTAGAAAGGACAGCAGGAAAGACTTTGAGTCACCTCAGCTCAATACTGTCTTGGCCTGTTATTTTAACACTTTGTACATAAATTTTCTTTTCATGTAGCTTAAGAGTTGCATGAATATGAAAACATTATTCCTATTCCCTCAGAATTAAATATTTATAGCTGCAAATGGTGTCTTCTGCATTTGTAAATTTTATCTTGTTAATATTTATAAATTCTTCTACAAAATGCACTTGCATTTAAAGGCATTAATGTAGATTTTGTATTTTCTTACAGGGTACCTTAATATAACAAATGTAAAATTTGATTTAGAACATGCAGCAAAATTATATTCGCTTTTGCTACATATAGAGGGAACAAAATAATTAAACTGTGATGTGTTTACTAACCTTCTTAAATTCACTCTTTTCTTCTTAAATTGACTCTTTGCTTTCTGTGGTTTACAAAATAGGAGCAAAATAAGCTGGTTCCTCTGTGTCTCCTCTGTTGTGATACTCGGCTGGTCTGTGCTAACAGCCGTTTCAGTTTCAGTGGAACTGTGAAGTTTTACACAAGTGTTGGACACCACTGAACACATTTACTGCAGTTTTTCCTCATTCTTCAGTGTTCCTCCCTTCTTTTCTTAGGCTTTTGCATAAGGTGCACACCTGTTCCGTCATTCACCTGTAAATCAAGAGCAACTCTAAAACAAACCGTCTTGAGAAAACCGGGATAAATAACACTGCTACTAATAATTGTCATGGGACTTCCTGCCCTAAAAGATTGTTGTCGTGCTTACCCATGGGTGTATTGGTCCATCCAGAATACTCTCTTCATCTTGGGGTAAGGCAAAGTAGCTTAAGCTTTTTGTTGAGGGAAGGCTTTACGCGGAGCTGTGGTGCAGTTTCCCCACGCCGCAGCAGGCTCATTTCCACGCAAATCTGTGGGTGGAAGTGAAGGTCCCTCACTTCATCCTCAGCATGGTGATTATACCCAGCTCTCCTGCCAGCCAGGAGCACCTTCTAGCAAGATATCTGAGAGATTTGAGGAAAAACCTCTTCCAGAGTAAATATTGATAGACTTTTGCTTTCCTTCAGCAACGCAACTTAAGCAAAATGCAACTGATCTTACATTCTCTTCTGTAGGAAAATGACAGCTTAATCAGAGAGTGGCAGGAGAGGTGGTTCAAAAGCAGATGGTGCCAAAAAGCTGACACCAGGAAAGCTCTGGCTCTCTATGCAGACTGACCTAAATGCTCTTTAGCAGCATCAGGTAAAATAATACCTAGTCTACTTGGCTGTAGAATTTCAATTTAAAATGATTCAATTTAAAGTTACCTGAACAGAACAAAGCAGAGAGAGATGTGTTTCTCAAAGTTAAATTTGTTTCTGCTTTCATCTAGCAAAGGTAGTTAAGTTTTATCTCTTAGAGCGTTCTTGTAGGAGCTGGGTATAAATGCTGAGCTATTTTAGCAGAGACTTCGTTCCAGCTTTTTTTCAGCACCCGTCTCAGGCCTCCAAGGTTATTGCGCTTACTGTGAGCCACGGGGTATTGCTATCCTGCATCAGGAGCTGCGACATTGTGTTGTGTGGTTCAACCTGAAAAGCTGCTTGGATTATTTATACACCAGCCTTTTTGTACCGCAAAACAAAAACGTACATCCGTATTGAGCCTTTTATCAGAAATCATAATTAATTGGAAAAACCTGTTATTTTTAGCATCTAAATAGAGGACTGAGGGCAGGGGGTGTTTCCCTCCAGCAAGCTTCCACTTTTCCTGTAGAGATTGCTTGCTACTTAGAGAGCTTTAGATTTACAGCCTTTTAGGAACCGTCGCCAAGGGCTGTATTTCAAGATTTCAGGATTTATACCTGACGGGTGTTATGCTTTAGCCATAAATACAGCAACACCGGTAAGCATAAGAATCTTTGGAGCCATGTGGCCATCTCAGTGAGCAGCTCAGCACAGACTTTGCTGCTCAGAGGGGTGTCTCCATCCAGATTCCTGTGCTGCAGAGGCAGCTCTGGAGCCTGAGCCAGGCAGTGAGAGCCTGCAGGGATTGCTGAGCTCCGCTGGAGCTGGTGCCTGTGCTGCTGCTCAGGAGCTTGCCACTAGTTTGGAATGACAACGCTAGTTGAGCCTGTGGAATATTAATGTTCTTTCCAAACTGTCTGCAGTAACAAGATCAGCTAACAGCCTCCTGGGTTTTGAACACAGCAAATAAAATGTAAGCAGCTTTATGTAACTGCTGTATTGACAGCACGGGTGACTTAATTCTAATAAGCCCACTGAGGTCCAGAAAGAGAGAATGGTGCAGAGAAGGCTGTCACAACATGGCTACGTGCACCAACTAACAGTGTACACATAAAATAAAAATCACAGCTTAATTTCTCTTACTGGAGCAGCAAGGAAAAACTTAATTTCAGCATCATGCTTATTTTTGTCTGGCTTCTCAATTAGAGTACGTCTGGCCACACTTTACAGAAATGAGCCAAGATGAGATGCTTTTTTTATGCCTTTGCCTTTTGCCCAGAGGGGAACCTTCTAATGGCTTTGGTAAATTGATTAAATTATGTTTTGAATGATACAGGCTTCGAACACTCAGTGTTATTTCCGGATGCTTCCTGTAGCAGAAGCTAACTTGCTTCAGGCGTTTGTCCCCCCGTCTGGGATTTTGCCAAACTCTTCTCTGCTCGCAGAGCCATTCACAGCACTAACTGTGGTTACCGGGCATCCAGAGTGCCTTGTTAAGCTCCCATTTATATCTGAATTCTGCAGCTTTTGCTTTCATGTGAAGTTAGATCTTCTCTGCTCCCTTTGCAAAAAAGAGCGGGAATTGCCACCTCGGAGAGAGATGCTGTTCCATCGAGCGCAAATGTACATGTAAGTCCGCATGTTCAGAAAAGCCTAGATGCAGAAACACATTCTCCAAAGTAAAATTACCTTTCGAGAACTTTTTTTGAGAGCATATTGCCTCCCTCTTATTCATGTCATGCTTTATGTAGAAGTCATGTGTGTGAGGGCATGGGCATGCAGGAAAAGGTCTTCTGGAGAGAAAATCTGTCGTGCAGTAGGTATTAATGTGAGTAAAGAAGGAATTCCTGAGATTTTTATATGGTGATTTACTTAGTGTGATAAAATGCACATTTATATTTGAAAACTTTATAGAATTATCTGGACTTCTTCATTAACTGTCTTAAAATCATTAATCCTTCATTTTTAGAAATTAATTGGCTGAAGAATGCACGTGCCATTGTAATTCCCTGCAGGAGCACCATAGCATTATGTAAAGCCACACACACCATATGCAGAAATTCTCACCAGATGCCTGCTCATAAGTGTATCTTTGGCTTACAAGGAGATAGCAGTTTGTGACAGACTGTTCAACTTGTGTTTGGGTGGCAGAGGAAGAGGAGGAGATGCGGGGGAGTGAACTTGGATGGTGACTGCACAGTAAAATAACACTTGAAAATCTGGAAGAAACAGTGAATGATGTTTTTCTTATTGGCATGTGTGTTCTGTGGCCTGGCTGTCAGCAGCATTGCAAGTTGTGGCACCAGTACCATTTGAAAGAGGAATCCTACTTCTGAGCACCCAGAGCGAAGCAGCAATTGTGCTAAACACCAGTTTCTGCATGAAACACCGTTGCAGCGAGTAGTTGTGTGGCTAGAATTGCCCTCCTCTTATTTTAAACATCTGAGGGTATTTTGCTGTACGTGGATTTGTTTGCATTGTAGGAAGGCTCATGTAGGTCTGTGAGATGGGCAGGGTTTTGGCAGAGCTGCCATGGTTGTGTTTTAGGAGAGTTGTAGCTGCCTGAAGGCAGCCTGAAGGGGTTCAGAAGCATTGGATAGTCTGTGGAAGGCTTCACCTTTGGTGCTAATATTGCTTCTTCCTTCTTCAGCTGTTCTAAACTGCAACTGCCTTTCAATAACCCCAATGCTACCAAGCAGAAGGAATAAGATATGCAACTACCAGCAGTATCTGTCACCATTGGAATGCTTTCTTCAGACCTAACAACAACAAAAAAACCCAAACCCAACCTCTCAACTCCGTGTTGTTGAAAGAAAATGGCAGGAGCTTTGAAAAATGGATGCCCAAGAACCAATTATGTTTCCTTTCAGTTTTCATACAGATGTGGTTGGGGGCCCTTGTCTGTCTGTGGGTTCATCCCATGGCTCAGCATAGCACTAAGCACTGAGCAGGTCCTTGTGCAGAAATTGTCATCCTCCATCAGTCTTGTGAAAGGCTTGAGAGGTGCCAATGGGCACTGACACAATATCCCTTTTAGGGAAAAAAAAATCAGAGTTTTAGATTGTCTGTTTTACTCAGATGATCTTTCTGCATCCTTCAAAATGTACTTTTTTTCCTGGGGATTTCAGAAAGAATCTGTTTGAAAGAACTCTGGCTTGGACTATTGGATTGTGTCATTCTTTGTGGCTCATAGGAAAGGTTTCAGGACAGTACAAGAAGGGATGCTTTGAGTACTTCACCATTAGTGAAGGCTAATTTGATCACTGAAAAAGCCAAAACACAACAAACACCTTCCTGCTATCAATACTCAAAGTATGCTTGTAGGTAGGTGTTTAATTTGAAACAAATGTAAGGAAATGTCACGGTGTCATCACCAACTAAAGAATATCAGGATGTGCTTTTGCTTGACTTCATGGCAAAGTCAAAGCAAAATGAGTGATGTCATTTATATTTAGCCCAGGTAATTACTTTATTGTCTACAATACGCAGAAGGAGAACCACGTAAATCCCCGCTGCCGGTTTTAAGTTAAAGATCTGCCACGCATCCGAAAATAGGTTCTGGTTGAAGCTCATTGTGATGGGTAACAAAAGACTGAAAGAAACACTGAAATGATTGTAAAGCAAGTAACTGATACGGTTTGGACACACTAAGCTACTTCTGCAATTATTTTTGTAAAGTTTTTTGTAATCGTCTACCTATAAAAACTAGAGGAGGCTGTTGTCAGTTGGGAGTTGTTCTAAAAACAACTCAGTTGTTTTTTCAGTTTCTGTTGTTTCAGTTCTTCTGAAAGTTGTTCTAAAACCAATACAGGGTAGCAAGATTAAAATGTCATAATTTCTCGTGATTCTTTGGTTTTTTGGTAGGAAGATAAATAACTGCTTTAAATCAAGTAAGGTTTAATTTCTTGAGATGAAATTTTAAACTGATTAAGCAATACTTCACATTTCAATTACTTTGCAGTTCATAATTTAAACGAAAGATGGCATAATACCCAAGCTGGTGATCCAATCAGGTAAATGTAAGAGGTTTCCAACCCTTCTTTTTGAGCTACAGTTATCTTTCATTTTTTTCTGTCTCTAGGAAGTCAGAAGTCTCTTCCTGGGCTTAAACACCTTTTCTTTTTTTTCAGTTGATGACTAAACATATAGCTGCTTGTCCTACACTTTTTTCCTTCTTTTCACTGGGATTGCAAAGAAGAATAACCACTGCATTATGCTTGTACAGGAGGGACTTGGGGTTATCAGAATAACCATAGGTTTAGGTGCCCGTTTGCCCCTAAACAAATGTTGTAGAACACTTCTGCCCGAAGCGATATGGGCGGGGGGGTTAGATAGTATAAGGTATTATAAATGTCCTTGGGACATTATAGGCATGGTTTAGAGAGGCCTGAACATCACTGTGGGACGATGTCCTCAAGCTCTGCTGGACAATTAGGAGGGGTAATTTGCACATTAGCCGCAGTGCCTGACGTCTCACTCAGTCTCAGGTTTCCACCAAGAGGAACATTTATGCTCATGTCTGTTCAAGAACAAAATATCTGCAATATCTGAAAACAAGTTTGCCAACAAAGTGTTAGATTATGCCATCTCTTTGGTTTCTGTCCTTTTAGTCCCCCTGACAGAGGACTGTGGTCTCCTTCTAGTACACGTAGTGGTTTTTACACCTTAAGCTTAGCTTTAAATTTGATTTAGGGTAGGAGCTCAGACCTGCAGTCTGTAAAGTATTAGTCACGCTAGAAACTTTCTGAAGAGTCTAGATGCCTTCCAGTCTATGAAACAGCCTATTTCATCTTCATCTTTATTTTCGGTACCTGTGAAGCTCATGAGATGGGAAAGCCATGGGCAGGTTTCCATGGAACTGAGTGGCATCCACCTTCTCTGACCCCACTATGTTTGGTGTACCTGACACCAGCTCCATGTAGGTGGCCGTGCTCTGCCCTCACATACCACTGTGCCAATCCATCAGCAAAACAAGATGTTTCTTCTAATTTCATTTTGTGGATTCTCGGCAAATGGAGCTTGGAGCACACGGAAATAAATTCTACCCGAGAGAAGGAGGAGATCTCTGTAGTCAGTTAACATGAAAGGATGCAAATGGATTAAATTGCCAGTGCTCTTGCAGTCCTATGGGTCTTGAGCTGAGGAGGAGAAATTGGAGTCCCTTTGAGTCCGGATTGTGTTTCCTCCCTATTAATGAAGATAAGTAATGTTGGTATAAACTGGTTCACTGAATAATCTTGTGGTGAGTGCCAAAGATCACACATTTACAACACATTCTTCCTCTCTTTTATTGCCTTAGGCTCGTTTTTATTTGCCAAGTGCAAAATACTGCAGTTTGTAGCATGGACACTGAGATTAGAGGGGGGAAAAGGACTTTATGGTGGTAAAGAAGGTGAATTTGTATTTGAAGTTACTTCCTGTTCCTGATCTCCAGCCTGGTTAGCAGCTTTCCCTAAGAAACCTTGGGGCGGTTCTTACTGTAAATTAATTGTTTGCGTTTGAAAGGGTACCTACCCTTAACTATACCATCTAATTAATTAGCATAATGGATTTTCATTTTCTTTTTGTCTAAGATTTAGATGAGACTTAATTTATTTAGTATTTTCTGTGACGGAGCAAAAAGTCAATCCAAAGCTGAAAGTGCCTTCAGTAACGTAGTTTATTGCAGAGTGATCTTTTTGTTAAGGGTGACAAAAACGTGATTTCTTCTGCCTTTTGAAGGCAGTGATTGAAAAATAAGCTTTGGTTTCTGGTATAGGTCCCTTATTACACACCTTGTGGAGAGGGTGGTTGGTGGTGGCATGTGGAAATGTCCCTTCAAGGAGGCGGAGGGCTGCTGAAAGGAAGCCGGGCTGTGGGCAGTCTGGCCCCCAGCGGTGTGTGCCATCCAGTGAAAATATCCTGCTCTCCCCTTGGTGGCTTTATTTCCTGCAGAGTGAGGGGGCACCATCATTGCTGGGGTTTTTTTCCATTTTTACCTAGATTCAAAACAAATGATGGTTGTAAAAGGTGAAAATTTAGTAGCCTAATGTCTTCCCATTATCTGGTTCATCCATGAGCAGATCTGTATTGTGCAGAGTCCTAGGCAAATTGTTCCTTCTGTTGGTATTTGCTAATGGTGCCTTACAGGGATTTAAGGCAAATCTGATACAAGCTTTTTAAACAGAGGCCTTTGTCACAGGGGCTGCTTTCTGGGCATTCCCTGTGGACCCTAGTGGTGGGGACACACGGTTCTTCTTTCACTTCACGTAGTAGCAAATGTAATTAGTTTTCTGCACTGAAAGGTTTCAAAGAGGAATTATCCTGGTTTTTTTTACCTTAACAGACCTGTGTAGGTCAGTATTATAAAGAAGATCACTTGGAGCTATGCTTTCACCCATACACTGCTTAGCTGTATGGCTGTGGTCTATGTTGGCACCTTCAGCACGACAGATGAAGGAACAGTATTGCAGAGAGATCTGAATAAGTATGATGGACGAAATATTTCAGTTACCTTGTGCTTGAATTTATCCCTCGGTAGTAATATATGACCAGCTTCTAAATACCTGATGCATTGCATGTAAAAACCAGGTATTATAATTTAAATTGGGAGTTAGAAAACTCCCAAGTGACTAGAAAGGACCACGAGCGCAAGGTGCTGTGCCTCGGCTCGTGGCTTGGCCAGGACACACGTGTGTGCACTGGGAAGTGTGTCCCAGCTGCCTGGGAACGTGCCTCGTGCTGCCCAGCCTGTTTTCCTGAGAGGTCATGGTGTTGGCATAGAGAGGGCACTGAAACGTGAAGTTTTGCCCTCCAGGCCCCAGTGCAGGAAACTGCGGAACAAAAATACTTCTTATTTTAAATGCTCTTCATTCCCCTTTAGTGTGGAGCATTTCTCTGAGGTGTGTGTTTATTGGTGCCTCTCCTGTTTTTGTTTACTTTATATCTGGCTCAAAACACCATTCAGTTTCTATTAGCCATAAAGNATATATATATATAGGGTGGCCTTGGTCCTGTACCTGGTTTTGCTGTGTGGTCATTGCTGTGGCATGTGGCCTTGTTTTGTTTTCCCTTAGCGATCGCCCTTTGCATTACCCACAAAACTGTACGCAGGAGGCCCTCACCGCACTTTGTGGAAGGGGACCCTGGGGTGCCGGCAGAGTGTCAGCCCAAGGGTGTGCAACTGCCACAAAAAAATTGTGCTGTGTGTAAATATTTCTGCATTTGAATCAGCTCTTCTCTCTGAGAGACACTGTACGTCTCCATGCTGCAGCCTTTGACAAAATCGGAATGTAGATAAATACCCTTCCTGAATTAAAAGTGGTCGTATTGCACAGTCATGCACTAATACAGAAGCCATGAAAATATTTTCATAAATACTTTTAAATCTAACTTCACCTTCTTACTCACTTGCTTAAATATGTACTCAGTAAAAAAGTGATTTCTGTACCTTAAAGTTGGATTTGGGTCAATTGCTTTTCTTTATTTACGGGATATTTCATTGATGCTTGTCATTTTAGTGACAGTTTTAACTTAGTGTTTGCTGTCCAAATAAACTTCTGGAAGCCAGTCTGAGCTTCCAGTAGAAAAAATTTCTGGGTTTAGAATGGTGGTTGCAGAAAGACAAATCATGGAAAATGTATACTCATACGTGGTGTGCACTGTACACATGATTTCTCAATATAGCACATTCTACTGAGCCAGTCACAAATACCAGTAGAAAGACAGTTTCTTTCTATACGGAACATAAATTAGCAACATTCAGATATTTACTTTAAAATATTGACTAGTAATTACTTTCACAAGCTTTCAGCCAGCATTTGTGGGATCTGTCATTCTTTCCCATTTTTGTTTGAGGAAACACAATTCTGTATTTTCCAGAATTAGAAAATATTAGTAATGCCATGTTAGAATCAGTCATGTACTTTTCTGCTTGACAAGCTCACTCATTTTACTAAATCTGTGAGTCGTTCAAACAGGAGAGAAAACATTAAATACCAAGCAAACAAACCTATGCTTTTCTCGGGGATTGAGAGCTTTTGAGATGTTGATGACGTGAAGCATAACTAAGCATTGTTAATCTCAGCTGGCTGTTAATCCCAAAGAAATGCTTTTTGCAGAAAGCAGATTATTGCTATTGTAAAAGGAAAGCAGGAAAAAAAGAGGAGGCTGTGGGGAACCTTGTGTGTAGCATATTTTTAAAGGATAGTTCGGTTTCAGTTGGTTTACACAGGGTGTTTCAAGAGTGTTAATATACTGTGTGTTAGCTACCTGTGTTATATGTGTCATGTCAGTGTTTGTGTTCTATTTGACTTTATTTATAAAGATATTTTATTCAGTGACAAGTCTGCTAACTACTGAATAGGTGCTATATGGAGCTTTGTATCAGCTGGTGTCTGTGGAATTTTCTTACGGCTTTTTAACAGCAGTACTTAGTAAAAAGTCCCAAATAACAGTATTTTTTCCATTCTAGTCCCATTGCAGACAACACCTAGAGGTAAAGAACAAAAGTGAATATTTTCATTGCTTTTCTCTTGTGCCTTAGGTACATTCTCAGTGGGTCTTACTGATACTGATTGCTACTCAGTGTGTGACCTTGACAAACGTCTCTGCCCAACAGAAGGTGAAACATCCCAAACTGAGCTGCCAAAACCCGCTTTGCTTTAGGTCCATTCATGCTCACCCCATCAACATGCACCTGCAAGGGGGGGGTGAGGAAGGTGTAGAGGTGAGGGCAAGGTAACGCCACTTCTCTCCATGGCAGCCCTAGCTTAATCTGACCGCAGATCTGCACCATTCTCTAGTGAAGGAGAAATGCTTTACTTCTTTCCATCCTTTATTATGACTAAAGGATGGAAATCTGGAAGGAATAGCTCATAGCTTCACCTTCCTCTTTGTGAGGTCTGCTGATGCTACCGCATCAGGATATATGTTTTACATTCTGCATNGAGCAACCTGGTCCAGTGGGAAGTGTCCCTGTCCAGGTCAGGGGGGTGGAATGAGGGGGTCCTTCAGGTCCCTTCCCACCTAACCCTGTGATTCTGTGAATCTAGTTCACAGATTTAAGTCAATTAGTGGAGGCTCAGGCTTTGTGAGCACACAGAGTGGTATTGTCAGTGTCACAGCTGTTTCCTGCCTTATGTATAGATATATAAATATACATATT
>VXBJ01001507.1:159703-194357 GCA_013400055.1 Nycticryphes semicollaris | reverse complement strand
CGCCGGGGGACGTTTGGGCCGGGTGCGGCGGGCACCGGCCCAAAACGACCCCCGGCCTCGTTGAGGGCCCTGAGGCGGCGGCCGCCATGAGGGGAGCGACTGTTGGCGCCTCGCGTTGTCCGGGCAACGGCCTCCACGCATGCGCGGTCCTTCTCTCTCCCCCTCCCACCCCTACCCCCCCCCTTCCCCGCTGAGGGGANCGGTATCTGAGGAAAGCCGGGTCGGGGAGGGAGGGAAGACCCGCGGTGCCGGCTGCCTTGTGGGGACCGGAGTTGGGAATGGCCAGTCGGTTAAATGTGGTGTCAAAAGTGGAGCCGGGCGTCTGCTTGTTGGTGGCGGGTGGCAGGCAAAGCGTAAACCCCGCCAGAAACTCTTTGAGAAAAGGCTGCTGTTGTTGGGATGGGACCTGACTTAACGTGTGCCAAAGATGGGTGTGCACAAGTATGGGGAAAAACCAAAACAAAGCCAAACCACCCTTCTTTTCACCGAGTGTGATATAGTGCAAGAAATCACATGACTGTGGCAAACAAGCGGCCAACTCTATTTGAAAGCCCTGGGACATAGTGTTCTCCGGCGGGGACCGGGCCTTGGGACTGTCCCCATGGGAAGGTGCAGCCCATTCAGCGCTGAGGGTGAACGATCACTTGAGACCCGTGTCCTCAGCCAAATTAAAAAGAAATGAAAGAACAATCAAAGTTTCAATTCAAAGGCCTTTAAAGTTAGGGATACTGAATAACTCAGGCAAGACAAACAGAAAAGGGGATTTGTCATGTAAACGCGTACGGTCTCTGTTGTTAGGATGTTGTTGTTGACTACATGCCTCAAAAGTACAGGAACGCGGTACTCTCATATATTAACTACTTGAAAACTAGATGTACAAACTAGTTTTTCTTGCTCGGTGTTGTCTGTAGGTTATGATATGGACCAAAATAGTTATCCTGGCAAGTCCACTTGCAAAGTACATTCATCTCCCATGCACTGTGAAAGTTTATTCCGCCAAATAATTTTGATGAAATTGTGAGCTGATTGACTGTTAAAGAAATAGTTAATTTAAATAAAGCTAGGCAACATCTGAAATTGGGTGTGTGCTTGGGTGGAAAAATATAAAAGGAGGAAATGACTAGATTCAGTGTAACTCCATATGAATGCAAGAGTGTCCTTTCTGGAAAAAGAAAGGAAAAATGTGTTTTGATAACGCAAAAATGGTTTATAGTACAGTTTAGTCACATATTTAATGGTCCTTAAGCTCATTTTTATCCTTATGGAAAATAATAAAGTTGAACTATTAAGTTTACTGTGTGGAGTTGGGAACGTGTGTATAAGTGATACTGCATTTGAATGGCTTGCTGCAAAACATTATTCATAAATGTTCCTTTAGTGACAGATTTGCCTGTATTCACACAGTTAGGTTTTGCTATTCAGTCTTTGTTTCAGACTTTT
The DNA here is from genome assembly GCA_013400055.1 of Nycticryphes semicollaris. Classification (NCBI taxonomy): domain Eukaryota; kingdom Metazoa; phylum Chordata; class Aves; order Charadriiformes; family Rostratulidae; genus Nycticryphes; species Nycticryphes semicollaris. Next base: position 192,917 of record VXBJ01001507.1, on the reverse strand, counting down.
TTTCCTTCATTTGCACATTGCTAGGCACTTCCTTTCAGTTGAAGTTGATTATTCTGCCTGATGTGTTAAAAGAGGAATTGCTGAGTACTTAGTTTGGATGAATGTATTTAACTGTGTCTATTCTGGTGGCAGATATCCTTCATATAAACACAGAATTCATTACATTTATCTAGTGCTTTGGGAGAACTTAAGCCGTGCTGAATAAAATGACCCATTTCCCATTTTACTTACAGTTTTGTACCAGATTTGTTCTGTTGTTGCTATGTCCTGTTCCTGTTCCTGAAACTGCAGATACTGAGAGCACTGCTACATAGTAGTTAGCTGGTTTGTTTTTTTCCTCTTAGACAAATAGATGCCCAATGTTGCAGTTTCATGAGTGAAGTCAGCTACCATCCATTTTTTTCCTATTTTTACAGTTCTGAAATCGTTCGTTGTCATTAAAAGGTAGTAGTCCGAGATCTGGAGCTGACAAGTGAAAATTATAGCATTTGGCCCATCAACAGCATTTAGTTGTTGCCCCCATAGAAGCTCTCTGGGAATCCTGGTGCCGTTAATAAACAATTTGCAATTCAGTTTCATTGAATAATTTGCAACATTCAGATAAGGAAAGCCAAGGATTCAGTTTTTCACCTGGCAAACACAAATACCAAGTTGAACAGTAACTCTGGTTTGTTGTTCTTGTTACAAATCTATATTGGAAGGTTGCTAGGAGTTGACAGAATGAGTTACTGCCAGGCAAGCAGACCTCTGCTGGAGAAGGCACCTTCACTAGCAGTTGGCAGGGGCTTCCTCTCGAGAACCGGGAAGTGGTGTCTTCCCAGTTCTCGATAGACAGCCGGATAGACAGCCCTGTGGCCTTACCTGGCGTTTCTCACCCAACAACAATTTCATTTTTGCAAAATGAAAATTCTCTCAAGAGAATTGCCTTTCTATTCATATGGCTGTAGAAAGTCTTCCTCCAAATACTGAGTCTCCATGAGAATACTCTTCTGTCACTTGGAGGCTGGGGTTGTTTCACGCCTTTGAGGATCTAGAGGTTCGGTGCCAGGACTTTGGGTGGAACAACTACTTTGAAACAGCAGTTTACCTTTATACTGATCATGTTCTCTCTGAAGTATAAAGATGGCAATTCAAGGATCAAAGTTTCTGAAGAGGAAGATCTCATAATTGCATAGCTGATTAATTATGATTAATTAATTATGCTTGCAAACTCTACTTGCCCTGAACACCAGTAAGCAGTAGCTGTGAATGATAAAAGCTGGTCTAAAAGGAGCCAGTTCTCTGTTGGAGGATGCAAGGTGTCATTCTGAACCAAAGCCAACACTTGTGGAGGTGCTACCTGTATGTATTTCACATCTCCTCACATATTTCAGTTGTGCTTCTTCACATTTAACACCAGTGATACTCAGACTTCAGGTGTCTCTAGCAGAACACTGCGGAACAAGCGCTAGAAGTGAGATACTGCTTTCCTAGTAAAACATATCCTTTTGCCTACTGTGTGGTGTTCCAATTGAAATTCAAGACACTGCATTGCCTTAAGTTTATAGCCTCAGCTGTGTGACTCAACTAGTAAATCTGGATTTAGCCTGCTATCAGTGCAGCTTTATTTTGGAAATATTAATGCCATAAAGAAATTATCCACTAGGCCTACATGGAATCTCAAGATGCAGACTAATGCACCCTCTTTGTTGTAAACCCATGTGGCTTCCAGTATCTGTGTGATTCTGACAGGTGCAAAGGAATGGTTAAAGTTATTGTATTTATTAAGATGGTATTTTTTGAAATAATTGTGAAGGACCACAGTTTGAGGAGGAAGAGCCCACTCTGTTGCATTGAGCATTATGATACGTGGATGTAGGTTGTTGTGCCTGTCGTGCCCCTTCATTGTGAGGATTTAACATAATTTGTGGAGGACATTAGGAATGCAATTTCCTTGCTCTTTCACCATCTACATAGTTCTTTTTCTGTCAGAACTGATGGCAATTTTATCATTAATTTCTAAGCCAGACATATTTTAATCACAGTAGGTGTCAATCAATTATTGCTTTTTATGTTTATTTAATAACAGAACTGCAGGAGACCTCAGCAACTGTAATCAAGATGGAGCCCTGATTGCTCTGTTTGTTACATTAAACGTAGGAGGATGTGCCCTTAACCCAGACACTGCCTGATCAGCAGAACAACGGGAATCATGAAGAGATGAATCATGGGTTGGGGGAGAAAGTCTGTTGGTACATTGTTTTTGTTAATGTGCTTTGTTTAGATGTCATTTATGAGCACGAGCCCCAAACCAAATCCATATTCCCAAGTTTGCTCTTTATTTCTGTTGTCTTACAAGACTGTACAGTTAGAAGAGCAGGATCAGGCCCTAAATCTGGAAGTTCATTTTTAGCATCCTGTATATTGTCATTTCATGTCAAAACTTATGTAAATACAGATTTTGCTTAGTTTGTACATTTTTGTTATGCAAAAATAGTTACTGATCATGGCCTTTTTTAACAAGACTTACTAACAAAAAATATTTCAGCTACATAGCTCTTCATGTGTCTTTCAGGAATTAATTTGAATTTTATTTGGAGGAATGGCGATTCTATTTAGGGTACAAATAGAAATTGCAAGTTTACTGCACTGCTGTGATTTGACTCCAGGTTTCCAGAGAAGAACAGATGCTGCTTTAATCCACTGTAGCACAAAGCCCTAGTATTACGTTAAAGGGGGCTGCAAATTTAGCTAAATAAATCTTCTTTTGCTTCCTTACAATAGACAAAAGACTAGAAACATTTTCACAAAATCATTGTAAAGATGTCTAATAAAAATAAAGTAAAAAGCCAAGCTTTAGTATGATTAAAAAATCAAACCCTTTTGTCCCTGTGAGAGAAGCAGAAAACAAAAATGATGGCTTTGATAGCATATAATACAGGAAATTGATGTAGTGTATCTGTTAATCAGCTTCTTTCAGTAGTTCAGTGTCATCCGACTTAAACTTGTGCTTAAAAACAAAGGACCCAATTCCTTGTTGCCTTATGTTGTGCAAGCACAAACAAAATGCAACAGTTATGATTTGGCTTCCTTTTACATAAGTACTACATACAGGGCAGGGCAACAGGAAAAAAAAAAGAATCCTAAGCTTGTTTTGAGGGGTACTTTCATTGTTTAGTCCAAAAAATTTCATTCGTCCCTAAAATTCACCAAATTAACAAGGATAGATGTGCCACACGTTTAAATGTTTTGCTAAGAGAAAGAGAAAACTAACTTCCTTCTGTTTGTTGATACATACGTGACCTTTCAGGTCATTTTTATGCAGTGTAAGGGAAGCAAGGATGCAAAGTTGATGGATTTTTCTGTTGCAGGGTGTGTTTACAGCTGGTCCTAAAACTGCACTACAGGAAAGGTCACAATTAGACTTGAAGTTAATTTTCACTCCCCGTCTTTATGGACCAAAATCAATCTCAGATCACGTGGAGAGTTAAATACAGCAGTGGCTGTAGGCATTGTAGCTTAGACAGCCATACGTTGGACTGTATTTAACTTGAGTTTAATGTATTCTTTGTAGCGTAGCCTACAGCCGTAATGATTACAGCTGTGATCCTTTCAGTTTTCGTGAGTCAAGTCAGGGTAGGCCATGTCAGTACTTGCACAGAACTCCAAGGATAAATCTTCGGGAAGGAATGGAGGATTTAGTTGGAAGCACTCCTGCCTTTAAAGATAATGCCACAAAGAGGGTTTCCCTCATCGTTTGGAGAGGTTGTGCTGAGGAAGTCATCATTTGAATGAGCAGGACAACTGTGTTCCTGACCCAGTGGCAGTCCCTAGGGGTCTAATAGTACATACAACAAAACAGGCCTGTATAAACCTTAACTTCCTGGTCATGTTTCAGCTTAATAACAGCTTTTTTTCTCAATCTGATTTCCCTTTGCAATTTCAATGGGGAATAAAAATTATCTTTATTTTTCTTTCTTATGTGGTTCTGCTTTATTGTAATGTGCTGTGAAACACCTGCTGAATTTCCATTCTAGAGGTGTCTGGCGTGATTCTCATGCTTTGAAGGTAACATTTCACTGGGTGTTGAATGTTAGATAATATTTTCAGTTGTTTTTAGGTTCTTGAAAGACAGTTCATTATTGTTGTTTATATATCCTTTTCTTTATTCTGTGAACCTTGCTTAGAAGATACCAGTGATATTTATTAGAAACTGGTTTCAAGAAGGAGATGATTATAATGCTTCAAGTTTGGGGCAAATGGGACTTCACAGCTTATAGTTTCCTACTAGTACTAGTAGTTAACGCCTTGTGAAGTTAAGAGAGAACAGAGGATTCCCCAGCCTTAGTGGAAATTGTCCCAACTGGTAACAACCTGTTGCAAACTTAGATTCTTTTCTTGTTATTAAAATGTGATTAAGATGGCTTTGATTAGGTTAGCCTAGAAAAACAGAAGTCTTTCAGGTTTTCCTGCACTATCACAGTGCAGCATGTTACACGAGGTCATTTCTGACTGTCTTTGGTTGACATTTTCAAAATCTGTCTTTGCACAATATTGCATTTTTGGTTCACAAAATGGTGACTTGTTTTCAGGAACTGCACTTCTACCCTTGTCCTAGGAGACCATTTTCTGTTGTGGGAAGATCTGTGAATTAAGTTGTGTGAAAGAGCCTACAAATTCTACGATCCGAGTTCTGTATTTTAGGCCTGATGTATTTTTTGTCGTTTTAAGGCTGATGTGCAGCCCCAGCTATGGCCAGCTGTATCAGCAGAAGTCCCTGCGGGCAGCTGGTGCTGCTGGGAGCAGGAGTTGTGGAGCTGCGCTGGGCATCTCGGTACTGCATCGACATGAAGCTGATACAAGATGCAGTACACCCTAACAATTACTCTTGTTCTGTGTATGTGCAGTAAATCCTCTATCTCTAGGTACTGATTGGAAGTAGCTAATAAAATTATTTAGAACACAGAGCAAATCTTAAGATATTATAACAGATAAACTTTATATGGAGAAAGTTCTTGGCTTTATAGAAAGCTTTGAAATAGCATTTAGACATTTGGAAGACAGGAATTGCTACCTGGGTTGCTTTTATTTATTGCGATCAGTGAGGTGGGTCAGAACTCCTAATGGAAGCCTGCGTTTAATTCCTCACAGAGAAAGAACTATAAAATATATACACTCAGCATAATTGAGCGGAAATGTAAAAGGAAGGAAGTTTGTGAATGAGAAAAAGCATCTGTCAGCTCTTCAACTGATTTAGAGGTTGTAAGCAATCTTTTGAGGTCTCCTTTTCCTAAGAGGGCAGATTTACACGCAGTGAGACACAGTATCTTTCTGAGTATGTCTGCAAACATCTTCTGTATTTGAACGCATTGCCTTGAGTCGAAGTAACATCTAAAACATTTTCTTTTCCACTGAACTCTGTACTTCAAACAAAAGATGTCTTGCCATTTTGTTTCCCTAAACACTACGTTCTGTACGCTTTGATATAGACCTTGGGTGTGTTGCAAAGGATAAAAATCTCACTTTTATGAGGATAGCTGTGATTAAGGTCTCGTTAGCAGTGATTCTCTTCCCGTAAGTTACAAACACAGACCGCTCGGTGTGTGCGGAATGCTCACGGCCAGTTCCCATTCTCACTGACTTGGTAGCAATGCTCCGAACTTCACTGGAAATGGGAACGAGGGCTCGATGTTCTCACACAACTTCTTTCCCACCTGATGAGATTTTCCGGTGTCCATTTGCATGTGTGCATGTCAAGATTACATTGTTCTCACATAGAGAAAAATATGACAGTTTCTTTGTCTTTCGTTTTTGGTTTGTAGGGTTTTTTTCAGTTTTGGAGGTTTTTTTTAGAATTGGCACAACATAGTTGGCAGTCAAAATGCAGGGTTTGTGCAGTGTTTAAAATTGAGAGATATTTTTGTATCTCGTTCTAAATTTAGTTGAGTCTTTCTCTGATCAGACTTTTAGCAGTCCACCCTTCTTTTGGTTTGGCTTTAAGTACATTGCTCTATAATCTTGTGAGGTTTATCTGTAACTTCAGAGAGAACTCAAACCAACAACTAAAAGTTGAACCAATCCCTTTCTTTCTCTCTTTAAAAGTGGGAGAACTTTATTCTCTCGCTTAGATTTGAGAAATAGTTGGCTAAAGTCTCTCGTGTTTATCAGTGACATTGTTTTAAAGCACACCTCATTAGATAATAACAATATATTATTAACCAAGGGAGACCATTTCAATTAGTTGTTTTAAACAGGCCTTTTTGTATAATGCTCATTTGCCACTGCAGTTAAAATATGGTCTAAAGGAATACAGTTGTGATGTGATCTGTGACTTTACCCGATAGAGTGGCCAATACAGAAAGATGGTTTTGGTGTCATTTCTGCTGCATGGACCCTCTGTGTGCTCTCTGGTGTTACGATGATTCTTAATTTCCATCTGCCCAGGCACACTTGAAGGGAAAGGCCAGCCTGCTCAAAGAGTGTTCCTAGCTCTCTCTACTGCATCTAATTTGTAATCATTTTGAATAGTAAAGGGGGAAAACTTTAAAATTAGGCAAATGATTGGCTTTATCAAGTATACTTGATATATCCAAGATGAGAATATAGTATTGTTCTAGGTATAAAATTTCAATACCTGCAACAGAGGAAACAATTCTGTTAATCTCTAAACCATGTTTATATGATATACAGTATATAAGAGGGGAAATATCCACCCGGGCCTGAATGGGGAGAGGAAAGTAGTGTTTAATCTCTTAAAAAATGTAATTTCCAGGAGGCTGGTTTCTCAGCAGTGCCTTTCTGAATCCGCACTTCCTCTGGTGGGCTTCACACGACAGCTGAAGCCACAACAGAGCTGAAATACAAGGATGTCTGGTAGTGGACGCCAAGGATTTTTGCGTTACATGAAATGCTGCTTCAGCTGTGCGTGCAAATCAGTTTTTTCTCAGCTGCAGAAACTAAATCTTCCTTTTTAAAATTAGCATTGTGTAAAGGTCATCTCTTGGTCTAAACAGTAGAATGTGTATTAATATCTTACTCTTATATACGTGTCATAGTGTGCTACCTACAAGGATTCCAGTTGCTCAGTGATACATTTGAATAAATACATAAATAGTTGAGGTCAAATTCTGCCACAGCCACACTGAGAAACTCCATAGATTTCTGAAGCTTATCCCATTGTGTAAGAGTTTACATAGTAGGAACAGGACAAAGTCTGCAGTGGTAGGTAGACCTTCACAGATTTTGTTAAATGGTCAGATACCACAGTTACTCTTTAAAATTTGTAGCTTTAGTCCTCATAAGAAGGTAAGCATCTTTTTGAAGCATACATGACATTTTCTGATGTTCCTATTTTTTATGCTGACACATCAAGAGGAGGAGCTGACCATAAATAAAACCCTCTAAAAATTGGGCTGATAAATTTGAGAACTCTTCCTCCAGCCACAACCTCACATTATTACCATAGTCATCCTTTAATAATAATTTATTTTTTATTATTTTTTTTAAGGAGCATGAAGTATGGCATACAGACAGTGCTGAATAAACATATGCTGGGTGATGATTAACGCAGATTAGCAGAGAATGGCATTGTCTATCTTTACCTGAGAAAGAAGCTAACATTTGTAAGCCGTACTCAAGGCCTGTTGATGCTGTCAGTCTCCTTTCTTAGCTTCTAGCTGCTAAATAATGAAAATGAAATGCAGCTTTGCCTTTAGCAGATAGGCTTCAGAAAGTACTAAATGAGTATTGGGCTAGGGGTTGGTTGTAGCAAATACTTCTGTCCACTAGCCAATATGCTCCCACTGTTTGATGTAGACAAAGGTGATATGTGAGGTGTTTAACCTCCTTGGAAGCTGAAGATGATCTCAAGTAAGATCTTTTCAAATGGATATTCTTAGTTCTTAAATCTATTACAAAGGTAGTTCCCTAAAATGGAGAAGTTGAGTAGATTTTTGTTTGGCTGTCTTTTTGTCTTGCGGGTGTGCATTTCTTTCAGAAGAGATGGTGCTTTAATCAATACATTCTGTTTTGGTGTGGAGAAAATAATCTCTCATCTTTCTTCCCTTGCTCTGCTGCTACTAAGAGTATATGAGACTGTGGGTCAAAATGTCCCTTTTTAAAAAAAAAAAAAAAATAAAAAAAAAATTTTTGTTAATGCCTTTTATGGGATTATTTTAGTGAGAATTAAAACTAGGTAGTGTCCAAGTGAGTAGGTGTTGGGTTTTTTCCTGTAATTTTGAATCCAGGCCTCAGACCAGAAAGCAAATGAAGGTTTGCAACACTCAGAGTGGTACTTGCCCGTGGAACTCCGGTGGCTCTGTCGATGGTGGCCAGGCTGTGTTTGGACTGAAGCCGGCTGTTACTGGCAGCCTATTACACAGAACATTACCGAATGAAGTGGTTGCTTTGTTAGTGTTTGCCTCTGAGACACATGCAAATTTTGTCTGGATTTTTCTTGCAATGATATTAAACTTCAGTGAGATGAATTACCTGGGACGTTACTTTGATGTGCATTCAAAGGTTTCATTTGTTTTTAACAGAAACAGCTGAATTGAGAGTGCATTCTAAGTAAAACAAGTTGGTCGATATTTCTTTCCTGGATCAAAGCTTTTGTCAGTGCCTGTGAATACTCTTGTCCATCAGAATGGCTTTGAACTTTTGACAGTGTATATTTGAAGGTAGATTGGTTTGTTAATGTTATTGCATTTATTGAATTTGGGGATTTGTATAAGTTCTTAATATATAAAAAAAAAAAATACTAGACAGTATAAAAGAGACATGGCAGAACTAGATTCTAATCTGCTGTAAATTGTACTAATAATATACTTCTGCTCAAATGTTCTCACTCGGCTGGGGACTGTTGTAATGGGGGGGAACGGGACAGGAGGGATGAAAAATGCTGAAAACCTAGCTTGTATGAACTACATATGGCTAGTTTTGTGTTTTAAGAGGTTACATTAAGAACTTTTTGTAGAGGGTAATTTGAGATAATACAATGCATGCATCAAGAGCTTTAATTAAATGCACCTCCTAGTTTATAGCAGAAAGCACCACAGGTACTGAAATGGAAGCCAGCTTTGAAGCAGTGGGGTGTACCCTTGTGTCAAATGAACGCTTATGTTCAGATGAAGTTGTGTATGGGGACTCATAGTTTTAGTTGGCAGTGTTATGCTTGTAATTGCCATTTAAAATTTCACATTCAAATTAGGACTTTGTTGCAAAGACAAAGTTATATGCAAGAAATTAACTTTAGTAGAGGTTTGTTCCTATGTGGAATGCCTAGATTTGACCTAAATATTTGGTTTTTTCAGGCTTCCTGTTGGAAGTGTCTGACCATATCAGCTGCTCTCGCAGCTGCCATCGTGCTTCTCTGTTACTCATTTAGTTCCATGGGCGACTTCTGGTCTGCATTCTTTGAGCTAGGTAGAGAATTTGGATCCATTTCAAGTGGGTATCTATAATTAGGAGTTATGATCCCACTTTGACTTTTTTAACCTCCCAAATTTCAGAAAGAGATAGTTGGTGTAAAACAGATGGATCGCACTTCTTCCTTCCTGGGCATTTGGGCCTATTCATGTAGGATATTTATTTTTGAGCAAGGCAGAAGTTATACTGGGAAGCATGTTTATGGAATGAGGTTTTAATACGAAAAGCTTTGCTTTTTGGTTTGCATTTAAATCAATTTCATAAATCATATGGCAGAGTTCCGAGGTGTCTAGATACTTCAACTGTAGATACCATGTTAATGTTCATGGACAGAAAAGTTTCCAGAACGAAGGAAGAACATACTTACTGAATTGTTCTGTCAGTAGATATGACTTGAAGGGAATTGGGTTTATGTGCATTTTTCCTGAAGAGGGGAATAAATGACATGGATTCAGGGTAAAGTTGGCAAGTTTGGAGAAGGGATTCAATTGAGGAATGTCATGAAGAACTGCTCAAGCAAATGCGTCACTGTTGCAACAATAAAATAAACTTATAAATGCTTCATTAAGTTCAATTTGAATTCAGGTTATGCAGACTACCTGGAGTTTTGACCGCTGTCTCTGGCAAGCAATATTCTACCATGATCATGCTTTAAAAACTGCCTGCTTCCTGAAGAGCAGAGCACTTGCAGTGTCATGGTGAAGCTGAGTGGTTTTATTATCTCATGCTGACTAGAATTTTAAGTTGGCTGTGTTTTTCTTACTGTATTCATATTATCTGTCTATGCTTTCCACAATTCAGAAGAAAAGGAATTTATTCTGTGTACCTTTGAACTTGTGATCATACTTCTAAGGATTTAAAATAATATGGAAAAATCTTTTAAGATGCAGCAGCTCAAACTTATTATATTGTTATTCTTCTCTTTATGTCCCAACCAAATTTTTTTACAGGATGAATATAGTGCTCATTGGTTCTCGTGCATGTACCATCCCATTCTTAGGGCCTGTTTTCAATTTCATGTCTTTATAATACACTGTTGAAAGTCCATTCTAAATGAATGATGAAAATAACGATTTCAGAGACTATTAATTGGCAAAATATTTTCTCAAGTGCTTACTCTGTTTTGCTGGGAGGGTCTTTTGGTTCTATTTTAAAATGCTGCATGCAGTTTTGGGTTTGGCATTTACATTATGTAGAAGCATGCTGAATTTCTTTGTTGGTTTTAGTTCCAAACTAAATCTCCAACATACTGGTTTAAACATTTGGATGATTTCTGTAAGCATATGTTCTCACTATCTTTGTATTTTAGTCCTACGAATGCGCTGGGACACTTTACTGCTTGTAAACTGTAAGAACTCTGGGGTTAGTGGGAATATTGAGTAATTCCTTACATCTGATGTTATTGTTAAGTACTTCCTCTTTACATGCTTGTACTTTTAACAGTAAGGTACTGGGCCCTCAGTAAAAGGGGAATTTCTGCTATTCTGGTTATCATTTCTCTCTCTTTCATAGCAGGGTCTCTCTGAGATATAAATGCTTGTGCCTGTGGATCCAGACCTGCAGCTTCTCTGTTAATTGTGCCATTATTGTCAGTGGAAAGAGTAAATCTATACTTAGACCAAACCTTGGGATTTGCTCTTTGCTTAAATTGAGGTCTTGAAGACACTTTCCAGTTTTCTTGGTTTTCAAAATCTTGTCTTTATTGTGCTTATTTTTGGTTTTGCTAAGATAATAGTGTGGCATGGGTGGAAGGGAAAGGAAGGTATGAATATAAAAAAGAAAAATAAAGAATAACAGTAGGTATTCAACCATCCTGAATAATATGTTGTTTTAAAATATGATAGTGGTTTGATAGTATAATGGTTACTAATTAAAGCCTTTGTGATCAGAAGTAATTACTGAAGGAATAAAAGGAGAGACAGGAAAGAAAAGACCTGCCAGGTTTCTGCTGCTAAAATGCCCAGAGAGGAAATGTCTTATTTCGGTCCTGGCTAACCACACAACTACCTTTGGTGATTCGACAGAGGGAAGGAGGAGAAGGAGGGGTTTGGTTTTTTTTTTTCGTTAGGTAATTCTTGAAATGAACTTACCACCTGAATAGTGGGAAATAACTATAAAAAAACCCCATGACCTTTTTCTAGCTAGCACAACATCTACTTCACATTTTGCTGGCCTGGGTCTATTGTATGCTCCTTTAGTGTAAAGATACAGCCGTGCACTGTGTTACTCAGCTTTGACATCCAGGCAAAAACAAGTTAGAAAAGCAGCTTTTGGCAGCCGCTGCCTGCACATCGGTATCTGTCTTTGATTCAGAGCGAGCGGCGAGCTTTGATTCTGTCGCTGTTAGCGCACCATGTGCATCATGGGTAAACGCGGCGTTAGCTGCACTGCAGGGATGACCCTTATCTCGCTGCCCTGCTGATGAAGCCAACAGATCCTGCTCACATGCACATATGTCACTTCAGCTGATGGCTTTTAATTTAAAAGTGTTTGCAGATCGTGCGCCTTAGCTCTTGCAGGAAGTCTAGACCCTTACACACAACAAAAGAAAGGAAAATGCCTAAATCCATCTATGTTTGGTATTTCGTACTGATTTATAGTATAAAAATTAAAATTAATCTAATTTCCACCAATAGTTTTACATATCCATTGAGATATGTTAAAAATACTGTACTTGATCTTCTCCCATTTTTCCATAAGCCTTTCTTCTTCCCCGTTGTTCCTTGATACAGTAGTGTTTGGGTTTGGGGTTTTTTTAACATTGTTACAAGTTGAGGTTTATGCAGGAAGAAATTTCTGGTGTCAATTTCTGATAAATACTGATTCAGTCAGTGCCGGCTGCTCTTTCAAAAAAGTAATTTAGAGGTATAAAGAAACAAAGTTTTTTCGTGGCTCTGTTTTACATTTTTTCATGCAAAGTCATATTAATAGTAGTAATTATTTTTAAATATTTAATTTCCATTCTCACTTTTGAGCTGCTCCATTCTCTTCTTTGTAAAACACTGACAGGGAACCTTTCTCTCTTTTCTGGCTTGGCAGATAATAAATGTCTATTTTCTGCTGAAACAAGTATGATAAAACAATTTGAGTTCTAAAAATGAAAGGTTAATTTCAGCTGGCTTATATTCTAATATTACACAGTTGGAATGCTCAACATCTTGCTGGTCTCCCAAGCAAACCTTTTTTAAACACTGAAATTATCAGTAATTCTACTGGACATGTATAGTAGGTGGCAGATTCCTCAAATCGGAGGCCTTTATTAAGAAATTATTTCTAATTTGTTGGGACTGGGTTTGAGGGTTATATTGCATATTTTTACAGTGTACTTAATGTACTTAATTTCTCACCCATCTGAGAAAGATGGGTGCAGGGAGGCTACTGGAGGTGAAGTAGCGCTGGTGGGGTGTCTAGCTACTGCCCTAATCACAGGGGGACTTATTCTAATCCTTGTTTCGAGCCGGGAGTGGAATCCTTGATACTTTTGCATGTTGGTGTTTTTAATAAATAGATAAAACCTGCCCTTGTAACCCCACAGTGACCGGCTTGTGTCCTGAGTCCGTTTTGAAGCAACGGTACCCAATTTAGCCTACGGTCTTTCAAAATAGATGTGGGCACGTGGTTCTGAGCTCACGTTCCTGTTCCACGATGCCCTGTGTGCGCTTGCTCCGTAGCGGAGCAAATACATCCTGTCATCGTTAAAGTATGTTTTTTGAAAATATTCTTTGAATATTTTGAAATATTTGTTGAAATATTTTTCTTTTCCAACCATATGTAAAAGTGGTAAGAAGTAGAAAGCAAGCTGCTTTTCTTTGCCAGTGGAATTCCGTGTTCTATGGCATAACTCATATGAAGCTTCACCTGCTCTTAACCTAAGGGACAAGGAGGAGCTGAATGGGAGAAAGCCTTCAAATACACAACGCTGACGGTGTGTGCTTGTTTGCTTTAAAGGGCTGTTGTACGGGTGTGCAGGAGACTGTCCCTCTTCAAAGGTCAGATGCGATGGCAGGGAACAGGCCTATGAGCAAAATGAAATCAAGCATTACAGTCAGGGATTATATTTGCGGCTGGAAAAAGTATGAAAGACAGACTTAAAAAAAAAAAAGGCAGAAACCCTTAACTTTAATCAGAGCCTCGGACAGACCCCCTTCCAATTTTTTCTGATTAGGGCAGTACCCTTTTTGTTGGTGAAAAGTTTAAGTCATCCATTGAAGGTATCATTATATAAATGTCAACATGAGATTATAATCAATGTGGGAGGGTTATTAAATAGTTCACAATTTAAGGGCAAGGGAGGCAAAAAAAGCCACAGAACCTAAGAAGGGGGAAATAGTGATAATTCCTGACTTCCTGTTAAAAATGAACTTAACATGCTTGTATGAAAAGTATTTACAAATAAGCTTGTAATTAGGAAACCGTGATGTACAAAGTAATGTGGCCTCACAGCAGAACAGAGAAACATATTTTAGTATTTAAAGAGATAATATGAAGTAGTTCAGTATCATACTAATTTCTTTAATTGATACTTTAAAGGGAGTGATTTGTTTGTTTTTAATGGGTGGTTACACAGTTTCAGTGTCACAAGCAAAACTCTGGATAATTTATCATTTTTAAGTTGAAAGCCAGCTGTATCACAGAGGGAAAGGGATTAGTTTCCTGTCAGCTTCCTTTTTGGAAAAAGTAATGTGCACACACTGAAAATATTTCCAGCCTGATTAAAGTATGTTTGAAAATACTTTTTGGGTAGAGTCATATTTTGATGGGCAAAAAAAGAGGACTTGCTTTCAGTTTTAGGTATTTATAGAAGCATTTTGAGAAATCTAAGGGGCTTTTTTTCCTCTTCACTTTCAAAAGTACACACTGTTCAAGCTAGGAGAGTTCTGCCAGTGTTAACCTTGATGTCTTCTGGCACGGCAGTCCGGTGGAGAACGTTCTTTCAGAAGTCGGTCTGTACTTTGAGCTGTTGAAGAGACTGCTGTGGTATGTGTGTGCAGCAAGGGTCATGGCGTTTCAGTTCTGAGAGACAACAGGAGGCCTTTATTTTTTATGTTCGTATACATGTGAAGGAAAGCAAAATTAGAAACACAGGGCGTGGGGGAAACTTGGAATTTTGCTCCTTTAGAGTTTGGATGTACCTGTTCCTAAAGGAGAAGGTAGGGGAAGTGCTCAGATGCCTATATTAATGCATGTGAGGAGTGTTTACTGATTTTTTTTTTTTGAGTGATTTACAAAAAAAAGTAAAATTTCATTTTTCTGTCAGTGCTCTGGGTACACTTGCTGAATATTTATGTGAAACATGAAAAGGGCATACTGTGGAAGAGTGAAAGTCCATAGCTATTGCAATGTGAGAATGCCCTATTGTAAATATAAAACAAATACAAATTGTTATTAAGTACCAGTACTTCAGGATAAACCTTGACTAGAACTGAGTTCTAAAATGTTTCCTATTGTGTCCAACTCCTTTAATATAATGTTTTTTTCTTTCCTTTATTCCTTAGCAGTAACAGAATTCATGTGAAAACAAAGTGCTTTATTTGCCAGATAACTTTGTTTTCCCTATCTGAAACTATTTTGCTTTCATGAGGTAGAAATGCCATCCCTTGGGATTCCTTACTGCCAAGCATACCAAAAGTATCCCATGGGAGCAGTCTTTCACTAACAGAGAAATAAATGGGATTTCTCCTGTAGGTACCTCAGTTTCTAGAAACACAGTAGTTCACAAGATCCATTAAATCCCAAATCTCCTTTGAGTAACGTGACAGTAATCCTTTTAGGCTGAACTGTAATATAACAGTAAGAAAGTATAGCTTTTATTTGTCAAAGTTAGGAGATAACAGAAATCAACATCTGTCTTTTTGAAGTCTTCCAAGCAATTAAAAGTTTTATTTTACACAGGAGTTGGTGAATGACTTATGCAGGATGTTATTAGTAATTACTGTATAAAGTTAAATAGTGCTTGAAATCTCCATTCTCCTCTGTGACTCGTGCTCTAAAGATGACTCTGCAACAGAAACAGGCTGGCTTAGATTACTGTACAAACTATGGTGTTTGACATGGAAGACACATTACCTTTCACTGCATCTGTATTTGCGTTCACCTGCTGAATACCAACATAAAATGATACTAAGCAAAACTATGCTATTTGTTGCTGAGAATTTTGATACACAACACTCACCTCAGGATTTTCCTCTCTCTTTCATTCTGTCTAGCGTTGAAGGTGAAGCTCCCAGCAGTGAAACTGGCACATCTTTGGATAGCCCGTCAGCTTACCATCAAGGGCCTATAACACACAGCTCCGCTATCAGTCCAGACCATTACGATCATTCTGCATACGGGCTGTATTCTGTCTCCCCTGGACAGCAAAGGTCTCGGAGGCCCAAACTGCAGCACTCCACATCCATACTGCGAAAGCAAGCAGAGGAAGAAGCTATTAAAAGGTCAAGATCACTTTCTGAGAGCTATGAACTCTCTTCAGACCTACAAGACAAACAGGTATTCGAGCTTTGTTACTTCATTTATGACAAAAGCAACATGTCTGTTAGCTGGGAAAAACCTTTTCTAGCATTGCTTCAGTTGTGATGCTTAAAAGACTTATTTTCTGTGACCACCTTAGTTGAAAACAGTCATATGTCAGCAGTTCTGAGGGGGTTGACTTTTTTCCTGTGTTGTGTTGTCCCTGTGTACCACACTCCTTTCTCCCATCCTGAAGAAACATCTAAAAGATATGTTAAAGTAAAAATGGTTCTATTAGGAATTGTGATTTCATGCTTGGGACAAGTGCTAGAATACAATAATACAAAATATTTTTCTATGAAAACTAGACATTTTGAAACCTGGATATATTTGCTGTTGCTGAAAGAAAGGAAGAATTTATTGCAACTGATATTCTCTCATATCTGTGGGGTGAATTCAAGGTCTTAATTGGTTTTTACTCAACTAGGCAAAACTGTATACTTTAGAAGAGGTGGATGGAAGCTATATAGGTGTTGAAAGCCTTTGTCACTAAAAAGGCACTTTTATAAGGCAGCCTTAGCCATTCCTTTTAAGTTTTATTCTTAGGAATGTAATCTATTCAAAAGATGTTTATTGCTGTGTAAGTTCATATTTGTCACTTGAAAATGATGCTGTAATAGCTTAAGTTAAGCAAATGAGCAGGATTTGATGGATGGACCACTCGGTGGATAAGGAACTGGCTGGATGGCCACACTCAAAGGGTTGTGGTCAATGGCTTGATGTTCAAGTAAGTGGAAGCTGGTGACAAGTGGTGTTCCTTCAGGGTTGGTACTGGGACCAATGTTGTTTAATATCTTTGTTGGAGATGTGGACAGTGGGATAGAGTGCACCCTCAGCAAGTTGCCAACGACACCAAGCTGTGTGATGCAGTCAACACGCTGGAGGGAAAGGATGCCACCCAGAGAGACCTGGACAGACTTGAGGGGCTGTGCAAACCGCATGAAGTTCAACCAAGCCAAGTGCAAAGTCCTGCACCTGGGACATGGCAATCCCAAGCACAAATACAAGTTGGGTGGAGAATGGGTGGAGAGCAGCCCTGAGGAGAAGGACTTGGGAGTGATGGTGGATGAGAAGCTCAACGTGAGCCAGCAGTGCGCACTGGCAGCCCAGAAAGCCAACCCCATCCTGGGCTGCATCAAGAGAAGCGTGGCCAGGAGGTCACGGGAGGTGATCCTGCCCCTCTACTCTGTGCTTGAGAGACCCTACCTGGAGCACTTTGTCCAGCTCTGGAGTCCTCAGCACAGGAAGGACATGGACCTGGTGGAATGGGTCCAGAGGAGGGCCACATAGATGCTCAGAGGGATGGAGCACCTCTGCTATGAAGACCGGCTCAGGGAGCTGGGGGTTGTTCAGCCTGGAGAAGAGCAGACTCCAGGAAGACCTTAGAGCCCCTTCTAGTCCTTAAAAGGGCTACAGGAGAGCTGGGGAGAGACTCTTTGTCAGGGAGTGTAGCGATAGGAGGGAGGGTAAATGGTTTTAAATTGAAAGAGGGGAGATTTAAATTAGATCCTAGAAAGAAATTCTTTGGTGTGAGGGTGGTGAGAGCCTGGCCCAGGTTGCCCAGAGAAGCTGTGGCTGCCCCATCCCTGGAGGGGTTCAAGGCCAGGTTGGGCGGTGGCACTGGATGGTCTTTAAGGTCCCTTCCAACTCTAACCATTCTATGATTCTGTGATTTCATGGATAGATGAAGAGTAGCCAATACATCAATGATCTTTGGATCATCTAAAGATCTTTCTTGCCACAGAATATTTTGTTTACTGCGAATCACTGTGGTATAGTGCGTAGTCCCTCCAGCTTGTATATTGGCATAGGAAAAGTGGAAGCAGGTAAAATTCCACAGACAGGAAGCAAACTATTCCTCATTTTGGACCACGCAGTGCTAGTCTGAAACTTATAGGTGCTGAGTCTCATTTGCCATCTGCTTGTTGGTCTGAAATTTCAGGTTGGAGAATCGTATGAAGTTGTTCCAGAGAAACCTGGAAGAATGGAGCTGGAGCTCTGACTCAAAGTTGAATCCAATTTTTGGGATAGCAAGTATGAGCTTAGTTTAGCCTTTAGGCTCACTGCATTCTTTACTGGAGTGCGAACGTGCCAAATTCCTGATTGTTGATCTTGATGGTGCCAGCTCTGCTATTAAATTCAACCTCCTCATGAGATCTAAAACATTACTTCCTTTTCCACCTTTGGCAGTCATTTTTGCTACATGTCTCATAAGGGATTGATACAGAGTGTTAGGCTTACTAAAGAGGCCTCCTGCACTGCAGATATTCCACGGAGCCCAATTCCATCTGTCCTTTTATGCCAGTTTGATAGGGAATGAGGACTGCAGATGTTAGCTTGTATTTGTTCAGGGACTCCTACACAATAACAAGTGACAATGATACATAAAGGAAGCTTGATATTGAAGATTTGCTTCCAGCACTTGAAAAACTCTCATTGAAATATCAGAAGATGCTTAAAAAATATTTGGAAAAGTGTCCAAGGCTTTACTTATAGGCAAAGGGCATTAAATATGCATTTAAAAGGTGCATTTAATATGCATTAAAATTATTAGAAATATTAGTCACAAGTCTAGTAAATTATCTAGGCAAATTCTAAAATACTCTCAATTAAAATTCCCACCAAACCCCCTAATTTATGGTAAAAATGATGTTGTCATGGAAGGTAATATGGTAATAAATGATGTTGTCATGTTCTGAAGGACAACAGCCTGTTTGCAAGATTGAAGTCCAGATAGTTTGTCTTACAGAATATTAGGTTTTGTTGTACTGTTTCACACCAGCTGTACCAGTTTTCCTGTCTTTAGGTTTCATATTTAATTTGGTGAGGACAACTAAATTAACAATTCATCATTTATTTTGAGATGACTCCAGCAGAATGATCTTGTATAAATAATTTAAACACACATGACCTAATGTATATTACAGGTAGACATGGGAGCAAGTGTGTGGCAGCAGTGACAGGGTTGTGATAGAAGTTCTTAATAGTTTTTTAATCTTCAGAAGTAGCCTCATAGCCTCTTTGCCATGTCCAAAGGTGAGGATGAAAGGCTAAACATTTTTTTTAAAGATAGACTGTAGAAAATTATGCAGAGATTTACAGATTCCCAGCTCAGAAATCAATCACGGCTTTTTGAGCTTAGTTAACAGAAGTTTCAAAATACAGTCAAAAGAACAATGTGTTAGCAGTAATCTTGACCTGGGCCCATGTGAGAAATTGGCCTCCTCAGTTATGTCAATAACTGTGCATGCTATCTTTTGCATCTAAAATAAATTAAAAAAAAAAGTAATTCAGTGATTCACATTTAAAAACACCAAACTAAAAAAATCGTCTTTAATGTGAAAGAGGGATGGGACCTGCTTAACCAGACAATAGCACTGAAAGAAATACATCAACTACTCCCAAATGGTAAACTAGAAAATATTTTTAGCAGCGTGTAGTTCCTCCCACAGAAGCAGGGAGAAGCCCCCTCTCCACACCAATAGCTGAATTTAACAATTACTTGGAGAGATCACCAAAGGATGAGGGGGAGAGGTTGTGTGTGCATGTGCTTGTAAGTAATGGGTACCTCCATTTGTTGTTCTGAATCATTGGTGTGTTATGAAAATTGCATGGACTTATACAAAAATGCTGCCAGAAAAATGGCACGTTCGGTTGTAGTGGTGAATGGGTGTTTTGTGTTTGGGATTAATACGGATACAGCAAAGACTGATCAGAACAGAAATTAAACAGTGGGAAAAAATGGAAATAAAACTAGCAATTAATCTTGTTCAGTGTTTTTTTTAAATAAGCGATGCTTTTCATGTTTTGAAAGGAAAGGTTTGAAAATATCTAATGAGTATTCTGAAAGTATTGACATGTTGTTTTCACTAAGTTAAACCGATAGCGTTTATCATGTATGATAAATGTATTTATTTTGCCTATTCGTCCTGTTAATTGGAAACACTGGCAATGTGGAGCGTAATCACAAGAATGAAAATAGATTTGAACTTGTATTTAGAAAGTCTGAAATATGTTCTTGGTTTGAGGAAGACTGTGGATGTGGATATTCTATCAGAGCAACCTCTCTGGGAGCCTATGCTCGAGGAGCTCAGTTTTGCTTTGATATCAGGCCTGGGTAAAAGATGCTGGGTTTTATTCATGTAGAAAGCGATGCGTGCCTGGAAAGATGATGGCTGCTTTTAGAATTTCCTCACAAAATATGACAATTTGCATTATATTTTGATTTCACTTCTCTGCGGTTGTCACCACGGAGAAAGAATGACTGTGCTATGCTGCATTAGATGGCTGTCTTGTCTGCTTTGACATGGGCCCACCAATGCTAGTGGGTGAAAGCCAAAACTTAAACATGCACATCAATTGCCAGCACCTCAATTTTATATGACAGTATTCACGTAGGCATAGCTAGGCTGTATTTATATGATGGAACTTGCAAGTGACTAGTTGTGCAGTTGTTAGTCTGGTGCTTTGAGTTTTTACTTCCAAAAACAGGATACACTTTGAAAACCTTCTGAAAATTAAAGTTGTTAGAAGTCTTATTTTTTTTAATACATATATATGTGTGTGTGTGTCCACTTTAACCTTGTTCTAACCCGCATTAAGTTCCAAAGTAATTGTGTTTACCCTTTTGCAGGTGGAAATGCTAGAACGGAAATATGGAGGCCGTCTCATAACTAGACATGCTGCTCGTACTATACAAACAGCTTTTCGCCAGTATCAGATGAACAAAAATTTTGAGCGTCTTAGAAGTTCTATGTCTGAAAATCGTATGTCAAGACGCATTGTACTGTCCAATATGAGAATGCAGTTTTCCTTTGAAGGACCTGAGAAAGTCCACAGCTCTTACTTTGAAGGAAAACAAGTTTCTGTTACAAATGATGGGTCAAAGCTGGGATCCCTGGTACAGTCTGAATGTGATGAGCTCGGAGAGCCAGCTACAATGAAGTCTCCAGCAGCATCTACTGATTTTGCTGATGCCATAACAGAACTTGAGGACGCTTTTTCCAGGCAGGTGAAATCCCTTGCAGAGTCCATTGATGATGCACTGAATTGCCGGAGTCTACATTCTGATGAAGTCCAGACTCCGGATCAAGTCAGAAGTCGTGAAATGGAAAGGGATAGTTGTGCTCAAACTAAACCAGCAATTCACAATGTGGATCACAGGAAGCTGGATGAGATGACGGCATCATATAGCGACGTTACGTTATATATCGATGAGGAAGAGTTATCTCCACCCCTTCCGCTTTCCCAGTCAGTAGACAGACCATCCAGCACAGAATCTGATCTGAGGCTCCGGTCTGTGAACTCTTCTCAAGAGTACTGGTCCATGACCCACAAAGACGATAAGCTAGACACTGATACCAGCTGCAGGAGTACCCCATCACTGGAATGTCAGGAGCAGAGGATGAGAATGGACCATCTACCATTGCTCACTATAGAGCCACCCAGCGACAGTTCAGTGGACTTGAGTGACCGCTCAGAGAGAGGCTCATTAAAGAGACAAAATGCGTATGACCGAGGGATCACTAGTCAACAAGGAAGCCCAAAACACATCCCGCACAGTATTCCTGCCAAGATTATATCCCGAGAGGAGCAGGAGGCAAGACATAGGGCTAGGCCTATAGATAGTCATTTAGCTATCAATGGCACGGCAAACAGGCAAAGCAAATCAGAGTCTGATTATTCCGATGGAGACAATGACAGCATCAACAGCACTTCCAACTCTAATGATACAATAAATTGCAGCTCAGAATCCTCTTCTAGGGACAGCCTAAGGGAGCAAACCTTGAGCAAACAAACATACCACAAAGAAACTCGCAACAGCTGGGATTCCCCTGCCTTCAGTAACGATGTTATCAGGAAGCGCCATTATAGGATTGGACTGAACCTTTTTAACAAGTGAGTACAGCATTTCCTCCTTTTCTCCCTGTGTTTGGTACAAACAGTCACTGAACCAGGAGTATTTTTCTAGTATCAGTTAAGTAACAATGATGTCTGACACTTAACTTTTCAGTGAAAACACAAGCTGCTTGTGGTGACTCTTCATGTTAAGAATACTTACATGTTGATGTCGTCATCATTCAACAGCTTCAGGGGAAAACAAAAATTGTAATTATGTGTGTGCATATAGTAGTAAACTATTGAAGAGAATGGATCAGGTTCTTTTCTTGTTGAAGAATAATGGTGGTTTCATCCTGATCCACTTCTGGTGTTGTAACAAATTCAGTTTTCTTCCTACCCTAATCATCTCGTTTTTGTCAAACTTGTTATAGGGGAATTAGAAATAACAAGCAGTGTAAAATTATTTGTCTATTTAACACAGGCCTCAAATGTGTTCAGTAGATCCGGTACTAGTGTTTGTAAAGCACCTCTGACACTTAGATGGCAGATGATGCTAAGTGCCAGAATTTGTTCCTATTTTTAATTTAAAATATTGTCTGCAGCTCACAGTGTTTATATAGGTTTTTGAAATATTCTACAGAGTACTTCAGGAATTCTCTGTGAAAATTTTGTTAATGGCACGCTGCCATAGCCCTTGCTTCACAGCCTCCTACGGCTCGAATGGGTTCAGCCCTCCTGTGATCTGTTTTGTTTGGATTGACAGGTCAGTGGCTCATCGTATAATAAGATGCTGTGACACGGCAGATAATTAAAGCTTTTTGGTACCATGATGTGAGGCTGCGCATTACAGTACTATGTATGGATCGGCCAGGATTGGCTGTAAAAGCTTTCACATTTGTTCTTTTTATCATTGTAAAAAGTTAATAGGCCTTTACAGAAACTTTTAACCGATTGGAAGTGTGTAAGTAGTAGGATCTCTGCGGCATTCACTGCTCGTGAAGTAGACTCGATAGGAAGAGATATCCGTCTGCTCTTTTTTAGACAGTTTGAAAACATTAACATCCTCGGTGTGAGGGATGGGGAGGAAAGTGCTGATACTGTTTGGCTGACATTTAAAAGACTTGGTGTTTGCTTGGTTTTTTTGCACAGTAATTAAGCCTTAAGCAGTCGCGGATCAGTGAACTTCAGGCTTGATAATACAGTCTTGAGTCAGTTGCAGAAGGGTGTAAGGAAGAAGGTGGTGAATAGAAGTGCTCAAGCAGCATGCAGCGATGAATGAGAACATTGGAAATTGTCAGATGCTTCTAGTGAGACATGCCATATCAGTAGGAGGCTGGAAGTGAAAAATAAACATCAAGAATAGCAAAAAATAGAGACTGTTATTTGAAACACATCTAAGTGATCTTGCTGCATGGACTTGAACAGAGAGTAGATAAATTTTCTCTATGTCTTGGCTCATTGTAAGATGACTTGCAGTTGCTTAGCAGTGAGTTCTAAACAATAGCACTGAGCAGAGCTCCAGGTAGCACCTCTGTGTGTGATCATTTGCTCTGTGTGACTGTTTCATTCCCCCACCGCATTTTATCTGCAGTATTGATACAGGACTGAGGATTCCCGTTACCTTCTGCCAAGTCACTCTGATCCTATTCATAGCTCAGATGGTTCCCAAATATCTCATCTATCT
The DNA here is from genome assembly GCA_013400055.1 of Nycticryphes semicollaris. Lineage (NCBI taxonomy): Eukaryota > Metazoa > Chordata > Aves > Charadriiformes > Rostratulidae > Nycticryphes > Nycticryphes semicollaris. Next base: position 169,477 of record VXBJ01001507.1, on the reverse strand, counting down.
TTGTTTTGATTATGGCTCTTCAAGTCTGCATATTGTGACATTTCATTAATAGCTTTATTTCCCCTCTGTGCAATGTCAGGTATTGAACCATCATAGAATGAGATGGTGCGTGAATCCATAAATTTCTTTGAAAAGGGAGCTGGGAAACTTCCAAAGCTTTATCCTTTGAAAGGTTCAGGAGGAGGCTTTTAAGAGTGTATCAGTGGGGCTGCAAATTGCATTTTGTGAGGTAAGTAAAGGGATAGAGATTGTGTTCAGGCACTTGTCAGGATTTACAGGTGATGATTTCTTCAAGATGAAGAATCTTTTTTCCTTTCAGATATGTGCTTTAGTTAGGTGCTTTAGTTTCAGTTAACTTCTGAGTTTTATGCTCTTTGTTCTGCATACATGAAGTATGTCATAGCATCCTGTGTGCCCATATGGTCCTTGAAAAGCAAGCCACGTCCTAGATGTCAGCTTCCTTGGCAAAGGCAGCCATTTCACACGCTGAACAGCGTAAAGGAAAATTGCCCAGCCTGGTGGGACATGGGCCAGGAAGGGGGTCTGTGGGTCAGGTGGACTTCTTGCAAATCAGTCTAATTTTCGCAGTTCCTCTTTCATGACATGGCAAAAACGCAGCTGCCGATATCTCATCTGAGCAGCAGGGCCTACCCTGTCCCGTGCTGCAAACTGCTTATGCTTCCTATCATGCCACCACATGCGCACCCACCATGTGATGGGGTACGTTTTTTAGTCAACTCTCTGGTGTTCAAGTCAACGCAGAGGAATCATTTAGGTGTCTTTTGACCGCGTGATCTTGTGTGACACATCTATCACCATAAAACGAAGGAGCGGGACAAGTCTTGGCAGCCAGCTCCCGAGAGGATGTGTGCTCCACCCACAGGGAAGGACTGGGCGCAGGACCAAAAGAAGTCCCTTTGAAGTTACCTATTACAAGAAATCAAGTTGGGTTTTTTTGCCAAACGTTTGCATCTACCGGAGGAAGTTTCAAGAATGTCTTTTACAAGAAGTGCATGTTCATTTCATTGCGTCTTTAAAAATCTTTCTTGCAAATTAAGAGTCCAAACATTAATTAACAAATAATGATGTAATTTTTCTCTGATACGTGAAGCTCAGCTGAAATGCAAAGTTTAGAACCTTAAAGTGCAGGAATTGTAACAGAGTAAGTACTTTTGCTGTGTTCACTAGAGTGTTGAAGGAATGGAGTTTTAAAAAGCATGGAAAGTCACTAGCCTCACAGTTGAAATTTCAACAGATGGTTTATAATTTTTCTGGCTTTCCTATTACAATAATGATTTTCAGAAGCCCAAGTGCAGTTTTCTTACCAGAGGCCCTTTATTAGAATAGCCAGTTATGGGTGGAGTAAAAGTTGAGCACAACTGGTGGTCTGGTTCACCTAATCACCATTATATGCAAAACTATAGTGGTACGAAGGTCCTTGGAGAATGGAGAACACAGGACAGTAGAAAAAAAAAAACCCATTTTTCTAGGAGTTTTATTACTTAATCATAGAATTTGTTTCAAACACTAACTTGGCACTCAGTTTGGAACCTTTGATACTTTTTTAAAAGATATTTTGTGGTATCCACTGTACTAGAACATACAGTATCGCCCAAAACAGAATGATTTCTGCCAAAGAAATTGCAACTAAGTAGGAGCTTCTGTACATTCTCTGGGTTTTGAATGGCAGTAGTGATTTCCCCCTGTCAATAGGCTGCCAGATTGTGTGTTACCATTCATCGCCTTCCTAAAGGAAGGGCTGCAGGTGCGTGCCCAGAGTGTGGGGGCTCCCAGGGAAGCTTGGTGAGCCCAGCTGTGTTGAATTAGGCATTTTTTTTTTTTCAGTGTAGCTTGAAAGGGATGTAGTCTGGGAGGAATTACACTGGAAACTATTTCTCCCTTATAGGCAGAAGGAAAACACTACCTAGAAAGGTTTATTTTGCAGGGTCCAAACCCTGCCAATGCAAATCCAGCCTTTGAGACTGGTTTGCTTATAAACAAGGCTTCAAGAGGGCTTTTGACTGCTGCTTTTAAAAAAAAAAAAAAAAAAAAAGAAAAGTAAAAAGGCCTGTGATTTTATTCTCGTGTTTGTTTTGACTGCAGGCTGGAAATACCAGGTTTACCAGTTATTGCAGCCCAATCTGGTAGGATTTTCAGGTTCCATTCTGCTCCCGGTGCACTGATGGGTCTAACAGATTAAACAAGACCCAATGGTTTAACCTGAGCAGTCTGAGGAAATGTGTCCTGCCCTTGGGTCAGTTTTGCAGTCAGTAGTAACAGACTGTAATCTTTGCAGAGCTATAGGTGTGGCGGAAGAAGCATATTGTCATATTCCCTTCTCTTGTGCCACCATGGTGGTGGCAGTAACACTGGCTCCTTGCCCAAGTATTTGTGGCTACCAGGTATGTTTGTTGATCAAATTGCTCTCGATTGCTGTCATCTCAGACTACAGTCACACACCCAGCTGGACCTTGTCAAATAGAGTCCAGTGCAGTGATTATTCAGCGTTCTCTTCTGACAAACGCTTTCTGAATTAATAAAGTATTTTCAACAAAATGCAGACAATATTAGAGATGCGGCTGTTCTCTAGTATTTTAAAATATGGGAGATAAAAGTTTGCGTTTCTCAGATTCGTTTGTTAATCTAGCAGAGACTAGAGTCATATTTAGTATCTCCTTTGGGATATCAGATGCTGGGAGAGACTGTTAAAAGTCCTCTCATCTGGCAGTGTTCCTGTGGCACTCATTTCTTGCCACAGGAGCCAGATGTGCTGATATTTCGGCATTTCTGCAGAAAATTTCTGTCATTGCTGGTGAAGAGACTGTGAAGTACAGCTCACGGGCTACTTGCACTGTGCTGCTCTGCTTTTTATGATGTGGCATATTTCTGGTGAGGGCTCCTTTTGTGTAGTGTTTTGCTGAAGGCTTTATGACCTACTCTTGCATGGGCATCCTGGAGGTGAATGAATATGGCTCCACTTTACATTGCTAGAACAGAGGCTAGGCTCTAAATATTTTCACAATAAGTTTTCCCAGATGCCTTTCGCCCCCTTCCCCTTTTTCATTCCTCTTCTACTGTCTGGGAGGGGTAGTGACAAATGGAAAAATGTTCCCCGTGTGTCCTCAGTCCATTACAGCGTACCATTTTGAAGAATTTTCTGTAGCTTCCTTCAGAATGGGCTATTACCTGCGTTATCGCTCTTCCAAAGTTCTCTCAAAGGATTTATTGACAGAGCTAAAAAGGTACGAGTATCTGTTTTCATTATATAGTGGTGTGTCATCTTTTGACCTGTACGCCCTGAAAGCCTACCAGCTTCGTTTATTGCATGGTGGGGATGATTTTATTTGAAATTAAAAATTGCAACTGACATGATTTGGATACTAATTCCAGGAACAGACTTTTAAAAACATGTCTAGATTCCTTGGAAAGTGCTTATTTATTCAACTAAGCAGATCTGAGAGGAATTTGCTGAATGCTGGTTGGATTGTACCAAATAAAAAATTGCAAATTACAGTTTCTAGAGAAATTCTCGTTGAAAATCCGAGACACGCAATAATAATTTTGTGTGAGAAGGCACATTTTTCATTTTCCATGATAGCAGATTAAGATATGTACGTAGATAGAGATTGCAGATAATTTGTATTTCAAAGTACTATTACATTCAGAAAGTATTGCAAGCCATTTTTCTACTTGAAATCCTTAAAAATTGCCAGATGTTACTAACTTTTTTAAAGAAGTTTTGCAAGTAGCCATTAGTTTCAATGTTGTAATAAGTCTTCTAATCTGATGTTCCTCCATTCACACCAATCACATGCCTAATGAATTTCATTTAAGATGCTGAACATACTTTTAGTCAGGTCTCATGGCATCCATTCAACATTCCAATGTCTGATCTGAAATCACGTCTTTCTAGATTGTCCTCCTCAGAATTTTAAGCTGAACACTTATTGGAAACATTTCTAATGATCTTAGACTTGGTAAGCACAAATTGGCTAGGAGGGAGAGGGTGTAAATCAAACTCACTTGGTCCTCTTTACCTTTGTACTAATTCTTTTGTTTTGTCAGCTGATCTCTAATATCTTTGCGAATCGTGTGTCTTCTCTGATTTTTTGGGATGATTCAACAGAAAAGAAAGGAGAGACAAGAGGCTTGTTCAGGATTTCACACCAGAGCCATTTGCCATCCTCGTGTGTACGCTGAGAGGGACTTTACTATTGTTGCAACATCTGGACTGCAGATTATTCAGCCACAGACAGTTCCAACAAAAATTAAAATCAAAGCACTCCATGTAGCTTGTCCTCTAACATGCCGAGAACTTAGTAAGAAGAGAAGAATGTTCTTAGTATGACTCTCATTATTTCTAAAAACGTTTAGCCCTAAGTGAGAACACCCAAAGAAAAAAAAATCGCTGTGTGTTTTGCTTTGTTCTGTGCGTGTTTTATCTTTTCTCCCTGAGGACCCATTTTTCCTCTTGTTTTTCCAAAATGGGTGCTTTGATTAGCATACATTATGTCCCGCCCGTAAAAAAAAAATGTATAACCATGAGAATTCAACCAATAGTGTATTTAAGCGCCGGTTTCAAGTGTGGGCACAAGGACTCCCTTTATTGCCATTGAAAGGGAGTATAAACTTTACCAAATGTTGAAAGCAAATCTGGCTTTTGAAAGGCGGCTCTGTGACCAGCAGTAACTGCGAGCCGTGTCCCTGGAACCATGGAAGAGCCATTACCTCATCTTCTGCCTCCAGCTCCGCCTGCCCTTCAACATTCTGGGCACACGTCTCCCTCCTGCCGCGACGTGCCAGGAATCGGTAACTGCTTTGCTCTAACAAAGCCGGGGTGCCTGCACGGGATACGGGCGGTTATTAGAAAATCACCCTGTGAATAGATGAATTTGACTGGGTGAGCAGCTCCCAGCCCAGCATCTGATACAACTCTGCGTGCCAGCGTTTTAATTCACTACCCCCTCACCCCCCTCCACCCGCAAATCTCAAGCGACCAAATGCTGAGGGTGAAAAATGTGTGGCCAGCTGGGCTTGCAGGCATCCAGAGGACATCCCAGAGTAGGGAGGTGGGGAGGCTGCAGAGGGACCCTTGGAAGAAGAGTTAAGGAAAAGAGAAGAGGGCACTGACTCTTTTCCCCTGTATAGTAATTCACGTTTACCCACGGAATTGGAGTTTGGTTGATGTGTAAATAAAAAATCGGGAGATCTTTAAACTGTATTTTTGCATTGCCAATTTAAATGGTATCCCTTTTAGGGTAAGGTAAATGTGATTGTCAGTGTTTCCCATTTGCTGTCAGCAGAGTTGCAGAAATTGAAGCTGAAGTGCTTGTGTTACGTGTAACTGGGGTGAGGGTGTGGAAAGATAATTTAGGGCAGGGACACTAGAAGAGTTAACACAGGGACTGTTCCTCAATTTCAAGGACATAGTCATCGTAATGTCTCATTCCTGACTACGGCTGCATAAACATGAAAGCAATACCCAGCCCTGGCAAATAGTTCTGAGGGAGACAGCAGGTTTTCCACATGTCTTGTCTCAAAGTGGAGTATAGTTTGCTCTGCTGGCAGCAACAAACTCTGTTCCCTACTCTTGGAGAAATGCAGAGGTGCAAAGGGGTCAGAGGAGGTGAGAAAATCCTCATGGAGTGTTTTGGTTCATTTATTTAACTGAAATATTTGTTTTCTTGCAAGGAAGGAAGGAAGGAGCTGGGGGGAAAGCAGGCTGTCCACTGCCAAGAAAGGGAATAAAGAGGAGCTACAAAATCTGCTATAGCATGATGACTCAGGAGAGTTTTCACCAGCCAGGACACGTCCACCTACTGCACTGCAACTGCTCGGGGTGTGACTTAGGAGTCTCTTCGCTAACTGCCTTGTTCCTCAAGGCTGATGCTTCTCATATGAAAAATTCCTATTTCTGAAATAGCTTTGAACTTTATTTTTCCTTCTGTATTTGAATAACCCTGACTTTCTGCTTGGACCCTTTAGCTGCCTTTAATACACCTTTTATGATTTTGTGATCAGCTCTGATTCAGGCAATAATTTGCTGACCAGCCTAAACATTCAGTAGCAGCAATAATGCTTAATGTAAGATTTCCTAAGCACTTTACTAGGAAATGGTGACATAAAGAAACTGGTTGATCAGACAGAAAGTAAGGGTTGAACTGTTCAGGTCACTTCACCCAATTCTGTGAAAAGAGAAGTCAGAAAACAGAGTTTCCTCTCTTTATTTTGGTCCCCCACCAAATAGAACTGGGCACTGAGATCTCTTCCTAGGAAATTCTTTTGTTAATGACTTGAGTATAAATTGACTTTCACTGAACAGAGATTGCTCCAGGTAATTTGGTGTGATCGCAAGTAAACTGTGACCTTCATGCCCATGGTGGTCATTTTTTGGTTTGGTCTAGAAGGAACTGGAGAAGTTCATTCAAGACTGAGAAGATTAACGTATCATCACGTAGTGAAGTCTTCCCTACTGTGGGGGGAACTGTAGGGCTGCTGTTCACATAATGCGAATAACGGTCTCCCCATTTCCACGAGATGCAGAGAAGCTGTGAGAAATGTGCTGTTTCTTGGCTTATTTTCCTCGCCCAGAGGCTCTTTCTTGTAATTACCAGAAGATGCAATTTACACCTAGTTCTTTCTCTTCATTGAACAGTTGTGTAAGACGAGGAAGAGACAGATGAGGCTTCCCATGCAGTTTCTCTTATTTTTTTTTTCCTTTCGCCCCCTTTCTTGTGTTGCTGCATAGTTGAGTGAACAAAACAAAAACAAGCTGGCATTAGTTCTGCTAGTATTTTAAGAATATTGGGGTTTTTTTTTCTTCTTTCCCAGAAGGTTTAAAATAGGCATAGTGATTCCTTTTGCTTCATTGAGACAGCAGTAGGATATTCAGCAAAAGTGATGTACAACCACTGAAACAAAATTTAGCTGTTTTGCCAAACTAAGGCTAATGTTCAACAAACTTGTTGTTACTGCCAACTTGGCCATTTAAAAATATTTAACTTGTTAAATGTTTCTAAGAAAAGTCTCATATTCTTGCTATTATAAAAGCCATCCTTGGATTTTAATATTAAACTAATGCTTAGTTTTGTGACAACTGTAAATATTTTCAAAATGGGGTCTCTAATATCAAAGGCAAGGAAGATTATTTTCTTTTAACAGAGGGCTGGCATCAGAGCTGTGTTAAATTCTTCACCCCCAACATGAAAAGATTTCTTTGGCAGCAGCACATTTGTGAACTGTTTCTGTCTGCAGCGTTGACAGCCTCCAAGAAAAGTTTGTAGTTCTGCTTAGCTTGTTTTCTAGATTCTCTCAGTTTATGGTCCTTTCAGTGGAGCATAAGTGTGTGTGTGTGTGTGTGTGTGTGTGTGCGCCTAAATGTAGATGAGAAACCAAAAAGCACAGAAGTGCCTTCAGAAATACTGACCTTTTCTAGCTGTTTCACCAAGCTTCTAGTTTTCAGTTTGGCTGCCTTTAGCCCCCTTGCCTTAGGTGGCTGTAAGAACAGCATGGCAGTGGTTTATTTACGTTGTGTGAATAAACCCTTAGTTTACCTCAGCAGAGACTTTTGGCATTGCTGGGTCCTGGAAATGTAGACTTGGGCAAGCTCTTTTCTCTGCTCATTTGTTTATTAATGCTTCCATTTTACAGCTCTGTTATTGTCTGAGCAGCTAAAGGGAAATGGAAAGATTTGATGTGGTTTTGGATGCTTGTAAGCTTTACATGTTTAGCAAGTCAAAAAGAGGGAAGGCTTTATACACTTCTGTGCTGTGGTTTTCTTGAATGTTTCTTTTTGAGGAGGTGCTTGTTGTTCTCTTCTCCTGTTGGCCAGCATGGACATCGTAGGCACTTTACCCACACCATGGCGTGGTTAGTAGAACTGCTTGTGCAACTACCAGGGGAACTTGACTGGATTTTTAAAAACAAACCCCAAACAAACCACCACCAAAAAAAACCCCAAAACCACAAACATGAAACAACAAACCCCCTCTTTCTCCTTGTTCAGTTTGTCTGGAAGTCCTACAGCAGCGCCAGGAATGGGAGCAGAGCCACTGCCACCGAAGCGCTTGCCCAGCTACAGCACTGGGGTTTGCTCTGGGTGTGTGGCAGTAAGACTGGCTGTACCAGTAAGTCTGGTAGATAACAGTAATGGCTACGTTTGTGCTGGTGCCCTCCTTGCCATCTAGAATCTGAATTCACTCCCGTGTTTTTGCAAAACTTGTATGTGCTACAATTGGAAAGATAACATTTTGAATATCCAGGTAATGCGAAGCCATATTTTCCCAAGTACCACTAACCTTGGGCATGTGGTGTTACTTTATGTGGTGTAAATCACTGAGTCTGGCCCTGCTCTTGCAGTACCTGCGGGATGGTGTGCACACACTTGGGCAGCTGTACTGGGAGCTGATGGGGACCGTCAGTCAGCAGATGTTATGACCCTTTCCCTCTCCAAAGGAGGAGCTGCTTCTGAGCGTGGCTTTCCTGCTTTCTCAAACTGTGGCAGGTCCTGAGCAGCGCTCAAAACAGAATTCAAGTAGAGGAAATGTCACACCAAGGACTGGCATTGTGTGATTTTGATAGTTCACATTTGGGAATTCATAGAGATTTAGGGCTGCTTTGTTTCACTGGCAATCCAGATTTTCCCCAACAGCTAGTTGGTGATTATCTTTGCAGATGGATGGTATTCTCACATGGTGTGAATGATTATAACAACGTGTATCCTGAAGCTGTCTTGTCAGTGGTTCTCACCAGGTGAAAGTTAAGTTGAGACAAGTAATGACACATTCTGAATCATAGATGTCTGGATCAGTACTCTGCTTACTAATTTGCTCGTGACAGTAAAAATACTAGGTGTTTTCCTAAAGATACTGTGATATTATATACATGTAGGTTGTAGTTTAATGAAAAAATACACTTTTCTTTTTCCCCTCCCTTCTTTCTATATGTTCCTAACTTGGATAAGGGACACTTCTCTCAGGAATGTACCAACTTTTATATTATTAGCCTATTGTTCTTCTTTTCTCTTCTAGCCTATACTCCAAAGGAGAGCTCACTCTTAGGAGAGCCTCATAGGTCACTTAACATTAGCAAAACTCCTAAACATACTGACCTTTCTGTAATGTTTCCAGATTCAACCAGCGTAGCTCCTAAAAGGGGAAAAAATAAAACCAAACAAAAAACCAACTCTTCCTCAGCTTCACAAGCTATACCGCCAGCAAACCACCACTCTGAGTCGTACACAAATCTCAGCAAGTTATATGACCTTCCACCGAATTTACGCTTTCAGATCTTGCGGAATAAATAAGCCATCTCCTTCTAATTATTGTTATGCCCAGGCAGGAAAGGCATAATGCTGACTAGAGGAAACAGCAGTGATGTGCAGGGATTTACTATTGTCTTGGCTTTGGAGGGAATGACCGTTTAGGGGGTTTGGGATTTGGGATTTTTTGCTCTTTGTTTTTTTTTTGAACTGTTGACTGTGTGTGATTTTGAACTCTTTGTTCCTGCAGTTTGCTTCTTCTGAAATACCGTCAGTTTTCAAAAATTGCTGCAGGATCCAAACTGTCTTCAGAAGCACAGAAAGACAACATTTTTACTGGATATGATAACTGCTCTCTCAGAAGCATGCTTATTAAAATATACTGGGTTTATCTGTTATTTTGAAGTTTGCATTACTTTCTGCATTGATGTGCTGCCCATAAAAATCCCTTTAAACCATCCTAAAGGTCTTGTTAGTAGTTGATTTCTGGCAAATCATAAAATCCTTCAGGTTGG
>VXBJ01001507.1:126788-159631 GCA_013400055.1 Nycticryphes semicollaris | reverse complement strand
AGAATCCTAGAATCCTTCAGGTTGGAAAAGACCCTTGGGATCATCGAGTCTACCCATCAGCCCCACTCTACAAAGGACAAAGGTTTCCCCTACACCAGATCCCCCAACACCACACCTCAACCACTCTGAAACACATCCAGGGATGGGGACTCAACCCCCTCCCTGGGCAGCCCGTTCCAGGGTCTGATCACTCTTTCTGGGAAAAATTCTTTCCTAATGTTCACCCTAAACTACCCAGTTGCAGCTTGAAGCCATTCCCTCTCGTTCTATCACTAATTTCCTGTGAGAAGAAACCAGCCCCAACCTCTCTCCAGTATCCTTTCAAGTAGCTGTAGAGAGCGATGAGGTCTCCCCTCAGCCTCCTCTTCCTCCACCTAAACAGTCCCAGCTTCTTCCATCACTCTCCATGAGATTAATTCTCCAGGCCCTCACCAGCTCCGTTGCCCTCCTCTGCACTTGCTCCAGCCCCTCCACATTTCTCCTGTCTTGAGGTGCCCAGAACTGGACACAACACTCCCCAAGGGGTGGCCTCACCAGTGCTGAGCACAGGGGGACAGTCACCTCCCTACCTCTGCTGGGCACACTATGTCTAATACAAGCCAGGATGCCATGGCATCCTTTCTTGGCCACCTGAACGTACTGCTGGCTCATGTTCAGCCACTTGTCAATTGGACCCCCAGGACCTTTTCTGCCAGACAGCTCCAGCCACACTTCCCCAAGCCTGTCACGATGCAGGGGGTTGGTGTGGCCCAAGTGCAGGACCTGGCACTTGGCCTTGTTGAAGCTCATCCCGTTAACGTTGGCCCATCAATCCAATGTCTCCATGTCTCTTTGTCAAGCTTCCTTATCCTCGTGCAAGTCAACGCTCCCCCTTCACTTGGTGTCATCTGCGAACTTACTGATGGTACAATCTTTATTGATGATCTTGATAAAGATATAGATGTTAAACAGAAGTAGTCCCAACACTGAGCCCTGAGGAACACCACTTGTGACTGGCCGCCAGCTGGATTTAACTCTGTTGAGCACCACTCTTTGGGACCATCCAGCCAGTGCTTGATCCAGCAGATCGTACGCTCATCCAGGCCACGAGCAGTCACTTTTTTCATGAGAATTCCATGGGGGACAGTGTCAAATGCTTTTCGAAATTCTACACAGCCTTCCCCTCATCCAATAATCGGGTGATCTTGTTATAGAAGGAGATGAGGTTCATCAGGCAGGACCTGCCATTCATAAACGCATGCTGACTAGGCCTGATCCCCTGGTTGTCCATTACATGGCTTGTGACAGCACTCAGGATAATCTGCTCCATGACCTTCCCTGGTATTGAAGTGAGACTGACAGGTCTCCTCCCTTTTGCTTTTCATGCTACCCTCCAGTCCATTGGGACTTCCCCACTTAGCCGTGACTTCAGGAAAATACCGGAAAGTAATTCTTTAGCTCTTCATACAAGAGCTGAGAATCTTCTATAAGTATGTTGTTGCACATCTGTTTTCTGTTGGTTTTTTTTTTCTTCCTTTTGATCTGTTTTGGTTGGTTTTGGTCTTTTTTCTTGAGATAGAGCACATTGTTAAGCTTTATTTTGGAAGCAATCCTGTAAATATGAGAAGTTCTCTAAATACGTATATCATCAACTATGTAAGGTGCTAGCTTTAGAGGGTGTTTTTTGGTACTAATTAATGTATTCAAATCTGAAAATAGTTGCTCTGCTTATGCAGCTTTCATGATTGCTATTTATAGACTTCTCATCTTCCCTGTTATTGGTAGGTGTAATTAACAAGCCGTCACTGGGAATTTTCCTGATCACAAAAGGCTCTTAGTTGTAAGTACAAACCAGTCTACGCTCAATTCTGAGTAGGCAGAGATGAGGGTAACTTCTGTCAGATGTCCTACCTCACCTCGTGCTAAATCCATGACCTTTTCATGTCCCACTCCCTTCGGCATCTGATCACACACTTTAAGAAAATTAGGGTTTGGTGAAAAAGCCATTTTAAAATGGCTGGGTTTGCCAGCAGTAGAATCCCAGTTTGCTTCTGCTTTTTTTGAAACCTGCCCTCCTACACACCCTCCCTGCTACCTGGGGCTTTTTGCCTTTTATTGGTAAGGAGCAAACGAGTTTTTGGTAGTCTTGGTGCATTTAAGAGGCAATTCCTAACACTTAGTAATATTTGTGGTGTTGGGGATGACTTAAATTTCTGTGAACCTGTGTAGTTCTTCAATTTCTCTGAATTTTTTCTGAAAAGAGGGAAAATACTGCTTGTGTTTAAAGACAGAGAGGGAAGATGCCCTAGGGTATGTTTTTCTATTAACCTTTCATTAGCTTCACTTTTTAAGTAAAATTTCATCAGAAGTACAGCACTGCAGAGCGCCCTTACAGTGTCACAGTTTTCTACTAAGTACACTTTTCCTGTTGAATAAGATAATGTCACACCTGGTGTGGAGGTGGGAAGGAGCCTACAGCAGCAATAAAACCGCTGAAACTCCCTAGCTTGTAAGGTGATTAAAAAAGAAAAAGAAAAAAAAAAAAGGGGAAGAGGAGATTCTTCCAATAAGCTGTTTGATAAAATTTTTTTCATATTAAATTCTTTGTTTCACAAGAGTGTTGAACGAATTCAAGGGTTCAGATTATCAAAAATAGAAATATGAAGAAATTTATTTGGCCAGTTACACTTCCAGAACAGAATCCAAAATTCGCCTTTATGAGCTGACTATGAAGCCTGGGGGATACCCGTTGGATAAGAAAGTTTTTCTTCCTCTGATACTTAGCACCCACATTTACCCACAGAAACTTACTTTATATAGATTTGTGCACATTGCTATATAACCCTGCACCTTCAGAGTTCTCCTGGGAGCCAAGTAGTATTCAGTATGGGAATAGAAAAACTAAAAACATTGTAGGCTGCCTTGCTCAAGGGGTGACACAACTTAAAGGGAGGTACCAGCTGCATCTGGCCCATAAGGTGTCCTTTAGAATATTCTGTGTCATAGACTGTGATTACTTGGGGTGAGGTACCAAAAGAGCTCCTGAAACTGTAGGTTCTGTCATTAGGAACAATTGTCCTGCTAAGGCTTGCTCTAAGGAATCCGTTATCCCCGTTGTAATGATGCCTGTCGGAACCTTCAAAGAGAGATCAAAGTAACATTGCGGAAAGTTACAGTTCTTATCTCAACACCCACTAGAAATTCTCCAGAGAAGCCCTTTAATTCTCGATTCTTTATTGTTAGCAGTAGCTCTGTAGGACTTAGGCTGGTGCTGGGCTGTTGGCTGGGTCAGCCCACGAGCAGCTCTTCCCTTGTGGGGTCTTTGGTTTCTGCTTTGAGAGTTGCTGGAGAGGAGCTCTCCAGGATTTGTATCACTCCAAATTTTATGGACAAATGTAGTTCACTACCTAGGGGGGATGGAGAAAACTATTCCTGCTTTTATTCAGTGCTGTGAATTTAAATTCAGAAAGGTTGAGGGTTCTGAAATACAACTTACATTACAAGAAAAAGGATACTTTTTTAGTACAAAGGAGATTCTTTTTACCAGACTGTATTTAGAAGATATGTATTTAGAAGACTGTATGTGTAATCTTATTTCAGATTAAAAGAGCCACAAAGTCTGAGGCAAGAAATTGAGATTTGAGAATTCCCTTTTGATTAAATTATATTTATATATATATTCTTCTGATCTATCTAATTCTTAATGGGGTATTAAGTATATAATAGGGTAATGCAGAAGAGTGGGAGAACTGAATGGTGATATATTTAGTAATGCTTTCTGCAATTAAAAACCCTGAGGAAGGGTTATGGTTGTGTGATCAGCCTTGTATAAAAATAGCACGGTCACCTTGTCCTTTGAAATTGATTTTGCTTGCCTTAAAGGAAATACCCAACATTCTGCAAATCATTCGCTCTTACAAGTGGACATTCTAGTATAATTCCTTACAAAATAAAAATGATGATGAAATTACTGGTTCTGTAAAGATATCCCTTTAGTATCTCTAAAAGAAATTGTGGTTGTTAGGTTGTGCCAGACTGCTGGGAAACACAGTGCAAAATATGTGCTGTGTGGGGAATTTTACATTGCTTTAAAATACTAGCAGCATTTCCCGTTATAAGCAGTGGATTTTACTGCCAGAAATCGCTTCCATCCCCAACTCTCCTGTCCAACACGTGCTGCTTAATATGTTAAAATGAGTAGCTTTGGTTTGCTTTGTTTTGAGATTGGAAAACGTTAGTTTACAACTAAATCTAGAGGTGACGTGTAAAGAAATGTAGAATACTCCAGAACCTGTGAAGGTGCTTGTTTGAGGGAGGGAGGTCTGGGGCAATGGGTGTCTTAAAGGACAAGAGAAAACAAAGAGACTAAATTAGATGGGAGCTCCACTATTTTTAATTGCTTCTTTTTGCATGACTGACTTTATTTTTTTCCCCTGTATTTTTGTATTGTATTGTCAGCATGTAGGTTATACCTTTTTGGATGTTTTTGTTCAATAAGTTTAGCTTTTGTCAGCAGAGGGGTGGAAGGTCAGGGGTGTTCTTTGTTTCTTGTCATTGGCAGCTTCTAAGTTCAGATTCTCAAGGTACCTCTCTCCCCACAACAGGAGCGTTTAGTGCATCTCATCTTTTGCATTGATGAGTGTTTTGACTTATGTGACTGAAGCTGTCACACGTAAAGCTTCTCTTTGGAAGGGTTATGGAGCAGGGAATTGTGTAATAACATGTGAGGATGTGTTTCAAAGCTAGCAAGCTATTAACGGTGAACGGTGCATTCTACAGGGTGGTTCCATCTATCCTGAAACTATTCTAGCCTGTACTAGTACTGTGTTAGTCAAAAGCGATGGGCAAAACTGTTGTAAAATTTTAATCAAATGCCTTCAGGTCCAACGGAAGAAAATTAATACTTTTGCATTTTCATTTCTCCTCAGAAAACCTGAAAAAGGAGTCCAGTACCTAATTGAGCGAGGTTTTGTGCCAGATACTCCGGTTGGTGTTGCCCACTTTCTCCTGCAGAGGAAAGGTCTCAGCAGACAGATGATCGGAGAATTTTTGGGAAATCGGCAAAAACAGTTCAACCGGGATGTATTAGAGTGAGTATTTTGTGTGGGGAGGAGGTAAGCGTGTCTTAATGGTCAAGGTATTTCTTCAAGCTAGTGGTGCCAATGGGCTCCCAATGATTTGTGTTTATCTCTGGATGTGGTTCTGAAGGAGGGGAAAACCAGACTCTAAGGGTTAAGAAAGAAGACACTCACTAGCAAATATTTATTTCTTTGCTTTCCAGCTAAGTTACTGTTTTTGTTATTGATCCAGCAAGATACTTACAAGGATTTATATTCCCTGTAGTCATGCACATTTACTCTGAATTTATGTTTTAATTTTATTTGTGTTAGAGTATGTTATTTCAAAGTCTTTTTCCTTCCTCAGGCTCTCTAATAATTTACTGAATGAAACAAAATAGTATTATATGCAACATAAGGCTTCATCAGTAACAGAACATGAAAATAATTATTACAGCCAAATGGCTCAGATGTTAGATAAACAGGGATTTCAGTGAGTACAGGCATATGCATACAGACTATACAAACTGTTCTCTTCCAAAAGATTAGATAAACAAAAACTGTTTTAAAAACCAATGAAATTCCAAGCAGAAAATGAGATTTTTCAGCAGCTTGGTCATAAATTTCTAAACCTTATTTACAGAGTAGACAAAAAAAGAAGTTGCTTTATTTTAAGAATGCGTTCATTTAAAATATGTCTTCTTTGGGGGCTGCTTGTTGTATCTGATATACTGCCCTGTAAACATCTTAGCTCAGTTTTGTTCAAGGAATTGTATACAGAATTTAGTTAGATGTTCCACAAAACTGCTGAGAATGAAAGCAAAAAGCCCGTCCGTCTTGCCCGTTAAGGAAGACAAGGAAAAATTCTGACCATGGGTTTTAAACATGAATATAATAAAAGCTGTCCTGAAATTTGCATTCGTCTATAGGTGCAGTCTGTCTTGAAGACTGACTATTGATACATCTCAAAAAATTTTGTAGTATCATGATGCAGTGTGTCAGCCAACACCTTCCATTTTCTTTGTGTGTTTCTTATAGACTGCTCTCACCGGCTTCATGCCCCAGCGATGTCGGTCACATTCCCTGCAGTCAGCTGGATGTTACTCTTACACTGTCAGAACTTACGTATCTCACATTGCAAGCCTGAACACTGGATTAATACAGCTAATGTCACACGTACATATGCTGTAAACCTTTTCTTAGAGGTCTTCTCTTTCTTTCCCATGCCTTGTAGAGTACAATACCCAGCAGAAAGCAGTGGAAGAGGCTCTGTACCAAAGCGTGCAGGGAATTGTAGGAGCCAGCCTTACAATAAAGAGTAGTAGAATATGGCTTCATGTTGATGCAATCCCTAGTCAGCATGAGTCATTATAAGGTGCTTGTAATGATCATCTGGGTTTTGCAATTATGAGTCAGACTAGGGTGAACACTTCAAGGATGTGCATTTTTAATTTTTTTAAAAGAATACAGTGCAGGTCCAGGACGAGATTATTTAGAATCTTAGATGATTCATTTTGTGATCTTGAACAAATAATTTGGCCTCAGCATCTGAGGCTAGCAGAATATGGGTAAGTATGTCTCTGCGAAGCCAGGTGGTGTGTCTGTGATGAGGTGAACTGTTAAGAGTAAGGTCACGATCACCTACCTCCAACGCCACAACAATCCTTTTATTGAAATGAATCCGTTCTTAAATAAGCTGTGTCAGCTATGCTTTGGGGCAAGGAACACCCTGTAAGGGGTGCAGGGCTCTCGATAGTGTTCTGAACCTTGCCTGCAAATAGGAACAAGGGTTTTTTTCTTGAAAAGAGACAATGGAACAGTGTTTCATCCTAAATATCACTTTTACAGATAGGTGGTATTTTGTTGAACCGATTGTAACTCCAGGTTGTTACATAGGAAAGATATTTTAACAGATGTTCCTTTCCTGTTACACAATTTAATTTCGAGTGTCTTGCTTGGATTTGTTTTCAAGCTTCCCAGATCCTGTGAATTAGGGTGTTTCAGATGTTTGAAATCTTTTCTCTGGAATTTAGAAAAGGCTTAAGAGAGTAGCCTAAATTTTTGATGAAGAGCTACACTCTGGGCCTGCTGTAGTTGCTACCAGGAGCTAGGTCAACTGTAAAGGCATTGTTTGGGTGGCATGGGTTGTCGCAGTTGCCCAGGCTTTGGGACACATCAGACACGCTTCCCAAAGCACTGCTGTTCTGTGACCCTCAGCTTTCTCTGTCTGCCTGACCAGAGACTGCTTGATGTGGCTGAAGATCTGACCTTCTGCATCTTGAAACAAAAGCGCAGTCACTCAAAGGAAAACATCTGCTGTCTCCATAGTTCATAAAAAAGATTGTTTAAGACCCCTCCCCATTATATTGTTGGCCAAGGTATTTCTGAAGGTCATTCATTGCTCTAATTACTTCATTTTGAACTCTAGCTTGTCTGCACATGTGCTTTACACCTTTGAAGGAGAAAAAAAGCTTTTGAAAGTGCTACAGAACTTACAGTAGGTGGGAAGACTGCGAACATTATTGCAGAACTGATAATAGGTTTTTAGGTGTGGATTGGAAAGGGCGTGAGAAATGCCAAGCTCATTTGTTTCTTTCCTTGCACGTCTGCATAAAAGGAAAAATATTCAAGGCACAGTGAATAAGTTGCTTTGGTACTTATCTGTTAGCTACAATGTTACTAGAAGAAAAATGTGAGCTACTCTAATTTATCATTGTATATCTATACATTTAAGAAAAAGCTTTTAAAACTGGATTGTGCTTTCTTTGTGTGGTTTCTGCATTTGAGTGCTGTAACTTGCAGTGATTCATGTCTGGTTATTTAAAAACTAAAAGCTAAGTTTAAAGAAAGGAAATTTATAAGCTTCTGATTTTAAAGTAGTCTTTAAACAAAGCATTAGAAAGGCAAAGGTCACATTGTTGATTATATTAAACTGGTTCCTTTGTTGTTTTTTGTCAGCGCTGTATTTTCAGAGCAAGAAAGGAACCATTTCTGCGTAAGTGTTAACTGAAAGACATGGCAAATGATGGAGAATTATGGTAATAGGAAGAGAGAAGCCAAACAAGATTAATTTGGTTTTTTCTCCATGTATAAGAACATTTCTAGACACAGAGCAGATTATTGTGCTTGCTGCAGGCTGATTGAAATTTGATATTTTGAGCAGTATAAATTATTTTTATTATCATTATTATTATTATAGGCATTGTGATAATTGATTAGCCTGGAAGCACAAAGCCAGTAATTATTCTTGGCGAGGGTACGTCACTTACATTAGTCAGACATTTGTCATTCCAGCAGCATTTCCGTTAAAAAAGAAAAGGGCTTGCTTACTTGGACACATTCTCAGTGATCTATTATTTGCAGTTCTTCCTTCACATCTTACCTGCAGTTACTGCAATTGCTGCCGAATGTGTCAGAAAACTACATGAATCTCTGCAAGAGAGGGAAAATAGGAAGGTTCTTTTGGTCTCAAAGTCTTACCTTTGATACTGTGTTATTAGAAATTAAAAGCCACACTGGCAATGTGTTTTTATCCTAGCTGTGTTGTGGATGAGATGGACTTCTCAACAATGGAACTGGATGAAGCACTCAGGAAATTTCAGGCTCATATCCGTGTTCAAGGAGAAGCCCAGAAAGTAGAACGGCTCATTGAAGCTTTTAGGTATGATGCTGAAATAAATTATCCAGTCACCACAAACCTGGGGAGGTTGGCTATATCAAAGTTATTTCCCTGCTTATTTGCACTGTCCATGTGAGCTATGTACAGGTTCAAACACAGCATGTCACTCGTGGTGATTTTGCTAAGTATGACATAGGAAGTTTTATTTGCTGGTGCTGTTCATGTGTGTCATTTCTATTAACGTGGCAAGGTTTATCAATTAAAAGCAAAGGCATCAGTTGAAAACAAATTCAAGAATTTCTGAATGTCTCTAACAGTTTGCATTTCATTGTTCGTATGAGTGGAATTATGAGACCATTTAGATGTTAGAGTATATATATATGCTCTCAGCCTTTCTTTAAACATTTCGACAATAGTGGAATAAAGAGCATTAACTTCTAAATACTAACACAAGCGTACTTTATCTGGGGCAGGATGAGATGTAAATCATCATGTGGCAGTAAGCTAAAATCAATGCTGTATTCTTACCTAGAGTCAAGAGGTATTACTCACTGGAAAAAAACAAAATACTGAAATTATTGTAGCTCAGAATCTGTTCTAAGAAGGGAGCTTATAGCAGTAGTAGAAAGCAAAAGCCTTCCACATTCCAGGATTGGCCTTTGAAAATATGTGGATGGAAAACGAAATATATGTATGGCACGTGAATAATAGCTTGCTCAGTCTCTGGAATGTAGCAGCAGTTGGTTTATTTGCTGGAATTAGAATAGTCATTTATAGCTCTGACAGCTTCCCCTCTCTGCTTTTTTACAGCCAGCGATACTGTATCTGCAATCCAGGTGTTGTGAGACAATTTAGAAATCCTGATACCATCTTCATTCTAGCTTTTGCCATCATACTGTTAAACACAGATATGTACAGCCCAAACGTGAAACCAGAACGCAAAATGAAGCTAGAAGATTTTGTCAAGAATCTAAGGGGTAAGCGGACTCTAACCATGGTGGCCATGAAAGCTTTTCCCTCCAGCTGTCATTGGAGGGACACCAATACAGGGTGCTTGATTCTAATTTCACCCGACTTTTCAAACTACTGTCATTTGTACAGGCTTTAGTTATTTTTGTAATAGTGAAAACAGAACTAAGCATTTAGTATTTTGGCATTTTTATCTTGTCTGCCTCGACTGAATGTATTGTCAGGTCCTTTTATTCCATTTTTTTCAGTGTAGCAGAAAAGCGACCATTGTATTCAGAATTCTTTAGTACCTCAGGTTTTTAGGTATAATTGGAATTTTCCACAATTACACTCTTCACAAAGTCGCAACAATTTCTGTGCATGTGAATCAAGGTAAATAAATCCCATTGCAAAGAATGTGTGTGTTTGTTTAAAGCTAAATAAATCTTCATATAGTGTCACTGCATGTTGTGGAGTATTTCTGAGAGGAGGAATGGGATTTATATACAATGAATAACACCCCTGCACTGCAGCACAAGCTTACTAATGAATTCTTATAGAGATACTCTCTTCATACTTTGTGGCATGTGATTTCTCCATAGCAACCAGTCCGTTGCAAGGGATATCCGATAACTGTTCTGAAAAATTTAAACAAGTAAGGTCTCTTACGCGTTTTAGAGTTCTATCCTAGAAGGAAATGTCTTTCCCTCCCTCATTTCAAAAGCATAAAGTCTTTGTTAAGTAGAAAAGCAGAAGAATGGAGCCATTGTCTCTGTGTTCTTGGTAGGGTGGTCTAAACCAGGGACCTGAAGCCACGTAACACCTTCCCATGTTCTTAAGAGGTGCAGATAAATTACTTCACTACAAACTTCCATGTAAGGTATTAACATAGAAACCTTGCATTTGCTTAGGCTGTGTATGCGTGTATAATAAGGAACACAAATCACTATCCCATGGTGAGGACTACTGGAAACAATCTAACAATTAAAATTCTCAGTGGAGAAAAAAATATCACAACTCTAAAACCTTCCTGTACACAGTAAATAGCACAGAAATGTCATTTTGGCTTCTTCATGGGTATATTTCCCAATCAAGACGCGCTTTGCCAGGCTAAGGCACACCTAAGGCTGCAATTAGATTGCCAAAAAAATACATGTATTTTTTCAAATCAAAATCTCAGGTGTTTCTACCCTGGTTCTTTCTGGTGAAAAAGAACGGGTTTTTATGAAGTATCAGTGCAGACCAGTGCTCAGCTCTGCCTGACTGGAAGTAGTCACTGCAGAACTGAGGAGGAAGATCGTGCATGGGGAGATGGTACCTCGTAGAATCACAGAATGGTTCAAGTTGGAAGGGACCTTAAAGACCACCCAGTCCCACTCCCTGCCCTGGGCAGAGACACCTCCCACCACACCAGGTTGCTCCAAGCCCCCTCCAACCTGGCCTTGAACCCCTCCAGGGATGGGGCAGCCACAGCTTCTCTGGGCAACCTGGGCCAGGCTCTCACCACCCTCACAGTAAAGACTTTCTTTCTGGTATCCAATCTAAATCTCCCTTCCTTCAGTTTAAAACCATTGGCCCTTGTCCTATGGCTACAATCCCTGATAAAGAATCCCTCCCCAGCTCTCCTGTACGCCTCATTTAGGTATTGGAAAGCCACTATAGTGTCTCCCCGGAGCCTTCTTTTCTCCAGGCTGAACAGCCCCAGCTCTCAGCCTGTCTTCACAGGAGAGGTGCTCCAGCCCTCTGAGCATCTTTGTGGCCCCCGTTGTTCCTGGGCTCTCGAGGAAGAATGGATCACACAGCGCATACCTTTTATGACAGAAGAGCATGTTCAAGAAATAAAATGGGGCTGAAGTCCCCATCCCTTTTTTTCCTGTAAGATACTTTGCCCACAGGGAAAAAGCAGCTTTTGTCAAAGTTCCATTAGAGTGTGTTTGTGCAAAGGCCAGGAAGAGTGCCTGCTCAGTCGTGGCCACCCTCGCCTCCTCCTCTCCCTGCTTTTAAGCACCAGATAAAGCACGACTTTGCACAGTCTCTCATCTTCTGGCAGCACTGGATGTAGCGGGACGGCAGCAGAATAGGCCCCCAAGTGCTGATTTATTGTCTCACTGCCATGTTCTCAGTGATATCTAAAAGTGCCCTGAATGGCAGAAAGACAGAATCAAGTTGCTTAATGTATAAAAATATTTCGGTGCCTTTCAGATGTGTGGCGGTTTGTACGGATGTGCGCATGGGGTGCTTTCATTTTAGCACTAGTAAAAACAAAATACTTGTGGTGTTCTGGAATTTCAGATCTTCAAAATGAAAGTCCTGTTTGGTGACTTTATTGCTTTGGATTTATAGAAGGCATTAGTGAACGATTTGTGCTTAGCAGATGTTTTAGCTTAGCAAAATTTCAGTTAGTGTTGAGATTTTATCATAAAGTCCACAAAGATTAAAAAAGGCCTGACATTCATCTCTTAGCATAATACTACACTTCTATTTGTTGTTTTAAATACAGTACATTCTCTCTGACCTCCAGTCTGAATTCCAGCAATTTCTTATTATTGCAGGCATTTTTGTGCCAGGCTGCCTTACCTGTAGCTTCAGATACTGAATTGCAGTGTTGGTCTGTGGAAGACTTGCTGGTGTGGAACAGAACAGAGGCTGTTGTACTTGCTTTTAGTTGCAAAGCAACTGTGATTTATCACAGAATTTTTTATGCGAGCAGTTGTTCTGCTGGGTGACAAAATACTGTATTTTGCCTTTGGAATGGGAGATAAGAGTTTATTGCTGTAAAACCTGTTTAAAAAGTAGACACGCATCTCCCTTTTCCCCTGGAAACCCAGCTTTAAGTCACTTAATGAAACCGGGCTCCTTCGACTCTTATTAAAAATTCAAGATCAAGGATTCAAGACACTGTGGCGCTTGTTAGAATACCACTGGTAATCACACAGTGCTAAACACTAATACTGTAACAAGGCTATTTTGTTGATCTGTTTTTCCAGAGTAAATTAATTGGGTTTGAAATCACACAGGAAATATTGGTTAAATTAGTTTTACTGGGTGTTCATAAGGTTCTCGTGTAGGAAATTATTTTACGAACAGAGTGTAGAGTAGTAGAAGTAAAAGGGAATGGTTGTTCTGTTTCTTCCAGTGGTTTACTCCTAGGAGGAAGCCACACGGAGATTTTAGTGCCTAAAGGGTTATGTTAGCTGACAGAGTACTGGCTGCCATAAAATGAAAGAACATAAACAAGGCAAAATTGCCATTCCTGTTAGAAGAGGAAACCAAGATGGCCCATAGTTGTATCTTCTCCTTGCTGAGACCTAGCAGATCTCATTCAGAGCCAGGCTGCTAACAGGAACTGTTGGCTTTCTGCAGGTGTGGATGATGGTGAGGATATCCCACGAGAAATGCTGATTGGGATTTATGAGCGAATCCGCAAACGGGAGCTGAAGACGAATGAGGACCATGTATCCCAAGTCCAAAAGGTTGAAAAACTCATAGTAGGAAAGAAACCGGTAAGTTCACTTTGCGCTGCCTGTCAATTACTAGAGAGATGTAGGACAACATACAGGACAGAACAATACTGAGGTGTGTTGCTGTGTGTTGTATATACTTCGATATAAATTGGTTGATAAATGGTAAAAGGCAGAAACTGTCAAAATATAACTTGCTCTAAGATCGGTTTTCATTCACAGTGCGGTGAATTTTTTTGTTCCGTTCTGGTATTCATGAGTTACAAAGTCTTTTCTGTATGTGAAGCTTTACAATCCTGAATCACACCAAAATCTTTGCACTTTAGGCAGTTCTTATATTTGTTTATGTTGTTGTATTGTCAAAGTGATGTTGTAGAGAATTGTGTTTCAACACTCTCAGTTATGGCTCCATAATTTACAAGGGTAATAGGGAATTGACGTTCCCATCAGTCTGTCACATGCAGCTGTTGCTGTGAACTGGTATTTGTAAAGGGACATCATATCATTTTATCTCAGAACTTCTCTGGAAATCGGGGATCCTAGTCCCTGGTTTAAGCATCCAAAGATCCCTCTTTCTTTGTTGTGGGAAAAAATCTTGAAATACTTTGCCATATAAATTAATCTTCAAAGCACCTGTTGGAAAAGGAGAGAGAAAAGGAAGGGCGCAGCATTTTTCCCTTTGATTTTGGAGCCGAGTGAACGCAGAGATACTAAGACCAATATTTCACGTGCTGACAATTGTTTCTGATGTAATTGTAATCTCTTCTTAGACAAGCCCCGGCACAGGGAGTGGAGGGGAAAGGGATGAGGGACCACCAAAACAAAGAAAATCCAATTTACTTTTGTTTCCCTGTAAGGAAATATTGAGGCCGTCTCTTGGAGGAAGCAGGGGGGAGAGAAAGCAAAATTTTCTCAGTAAAAGCATTTACATACTATTAAGCAGAAGGGAAATAAGTGTTCTATAGTCTGTGTTTGACAGTCACATACGCTTCCATACAAAACTTATTTTCTGTAATTGTTTGGGGATTTAGGTTTATATATAGGCTTCTGTGGGAGATGAGGTTTTTTCCTGGTTCTTTTTTTTATTTGGGCATGTGGCAATTCAAATCCTAAAACTAATCCTGACCTTGTAAATTAAATGGGATTAAGAAAACAGTGCCCTCAATGGAGTCCTAGGTTCAAGAATTCTTCTGTGGAGGGACTTTTTAACTGTGTGAAAGAAAACTTAGGAAATAGCCAACAGTCTTTATTGATAGAAATATTTGTTTTTACTTTATAGGCATTTAGTCATAGTAAGCCCGTGACGTATTTACTTGCTATGATACAGTACTGTGTTTCTCTGAAGTTTAATGAACTTGTATGTGTCTTTCTACTGTAGATTGGATCTCTGCATCATGGACTTGGTTGTGTACGTATTTCTCTCATACTCCTTCAAAGTTCGTAGTCGTTTTAACTGGCAGCTTTTTCTTAAACTGGCAATAATGTATTCTCATACAGTTTAGCTTTTGAAACAATTGGATTTCTTTCAAGCAAATTTTTTTCTATTGTTGTTCTAATAACTCTCCAAAGTGTAAAGATTTTCTTAAAAATACATTTTCTAAAGAGACTGCTTAATTTTTTGCCAAGAGTTTTCTAGACCATTTCTTAGTACTTTTTAATGCCTTTTAAATGCTATTATTAATGTAGAAACTAGACAGCCAGTTAGGAGTAAATAACTCAGTAAAATTAGAGTTGCACCTCACCTTTCCACCTGGGCCCTGGTGTCTTTATTCTTTCAGGTCCATTTCAGTATCGAATGATCCTTTACAGAATTATTGCCAGTTCATTTAACAGGTCTCTTCTAAAAGGTAGATGAACACAGAAAATACTGGTTCCAGATTTAAGTTATAGGCATATTCAATAATAACCCTAAACTATTCTTCTACTGCGGTGTACTTCAATTTCATGATTATATTATTGCTAGTAGTTTTGAACAAAGCAGGCAGAGCATAGCAGAGGAGTGCACACAGTGCTCTGAAACCTGGTTACCTTATACAAAAATAATCCTAATATATTTTTTCCTCAATTATAACTGCATTGTGCATTAGCATCTTCAGTCAGGAAAATCCAGAGAAGGAACCTTACACTTCTGTTTGTTTTTTCAGTCTTCTACTCTTACTTGCTTTTTCTGTGTAAACAATTAAAATCATGTAAAGTGAGCTTTGTATTCCAAAGTGAAGTACCTGTCATTGTTTCATGGGTGCATGCCCAGCAGTACTACTGGGCTGTAAAAACAAACCGAAAGATGTGACCTTCATAAAATCTAGTGGAAAGGAATCTTATCGGACCATCTAGTGCTATGAACGAAAGCATTGTCTGCAGTTCGGTTTCAGTACCAGAGCTCACCGTAGCCGTTTGCACACTCGTAGGCTCAGTGCCTCCCCTTGGGTTTTGTTATCTGGCTGCAGCAAATCTCCAACTGCCATGTGCTGGGGAAAGTAAGTCTGGAGGTAGGAGAGAATGAGAACGTGCCACACTGATTCCTGCCACTTCTCTCTGAGAACCCACATAAGCTGTTCTGTTACCAAAATGGGCCTGAAAATAAAACCCAATGATTCCTCTGGCATTCGTCACCACACAGGCTCTTTTAGAACATGTCAGATTTTTTCTTAAGTATCTTCTTGCAAGGTCAGGGAGGGTAATGAAGATAATACCATTAGCTATTATCTTTTTTAGCTATTAGCATTTTATCTGTTATTAATACAGTTATCATTGGATTTGGGGGAAGAACTAAAAATCTCACCAAATAACTCAATAGCCAACCAGAAACAAGGAGCAGCATTAACAGTCTTAGACTGTTTTTTTTTAGTAAATCTCAGAATTCCCATGCAGAATCAGGTATTATAAAGAAATACAGCATATAAATGAAATTGATGTCTAGTTACCAAATTTTTAAAGTTTAAAGGATTTATTTTAATATTCTTGCAAGATAGCATCATTTGCATTTGAAAGAAGTTAAGTTTCACTAGCTTGAAAAGAGCAGGTTCAGAGATGCCTTCAGCAGACATTTCAAATAAGAAAACGGAAAGTTATTCTTGGTTTTCTTGCCAGCATGAGAAAATAAGCCAGACTGAAAACACATTTACTTTTTCTCGACGTCACCTTTTCCTTACTATTGGGGAATGAACAAATTGAATTAACTCAGAGGCCGATAAAAGTAATCTACAACATCAGTGTATTAATCTCACAAAAGCTAAAGTTGCTTTGCATCCTTTCTTCTAATAAGGATCTATAAAAACGCTCGGGAAAGCAAACATCCTTTGCTTTGATCTCCCGCTTGCTTAATCTTAAGTTCTTTCAAGGTTTTATCGTTTCACAAAGTAAAAATCTATCCCCAGTGAAACTTCCGTTGGCATCCATACACAGGAATGCAAGCTGTTAGAGAATATTTTCTATAGGAACTTTGATGAAGTTTGAATGTCATTTAAGTTTGGGGCATATAAATATTTTTGTGTTGTTGGGCCTTTCATGAAAAAGTCTAATGGGCTTAGAGGTAAAAATATTTGAAGTATTCAAAAAAAGACTTTGGGTATTAAAGGTGCTCTTTCTTGGCTAAATATTGCTGTATTAACTATCAACGTCTGTATTATCATAGGTCCTCTCTCTACCCCACCGGAGGCTTGTTTGCTACTGTAGGCTGTTTGAAGTTCCAGATCCAAATAAACCTCAGAAGCTTGGTTTGCACCAGCGAGAAATATTTTTATTTAATGATCTTCTTGTGGTATGTATTTTCGGGTGGATAGACTCCTAGTGAGGTGTTCAGAAATGCCAGTATCCATGAAACCATGAATCATGAAACTAAGTGTATGAGCATTCCTGAACTAAGTATCTATTCTCTGTTACTCTGTACTCCAACAATCTTGAGATAACTAAGATGTAAATTTTCTTCATTTCCTTCATTATATATAATTTGCTGTTGAACTGAAGCGTTTTATCGATTACTGTGCTCTGTTGTAAGAAAGTACTTCGATACAATAGCTTCTACTAGAAACAACCAAAATTCCCTCCAGTTCACTCACTTCCTGGGTAACCGGAGGCATTCTTTATTCCATGAATAATTAATTCAAGTTCCTTGTGGAAAAACAAAATTGCACATTTACTTTGTATCCCCCAGATGTTCTATGAACCAGATCTGCTTATTCATTGAAATAGGAATAGGATATGTTGAAAAAAGTTTTACAGTTGACCTTACTTTTTAGTGTGCTTTTCACTTGGCCCAGTCTTTTGAAAAACAGCCATACAAAACTAGGAACAGCTTGGAATTTTTTGGTTGATTTCCCTCAAAAAATAGGAAAACTTGCTGCACTGTTTGGAATGTATATGGTTGTTACCCGAGGACTTAGAACTGAACTAAATATTTCATGGTTTGTTATGAAAAAGACATGCTTCAGATGCACAGCTTTATAGTGTATTATTTTAACGTACCTTCAGACCTTAAAATTAGGAAGTAAATTTTAAAAAATGTAATGCTTTTCATTGCGAGTGTAACCTCTGAGCTGTAAATGTGAACTTGTGTGTAAAACGATGGACAGTTGTTGGGTTTGGGTTGTAAGTTTGCTGTCATTTTTTATTACTCAGTTGTCAGTAGTTTTATCAAACCACTTTGGCCTTAATGTAGACCAAATTTGTCACTTCTAGTAAAATGTCATTGCCAAAAGTTACACTTAGAAAGAACTACTACAAATAAATCTCTTGGTTATAAAGAGTGGTTGCATCCACACTTTAGGAGAAGCGCAACTGATGGTAAGTGGTAGTATGTTACTTCTGTCGTGGCAAGAAGTAAAGGTTTCCCCTGTCTCGGAGCTTTTCTTGAGATTGGTGCGGTACGAATCTTGGGGCATCATCGGACGAGGTGGTGTAGGACAGTAGTTAGAGGCACACAGAAGAGACGCGGGTTTGGAAGGTCACGGCCTGACAGAATAAGGAGTAAGAGTTGAACTTGCGTGGAGCGGTCCATAGGGGTGTCCTGCCCTTCATCAGACTGTGAGAAAAAAGTGTGAGGGAAAGCGCGGTAGCAGCTAAGTTTTTCAAAAAGGATAATGTAAGCATATTTACATTTTGGCTAGCGTGTACAGTGCGCAGTAAGGGGGCAGGGGTTATTTTTATCTTTTTGGAATCTCAAGAGTAGAGTTCTGGAGGATAGAGAACACAAAGGCTTTGTTATCTGGATAAAGTATTAAAGCTTCTGGTTAAGAGAGTAAGCTAGCTCTGTTTCTTCAGCAGTGGTAGATTAAATACATCGGTTGCATTACAAAAAAAAAGGGAAAAGTTACAAATTCATGTTTTCTGGCAGATTATAACTTGCTTTGACATAAAATATTTTATTATATGCTAATTCTTAAGACCAATAATTTTCCACAAACATGGTAAAAGGGATATTCCACTTTGTTTATTTGATAACTTCCAGGTCACCAAGATTTTTCAAAAGAAGAAGAACTCGGTTACATACAGTTTTCGACAGTCATTTTCCCTCTATGGAATGCAAGTTCTTCTTTTCGAGAACCAGTGTAAGTCTCTCCTCTCTTTTTAGATGACCAATATTATTTATCAATAAAATAAAATTTAAAAATTGTGTGAGTGAAAGGGAAGGAGAGGACTTGATTCTGAATTTAGGAATAAAATTGCTCTGAATTGAACTTAGCCCTAAAGTTTAAAGCAAGGTAAGAGGCAGCAAGAATGCTGTTAGATGGGGGGGGGGGGTTATGATAATCAGGAGCCAAATCGAGCCAAACATGAATTCTTGTAAAGATTAAAATGTTTATAAAGAAGCAAATATATCTGTTGCTGAGTCAATGGTACAGTTAGCTGGAACTGAATGTGTGATAATAAATAATGAGTTTTATAATGATATGTGTAATTCAAAGCACTATTTAATTTATCTTCCTGATTTATATCTTAACGTTGTGCCTAGGTAATGTATACTCATTCAAATATAATTACAAACCAGAGGGTCTGGATTAAAGGTTGTATCTTCTGACACCTTTTGTTTATGTCCGTTGTAATCTGCATTAATCCAATATTCTTTTTATCTGTAAAGCTTGTCTGGCTTAGTCTTAGCAGACAAAAACCCCACAAAAAGCAAACAAATTGCTAATGTCCTGATTTAAAGCCTTCACCTTCAAGATGAATCGGGTAGAGCTTAGTGTGCTGTTCAGGAGTTTCTCTGCTTTTCTGTTTGTAGAAGGCTCTTAGTTTTTGCTTGTCCTTGAGAATGTGCTCCGGTGCTCATCTCACTCAAAAGAAATTGCTGTTATTGAGTCAGCATCTGGAGATTTCAAAAGGGAGGATTTTGTAGTTTATAGCAGCGATGTAGCCTGCAGATTATTTATATGAATACACATCCATTCTCTCTCATGCACACATTATATGATATAAAATTCATTATTAAAGAGGAAGGCCAAATATTTCTATCCTGGATTCTACTAAAAATAGGAGAACGTATAACTCCTCTGATGTCAAGTTCAATACATTTAAAAAAAGAAATATTTCATAAGCAAGCTAAGTAGAAACACTTTATTCAAGTAAACCTAAAAATATCTATTGTGAAACTAGGGTTTGTGACCTGGAGGCATTTCAGCTGAGGTGCTTTAGGTGGGCTGCTGAGGTGCTTTAGGTGGGCTGCTGAGGTGAGTTCATTTGGGTGAATCTTGGTATTTTGGCCAGAGCCATCGTGCCATTCAGTAAACCTGTGTGTCGCAGCTGCCAGAATCGGCTGGTTTCAGGTGAATGAAATTCAGTCTCCCTGCAGCAGAAGCAACAAAAATACTGATTTGGCTCCTGGTGAGGTTAAACACTGGGATTGGTGTTGATGATAGAAGAATTGACTTCTAATGGTAGAATTCAATTATGTTGAGGGATGGACGAGCTCCAAAAGGGAAAATAAATTTCATGTATCTCTAGTAAATAAATAGGCCATAAGGGCCTACTTTACATTTTCAGTCAAAATCACTGACAAAGTGCAACGGGCGAGCAGATCACTTCAGAGAGAGTGTATCTGAAACCAGTAAATACTTGTGTGAGTGTTTCCTGGTGCTTAATCAATGCAATGTGGAGGAGTATCTCTGGTAATAAAATATTTTTGTTTGCTTACTATGTGGAGAGATATATGTATAACTCCATATATATTATATATGTAAAACAATTCTATATCTATTACATATATACAATGCCTATAATTACATATACATTACATATATATATACACAAACATAATTTCTGTGCAAGATGTGCTATCAGACCCTGGCAGAAGCCCCAAATTCTTGCTGCTTCTTCCCCTCTGTACCCTTTGAGGCTTGTGATAGTCGGTACCTTTTTTCACCCAAGAATGGGAAATGGACTTGCTTCACTTGTAGTTGGGACTCAGCTTTGAGGTTAAGATCCCCTTTTAAGCAAGTGTAGCATTTGCACTTGTTTCTCAGTATTTTAAGCCTTGTTGAAACGTAGTGGCTTTCAGGGAAGAAACTACCTTACATAATCTGCTGGTTCTTGTGGGAATTAATTTTTTGTATGTGGGAGCACTTGAACTTCAGGTTGAACACTTAAGTAAATATTTGAGAACTTTAGCAAACAATTAAGGTCAGGCAGCTGAGTAAGAGAAAACACTGTGAATTAGAACACACGTTCTGAGTTTTCCTGAGACCCCATTTCTACAGGTCTGTGCTTCCAGCAAAGGCTGATTCTGTTTTCTGCAGCGGAATGTATCTCCACTGAAGCTTTCTTTCTGCAAATGAACCTCCTGTCTCAAGCAGAGGTGGTTTTGACCAGCTGTTAAAGTTTGCCTTCGCAGATGTTCAACTAGAAAAAAGACAGTTTGCTGAAAAATCTGCCTTTTATTGTGAATATGTCCATAATACGGGCAAAAAGGAGAGGGAAGGGGGGGAACTCACCCCTTTTACTTCCTCAGTATGTAATTTCACAGATAATTTTAACTTTTTTAAAAATAAAAAAGAGCGAAAGCAGGGAGTCCAGAGAACACAACTTAAGAAATACCATAAGCTGGATGTGCTGTTGTGCGTTTGGCTTCCTGCAAATTTTAAAAGTCTACAAGAGTTTCAGGTCCTTCAGATGTAGTCAAATACTCAGCAAAACGGAGTAAGGCAGCTTACTGCCTTTCTGTGAAACAAAAATTATCCCCTTAATTTTTTTGAGTTTTTTTTTATATTGTACCTTAAAGGTGACAGCTGCATAAAGGCTATCTTTCAGTACTTACTCCATATCTCTACAGTTAAGCAGTTCCAACAT
This sequence comes from Nycticryphes semicollaris, assembly GCA_013400055.1. Lineage (NCBI taxonomy): Eukaryota > Metazoa > Chordata > Aves > Charadriiformes > Rostratulidae > Nycticryphes > Nycticryphes semicollaris. Next base: position 138,287 of record VXBJ01001507.1, on the reverse strand, counting down.
ATCTCAGGGATTATCATTCTAATTCTGTGCCTTCAGACTTTCCTTTCTCTGACTTTGTCCCCTGAGTGCTAATATTAGTAAAAACTCTTCAGTTTTTGTTTGCTGGTTGCTGTATTTTTTATCAAAGGACAAATAGTTGGAATAATCAGGGCTTAGTTTTTCTTGACTCTTTTTTTCTAGATTATCCCAACGGTATTCGGCTCACGTCAGCTGTTCCAGGAGCAGATATCAAAGTACTAATAAATTTCAATGCACCAAATCCTCAGGACAGGAAGAAGTTTACAGATGATTTGAGGGAGTCAATTGCAGAGGTTCAAGAAATGGAAAAGCACAGAATAGAGTGTAAGTACCAAGGTACATATAATAGAGCATTTTCAAGCTAATGAAAACAACAAAATCCTGAATGTGTGTGTAACCCATTAGAACTCCTTAAAAGTTTAAAACAACGTGGGTCTTTTCCATGGCTTGGATTCTAGAAAGAGAAGAAAAACCCAGCGATATCTGAAGCCCCAGCTGAGTTCATTGACTGTTACTTACTGAAGTGCAGCTGCAGTGGCAATGTAGAATGTAGCCTGGACAAGCTGCAAATAGTGACGGACAGAGGAGAGGCACCTTTGTAATTAGCAGTATAAATTACAGTAAGGATTTTAGGGATAGTTTACGTCACTCTGAAATTCTCAGTGATGATGCTTCAAATAGGTTTCACTGAATTTTTCTTCATTTCCATGTTGCTATTCCTCTATTCTCTCAATTAGGTAGCCATAGTACAAACTGCTGTATTTTGCTGGAAGTCTGTGTAAACACGGAATTTTATCTGCTGTTTTTCTAGAAGAGGAATAGCCCTCCATCCTGCATGTTGTAATATAAAGCTACAAAGCTGTTGGTACAGGGCGAAGATCCTCTCTGGCATTTAACGGTGCCAGAATGAATTTTTACACGTTATCCACAGTAACACGTGATCACTTACAGAAATGGTGATGTGACCATGTCAATAAATATGAATTACAAAATGATTCTCTCTGTTTCAGCCGAGCTAGAAAAACAGAAGGGTGTGGTGCGTCCAAGCATGTCTCAGTGTTCCAGCCTGAAAAAAGATTCTGGCAACGGGACGCTGAGCAGAGCCTGCCTGGATGACAGCTATGCCACTGGGGAGGGGCTGAAGAGAAGCGCCCTGAGCAGCTCCCTGCGGGACCTCTCAGAAGCAGGTAAGCACTGCCCTTACTCTCTCTTCCCTTCCTCTCGCTCCCGCATGCGGAGCTGCAGGAATCTTGCGCAGAAAGCCCAGCTCACAGTGGGCTTCCAGAGCTAGTAATACTGAAACTTTGCACCTTTTAAATATTTCCTCTTTCATACAGTCCGTCTTTAATTTCTGTTTGGTTTTTTTACCCTTGTTCCATTAAGCAACCACTATTTGAAAGCATTTAAACCATTGTAGATTGCTATATATACTTTTAAAGGAGAGCGAAGACAGAGGAAAAATTGTGTTTTATAAAAGAAATGGTTGACTTGTGCTAGGAGTAACCCACTTAGTTTTCCTTTCTTTTTTTCTTCCCCTTTCCTTCTTCCCCTTTATACAACAAGATTAGAGAGAAAAGAAACTGGTCTCTGTGCAATGACCGCTTTCTGTGTATTTTGTGCTCAATTGTACCTGTGTGACCACATTGATGAATGAAATTGAGTGAAGCCCTACCAAATTCTGCCTAGAGCCATGTCATTCGGAGACAGCCTGTCCCCGATGCACTTCTATTATTTGGTAACGCAAGATAGACGTCCCAATTCTTGCAAAAGAGGTTGTCGTTACATACTATTGCCAGGATAATAAAGGAAGCCCTGGTGGACAAGAATACTGATAGCCACAGAACCATTGATGTGAGTTAAGATTTGTTAGCTGATTAATGCAGCTACACTCTGGAAAAGAGTGGTGCTGTGTTTTTTTTCTAGCCAAAGAAAAGCCAGGGGAAGTCTGGTCTGTTTTCACTTTATGCTTTGCCTCGGTAGTACCCAGCTGGCAGAGCCATGTAATACAGGCTGCACACATAGGAACCGTGTGGCTCGGTGTGAAACGGGATTCCCGGCAGTTACGAGGGAGTCACACCATCAGAAAGTACTTCTGGGGATAACAGCAACTATAAAGATATATTTTTTAAATCACTTTTTTAGTTCATAGTCTTTGTTACATGCTCTGATTTGTTCTTTTAATTGGAGTGATGATTTACAGTGTAGTCATAATTTCAATACTACCTATGTCTTTGGCAGTACTTATCTTTTTCCTTTGTTTTTTTAGCTAAAGTAGGGATTTTAGCTATGCTGCAATAAAGAAAATTGTTGTCAACTGAATTTATAGCCTGTGTTTTGTGGGTTTATGTATGTGCATACAAACATGTAGAGAATGAGCTCTTTCAATTATTTTATTCTCTGTTGAGGCTTTCATACTCATGTGTCCGTTTGCTTCCTTAAAAAGACCTAGGACCTTGATCCAAAATCAGGCCGAAGTTAAATATTGGTGCTTGATTGGCTCCAGATCAAGGCACTAGTCTTCACCACTCTTACATCTCAGATTTGAGCATTCTTCCATCACCCTTCTTTTTTGTTTTGGTTTTATTTCATTAAAATGAGAATCACCATATTGTTGAATATGTGAGTTCAGCGGGTATCTCTACCCATAAATGTGATTTCTGATTCATGTTTTGCATCCCATAGGAAATTTTCATCCCCATCTTTCAAACATTGTCATGTGTTTAGTTCATGGTATGGGTTTTATGCAATACACAAGTATTTGTGATCATGAAAGCATTTCACATTTCAACAGGGCATGCCTACAACTGGCATGCTTCTTACTGAAAATAACTTTTTTCCCATAATGAAAAGTAGAAATCACTCACAGACTGCAGGGTTTATCAATGAGTTTGTTAAACCCAACTAAACTTAATTTTCACTTTAACGAATTGAGAATTATGGAGAGTTTCTGTTTGGTCTTGTGCAGTGCATCTGACTTGAGAAATTACATACCTGTTACTCGCTTTGTTATTTGGGGTAATTTTAATGAGATTCTACATGTCTTTTCTGCCTTTTCTCAGTGAATAGCTTGCATGTGAGGCTGATTTTTGTTTTAATGTGGGAGGGATGATCCACAGAAAAGCAAGGCAATCTCTTTGGGTTAGCAAGGTACTGCCTCCCAGTGATAATATCACAGTAATTTGCGTCTGTAACACACTACTGGGGTTGCCTCAGTTCTTTTTGTGTATGAAATCCAAAAGGAGGAGGAACAGGAGTAGTGGGACTGTGTGTGATGTGTGTCTTTCTTTAGGAGAAGGCAAGATGAAGGTGGATTTTTAGAGAGGTCCTTTCTACACTTAAACATAATTCAAATAAACATGAGAAAATTGCCTGGTTGCACATTGATGCAGTAAGGCAGGTAATTGTCCTATGAACATTGCAAAAACAAACTGCAAAACTTTAAATATTTATTCAATGAAGGGGAAATCAGATTTTTTGGTTGCACATGTATATGACAAAACCATATAAGAAATACCAGGTATCACAGTAGTAAATGGTGGCTGTGGAAAATGACTTTGTATTTCTCTCTTGGAAAAGAATGACGATTCATACACTTCTTAGATCTAATGAATGCTGATACTCTGAATGATTCTAACTCCTAGACTGTAAACTGTAAGGAAAGGAAGGATTTCTCTGTCAGGAATCTTTTCCTGATGGTTGTTCTTCCATGCGTTTGCCACAATAGCTTCAATCATAATTGCAAAAAGGATGTGCATGAGAGTCTCTCGATTTTAAAGATAGTATTGTTCATTGTGGATCAACAGTTCTTTCCACGGAATAAAAAGCATGTGGCAACCAACTGTTCCAAGATGTGACTATGTCAAAATTATTTAGTGCTTTATTTTTGTCAAAAGAAAAATATGTCATTTTTATCACACATTCTTGAGCAATAGTCAAGGAAGAACTGAGTTTATTTGTCCCAGACTCTGAAATTCTTAATTGACATAAAAAATACTAGAAGATAGATAAACTTTCATGCCGTTAAAGCTGAATTTTATGAGTTCTGACAGAATTTTGGGTATTTCACAACTTACTCCTCTACGATTACATGGCAGGTAGGTTCACAGGAAGATGTGGAAGGTGTGAAGTCCCATCTTGGCCATTAGTAGGTGGGAAGGCTGATTTGGTTGCTAGAGCGGAGCCTGGAGGATTAGATTGGTTGTGTTTCTGATTCTGGATTTCTCCCAGGTTTCTTGACTGATTTTGGGCTGGTCACTCTGAATTCCAGTGACTTTGAGTTGCTGGAGGACTTGGTGCTTTCCCATTGCATTTACGCTGTGGAAATCAATCTTTATTCCCCCATCCCTAACCTGTAAGGTTGGGGGATAATATTTGCACACTGCACTGGTTTAAAAATCATAATTTTCTGGTTTGCCTCAGTAATGCACAACTGGCATACCCATGTAATACCGGAATCTGCACACAAGTGCAGGATGGTATAATGGTTACTATTAATATAGGTTGTGCTTCTTTTATAATCTCCTGAGCTATCTCAAAACCATCACAGGCCAGTAGACTACGTTTTAAAAAACAAAGTCAAACAAAAAAATGCCCCAACCAACAAAATAATTCAAGAATTACAATAATTCTATTGGTATATTGTATATAATCTCAGTTGTCTAACTTTTAAAAACTTTTTTTCTACCTTCCACTAAAGCTTTTTCTTTTTTTTAAAAAAAAATAAAACAACTTAATCACATATTTTTAAAATTTCCTATATCCCAAAATGTAATGGAAAAGATTGTGGAAGTTCTCAGCGTTGTAATCCCCTTTAAAAGACAGTTCATGCAATTACAGAATTCCTTTATCTGTTGACTCCCATCAGTGATGGGGTGATGCAGGCAGGGTCACTAGGTTATGTTCTCCTTCCTCTCCCAGGGGTTTTGCTGCACTATATGGGACAGAAAGTACTACCAGACTTTTTCTGCCTTGTTAATAGAGCTCTCCAAGTAGGGACAGGTTTTTCCCGTCTTTTCCTTTGTCACTGTTGTTACATTTCCTTTTCTGCAACGGAACAGCAACAGTAATGGGCACGATAGAATTTACTCTGTGTTTTTTAATAAAACAGATTTCAATGAATGAAGTCTTGTGAAATGCGTATGTTAATACCAAACCATTTTACAAGTATTTTGTACAAAGATGCCCCACGCTGTATAAAACGCCTTTCTGTCGACAACTTTTCTGTCTGACAGAAGAGATGCTGCTTTTCCAGTGAGGGAGTTGTTCCGCAAGGCGAGGTGTGGTCATGCTGTTCGCTCATCTCCTATCTCTCTGGCATAGAACAGTTTCAAGAAATACAGGGGATCAGTGAGAAATATCTACATTTACCATAATGATCTGCACATCCAAGAGATCCATTTCTGCTAGGTAGCAGGGATTTTTCTTAATGAAACTCTGTATGTTCTTTTGGGAAGTTTAAGTTTGGAAAAGCACTTTGATCACTTAATAATTCCACTATAAATTTCAAATATTCTTTAGTCCTATATAATGCATGTACATATGTAAATTATGCATATCCTTACATAAATTAAAGCTGTTTCTGCAAAGAATATGCGCATCTAACATCAGTGAATTGTTGGAATGAATCAGCAAAGATTAAATTCGCTGAGATTTAATTTTATAAAAATAAATTGAAGACCTCTCCAGCATCCTTAAAAATTTAAAGCACATCGGAATATATTAAGCAAAACTGGTCTGCAGGTCTGGTAAATAGCACCTTGCTGTTAATTATTATTATGCGAGCACAGTGTACGCTTACATGCAATTCTAGTTGAGTCAGCATTTTCTTGTAAGGCGTGTGATCGCTAGAGCTGTAGGGAACATTCCGGAGGTGGGATGTCACCTCCAAGACCAGAGAGCAGTCTGGGATAAGCGCACATTCGCAGGGGGAACGCTCTGGAGGATTTACTTAATAGCTTTCATATCACTCTGTAGGTCAATACAGAACTGGGTTCGATTTGTTTTTTAGAAAATCAGCCAAGCGCTCTGTATTGTGACAGTGCCTATCTGAGGGAAATTACAGGCGTTTTAAGTAGGATATTTCTGTTTGGTCTTGGCTTTGCTGGTCCTACTTTGCCCTGGAGTTATTCTAAGCAAAAATCCATCTGTCTCTTTCTGTCCATACACACCGTGTATATACCGTGTTCATGGTTATTTTATTAGAGACGTTGCAATATGCAAAAGGCATTTGACTTTCCTGTTTTCTTTCATTTTTGGCCACGTTTAACGATTCGTGGCAGCTGTCAGTCTTATTTGCGATATTGACTGCTAAGCTGAGATGGCTATCTTCCTCTGTGCTTTTGGATCAGCAAGCGAGAGTGATTGGAGTGTTAATCAGTACTAATCCCCTCAGCAGAGCAGAAAAATACCAAAGCCTGAGTAGAAGTGAAAATAAGGGATTATCAGCAACAGTTTTTCTTGGGGGGTTCATAAGATACCACAGTTAGGGTTTTGATGAGGCTGAATCTGCAGCGAGAGATGAGACGCTGAGCTTTTGACAAAGAGCCTGTCCAGGGAAGTTGTTTGAAGTTCCAACAAATTGAAGAAGCTGAACAAAGCACCTTGACCCCAAACACCTTCCTCTCCATTTAATGTCAGTGCAGAGGGGTTGTACTGGGGGGTAACTCTTGGAGAGGGGGAGATGTTATCATAATCACTGCAGCTCTTGAGAGAAACTTGCATTGCAGGGCGGCATCCTGTGACCAACCTGGTGAAAGTTATGTTTATGGATCCATTAGATGGTATTTTTAGATCATACCGGTCTTAAAAGACTTACAGGTAGTCTAAATTGGTCTATGAGAGGGTTAATGAACCTCCCAGGAAGTACTGTTGTGTCCCACTTAGAAACCAGTCCCAAAGTTCTTCCCTCTGGCTCTGATATCACGTGCCTTTTGGGCTCCTAAAGACGAGGGTGTGCGGCTCACGGGTTCAGTGATGCTGAAATCTCCCCACCCCTCTCCATACCCCACCTGCTAGAGTAGAACATTCTGAGGGCAGCAGTGAACCAGTGCAGGGTGGAGACTGCGGGAAAGCAAGGAGAAAGCATTGAGAAAAAAAAAACATGGAGATTTTAGAGGAGCTTTGAAAACCTGACTGCTCTGCAAAGGTTAGCGTTGTTTGCACACCCTACCAGGAACAGATTTTGAACCTTTGCAAAGCAATGCTCAACAAGCTCTCTCTTCAAAAATAGCTATTTCTATTTCCACTGCAGCCATATGCTATTTTCTCTCCTGCTAAATGAGAGAGAAAATCTGCGATCCTGTGTGCTATATATAGCCGCTGAAGTATTCTGGCTCTTTAGGCAAACAGTCTGCTGTTTCCTGGGTAGTTTTAGGCAGTTTGAGAATATTGGAGAACAAATCCATCATACTTAAAGATAAAGCACTGCACAGCTAAACAAACAAAATCTAGCCATAATGTCAAGACAGATTCCGGAGTTATTGATAAAAAATTAAGTTTAGTTTTTTTTTTTCCTAAACCTCATGAAAGAAGATTATATGAAATCCACTGAGTTTCAAAACTGAAAAGGAAATGATTAAACCAATACCCCTCACCAGTCCCCCATGCTGAAGTTCAGAATATGCCAATATCAATTTTTGTATTTAAATTAATACCACCCCAAAATATAGATATGCATATGTATGGTACCCATCTTTAAAGAAAGAAACTTGATAGACAGTTAGATTCCAGGAAATCAAACAATTGTTGCTGGTCAACATCATAACCATAGTACTACATATAAATGCTAAAACACTTAAGTTTTAAGAGTTGTGCAAATCTGTAAACAATCACAGCCCGCTAATGGTAGTCGGTTCACAACAACAATGCCTCTTAAAAACCAGCCAGGTACAGAGGCTTGATACACCTCGTGGCCTTAAAAATGGAAGCTTCTGCCCTCGTAGCTGCCGTACCGGTCCAGTGCGATGTTAACCCCGTGCAGCCCCTCTAGATGCATTTAGAGACTCCTCTAGCGATTGAGGGAAAGCAGATGTTCTTCACCCGGGTCTTGTCTCAGTCTCTAATCTCTGGTGTTGCATGTCCTGGGCAGGCAAGCGTGGGAGACGCAGCAGTGCAGGATCGCTAGACAGCAATATGGAAGTAAGTAGGAAGTTCCTGATGTCTAGCTGGATGTGATGATGTGCATTTCAAACCTTTCTTTTATATACATATATTTTTTTGCTCTTTTTTCTTCTAACATATAACCTGCCTGCCTCAAACAAAATGCATGCCTAGGCTACTCACTCCGTATTCTTACAGCTTAAAAAGCACTGACAGCTTGTTTTAGACCAATGCCATTTTTGGTTTGAGCTAACCTTGTTCCCTTTGTTCCTGCAAGCATGGTGAAATGAACATGTGTCCTTTTGCCACCATTTCAGTCTGGTCCCAGCTTAAAAGCCCACTTGCTCTGTGTTCCAAAGTACACTGTTCTTGCTGTTTGATATTTAGCTACAACGATTGACTTTCATGCTCGACCATTGCCATTGCTTATTTTTTCAAATTTAAATTGCTAAATGTATGCAGTCATGACACCATGGAATTGCACAGATAGGGCATGGGAGGAAAAAAATTATTAAGATAGGTGAATTCAATGTGGATTTCATGAGATTTCATTCATCTTCAAACCATTTATATATATATATACTGTTCATGTCTCTGAATTCAGCTTGCAGATTTTTTTTATTTTTTTCTCTTTTATTTCTTTTTCCTTTTTTTTTTTTTTGTGTTTGCTTCAGATAGATTGCAGTTTAAATCTAGCACACTTTGCCTTAAGTACTGTTGTGTCCCGTAACTCTTTTTTGAAAAAGAATACATACCCCAAACTTTCAGAAACTAAATACACCATTCCAGGCTAAATAACAGAGAAGGTTGGACCCCGGGTTAGAAGAACACAATCACGTAGAAACCTTAGTGGCAAAAATGGTGTGGTTCCCTTTAACACAAAATTCAGAGAAGCACATAATTCTTGAGAAGCAGCACTGTGGCCTATAGTAGTGGAAAACTACTATTAAAAAGAAAAAGTTTAAAATACTGTTTTGAAATCTGAATTGTAACTGTAATATTTGCTGCTGTGTGTTTAGCTATTTAGGTTGAATTTAATGTAGTTATATTTTTTGGTGTAAAAAAGCAAGTATGGTATTTTTGTACAGTATTTAAAGTGTATTTTCCCTTTGAAAACACACTGCTAGATCTTAGGTCATGTTACTCTTCCGTGACATTTTTCTTATTTAAAGTCAGCTTTTGATATTAAAGTATTGAGAGAAAAACATTTAAATGCTTAAAATATGCCGAGAAGGGCACGAATGGCCTCACTGGCAACTTAGAGAAGGTGGAAATTAAATTTTTCCTAGAACTCTTAACGTAGTCCACCCATGTGAACACTGAAGGAGGAGTTTGTGGGTCAGTGTGAACTTTTTCTTTTAAACATTTTAAGATTTTTTTTAATTTTTATTTCTATTAATTTCTTTTTAGGGGTCCATCATTAGCAGTCCTCACATGCGCCGAAGAGCTACATCAACCCGAGAGTGTCCATCTCGCCCTCACCAGACTATGCCTAACTCCTCCTCACTCCTAGGTTCCTTATTTGGTAGTAAAAGGGGAAAGCCACCTTCCCAAGGCCATCCACCATCTGGCTCATCCCAGCAACCTCCGCACCCTCCAGTAATCCCCCATCAGCCGCACCCCCAGCACCCCCCTGCCATGCACCACGTGGGGCCAGCCGAGGGGCAGACGCAGGCACAAGTGCACTCGCACCACTCCCAGTACTGTCACCTCCAGCAGAACCCGCCACCCTACCACCACCACCACCACTACCACCCTCCCCAGCACATCCAGCACCCCCACCAGTACCACCAACATGTGCCGCACTCCCAGCACGCGGCCCACTCCCAGCACACTCCTTACATGCAGCACCCCCACGCGCAGCATTCCCACTCCCCGCACCCCCCACCGCACCCGGGGCACCCATCTCACCCCCAGCACTCCCAGCATCACCATGGACCACCACCACCTCCCTCCACCTCCGCCAGCACCAAGCCCAAACACAGTGGCATCAGCACAATAGTCTAGAAGGTATTTTCACCCTCCTAACAACTGTAGATTTAAACGCAGTTACAAAGGCACTTACAGGAAGCAACAGATGAAATTGTCAGTTTTTACCTACACAATTTATTTGAGCTGTGTGAGCTTAAAGGCTTGCTGTTACTAAATAAAATAATTCAAGTTAGCGCAATCCAATACTGGTTTTCCTTATCCACTCGATAGACGGCTTACCATCTGGTTAGTCCTTCTTTCCAAACTGCCTTGAAAACGTGCTGCTTGCTGAATACGAGTAAAGCTCCCTTTTACACCAAATCCCCTGGCAATTTTACACGCGTAACAAAAACGTAGTCTATGAAAAAAAGGGAAAAAAAAAAAAGTGATACAGAACCAAGTGTTGCATTCTTGCTCTTTTATTGTCAATGGGCAAAAAAATAAGTAGACCTGATATGGTTGATGAAAGTACGTAAGTAAACTTTATATAATATAAATATATACATATAAATATATATATACTGTATAGTTAACATTTGTGCTTGGAAAGAAATTTTTTTCAGTCCACAAAACTAGCAATATAGACTTTACAAGGAATTCCACTTACTTGATAGGACAGTATAATAGATGACTAGCATATGAAAGAGTAGACCAAAACCATAAAACCTTAGAAACGAATTTCAGACATTTCAGTATTTTCATTGCAAGTCCCCTGGACTTGCTAAGATTTCTAAGCAATCACTACTAAATGTGCCAAGTAACATAGCATTTAAATGTTGTAGTCAAATACTGCTTTGTATAAATCCTTATTTTACTAACACGATAATACCATACGTAATCAGTATTATAACCGCTCTGCTATTTCAGGTAAGCAAACTCGTTAAGATGCAGTAATTATACCGTAGCAATGTAGGATGGCCTTTTACCACTGGTCATCTTCAAGCGTTGGTCACACAAATTCTTAGACACTTTAAAGGCTGTGATAACTGTGAATTTACATGCTCCACCTTTCTTTTGTATGGCTAGGATTTAAGGAACACACATGAAGAGTGATGACAGGTGCATGTAAACACTGCAAAAACATTCATCTCAAACATGAAAATGGCAAACTTCCATCCTTCTCAGCTACTTTGTTTCCTCTTCACCATAATTCCTCATTTTTACCCCCAAGGAAGCTGAATTCTAGGCAGAGCGTTTCCAGGTGGAAGCGCTCTACAGCTCGAAGGTCNGCTAGCAACAAAGTGGCTTCACCATTTTTACTCATCACATTTGTTAGTTTGAAAGTACCCAGCACTCAGCAGGCTGAGTTTACGCTCAAACCCTCACTCTCATAGTCCAGTTAGTTGCAAGGCATCACATGAAAACAGGCTGTGCTGTTGTTGCTTATGTGTTGTAATGGAACCATTCGCAAAT
>VXBJ01001507.1:75985-126695 GCA_013400055.1 Nycticryphes semicollaris | reverse complement strand
GCATTTTGAGCCACTGCAAGGACTTTACACCTAAACAGTAGAGACAAAGGAATCACAACTGCAAAAGTGTACCAGCCTAAAAGCAAACTTTGAAGAGGATGAGCAAAAAGATCCAGTGTGAGATGGGTAAAAGTAAGAATTAAGGATAATAATAATAACAACCAGTCGGTTTTCTGTTTAGCAGTAGTAAAATTGTCAGGAATAACGAGGACATGANGAGGGAGGGAGAGAGGTTGAGTAAGTTTTTCCCTTTCATACCATTGATATCACAATACCAGCAAAACTGCAAACTGAGCACTTTGTTAACCTCCACAGAGAGCAAATACAGCAATCTAGAGTTTAGCCTTTTGTTTAGAGCTGTCCACGTTTGTTTCACACATGTGCAATATGTTTTCCCCTTTCTGCTCCTTCTCCTCTAAATTATCCTTATGGAAAAAAAACAAAAGGAGTAATTCTTTTTAAGTATCACTCATACTTAATTCTGCGGCTTACCTTAAGAGGGCTCCTAGGGGTCCCCTGAGGCTCTGTTCCTTGCAGTTTAAAACAATATATACTGTTCTTATAAGGGAAAGTAGAACTGTCTGCATGTCATCTAATGTTAGTAGTGTGAGGCTACACTCTACATATTGTATATTTGCAAAATATATCAGTGTTACTGTTGATATTAGTTGAAGTAAAGTGATAACATATTTCAATATGTAGACTTTTCTTCATACATCTGTACCAATAGTAGAGTCTAACTGTAATTTACAGGTTGTTCCAGAAAAGATAAAGAACCATTCAGGTACAAACAGCTTCCAGAAAGTGCATCTTTTAATTAAAACAGAGGTGAGAATGCTCCTCTTCACTGAGCGCCAGAGACTATACTTGGTTCAGATGCAGAGTTATAATGTGATTGAACGTGCCTGTGGACGGAATACAGAGGATGTGGTAGCAGTGGAGAGGAAAATCAGACTCTAGCCGTTTTTATTAACAAGAAGATGCTAAATCTCCCAGATCTGCATTTGCTTTATGTGCAAAAACCCCTTTCATTCATTTAAATTAGAGTTACGTCTAAATATTCTGAACTTGCACAGTAAGCCACATTTTAGTGTTTGCCCACTGATTTTCCACATGCAGTCAATTCAATATTGAGGAGATGTCACCAAGGTGCACTCAAAAAAGCCATGATTTTCACCTACACGTGGGGACAGAGCTTGTGCCTACCCTCTGGGTGCGCTCAGTCGCACGTGTAAAACCACACATCGTTTGGAGGCGAGTTTGAAAACCAAAACTGGTCATGTAAGAGCACAGTATTTGTAAACTCTGTTGTTTCAAGCCGATGAGGGGAAACAGTGGAATTTTTTTATTATTAATATTTTTATTTTTTAGACTGTGTGTTTGTATGTGCTTTAAACAAACCCACGTGTCTCGGTGTCAGCATAAGTCTGGAGAACTTTGCTGCTCGTTTAGGGTTGTAGTGTAACCTCTCGGACTCCATCCTTGATCACCAAACGCTTAGAGCGGTGTGTATCGTGCCTAGAATAGGAAGATGATAGTACTAGAACGCTGTCTGTGGTTAATAAAATGAATTTTTCTAGCCTGTGGGCAGAAGTAGAATCGAGAGGGTTTTTCCTCCCATGCCGTTGCCAATTAGAAACTGGTACAGAGCTGCATGGAGCGGCTGTGTTTCTCTTTTCCCATAAACAATGTGGCGAAGTGGTAATGCTGATTTGAAAAAATGAAAGGGAGACATAAAGAATGAAGGTGTGGCAACAAAAATCTTTTCTGGGACAACAATCAAATATATCTTTGGGGTTTTTATTTTTTTTTAAGTTAAGAATGAAATGTACAACGATGTAAAAATTTAAAAAAAAAAACAACAAAGTTCATCCTAATATAATGTGCGTCTTGTATTGCTAAAAACCACCAAACCAAGTCTAACATACAGTGTAGAATGATTTTCCCATCATGTACTGCATGCAGCAGAAGCCTCTTGTTTCTTGATAAAATGAGCTGAGAGACAGTCAGCAAATATTTAAACAATGAATCTCTAGATGTTGACTTGCTGTTCCATATGAAGCTGTGTGTTTTCTGCAGTTAAGCATGCATTTTGCTGTTCCGTTGTAAAATACCATGGCACTTCTTGCCTGCAAAGTGGGTTATTGTGTATATATTTAAAAGAAAAGTGGAACCAAATGACAAGACTAAATTTGGAAAAGAGACAAGGGGGGTGGTGAGAATGGGACCAGTAGGGGGAATAGGTAATTCTCTAAATTGTACATAGTGTGTAAATTAGTATTACTCTAAGTCTGCAGTCACTTTGAGGTTGCCTCTCTCCTGCTAGGAACTTAAATCACCTTTGAGTTGTATTAAACTGTTAGAATTAGGTCCTGAATGCAGACTGTTAAAGACTTCAAAAAACCATTCTGCTTACAAGAAGCTTCTGTTCTGGGGAGGCTTGAGACCCCTTTTGTAACTATGGGGAAGAAAGGAGTGCTTTCATTTTAATATGCATTCTGTTTGTAAGTAGTAACAGACCCTATTGATGTAAAACTATAACTGTGATCATGTGGAGAAAATCAAATAAATAATTGAAAACTCTTTAGTCCTCATTTTGTGTAATCCAAGAACTTCAACTCTTCAGGCTTGAAATGCAGAAAATTCCTTCCCGTGGTATCCCGGCCCCGCTGGGGCGATGGGACCCCTGCCGCTCACTTCAGAGGGGCCGAGAGTTCAGCCTTCACCTGAAATGAGAGATGAGTTGGTGGAACTGATGGTCAGCGCTGTGGGGGGCTCTGATCCCTTCAGGCTAGTGTCTGATTGATGGTGCTGCAAATACGTGTAGTTCCAAAGTACAGTAAAAGAGCAGTAAATACCCCTCCTAGATCTGCCGACGGTGAGAGGTAACACTGACGAGGCTTTTTGCTGTGCAATTTATCGAGATATTCCAGTGTTGGCAAACAGCAGCCAGGTTTTGAATCTTTTTTAAACGTGAGCTGTCCGGGATGTTGGGCTCATCCCGTTACTCTTTTGGCTGTCACTTTCCCATGGGGAGCTGGCGTTGGGTGACCGTCTGCCCTTGACTCACAGGTGTTGTCAGTTTGTCCTTCCCAGGCACCCAGTCCTTATGTCCTCAGCGTAACCCGTGCCTTCTGGACAGAGCCATGAGGGTGTTCCCTGCCTCTGCACGCCTCCTGCCAGGGAGCCCGCAGCACGCCTCCGTAAGTGGTGTCGTCGCTCCTTAAGAATTGTCTCGTTAGCACTTGTACCTGGGCTTAATTGCTGCCTGTCTTAGCTCACGTCGCAGCAGCATCGCTGCCCAGGCCTATTCGCCTTCCCCAGTATTTGCTGTCACGCTCCTGCAGCTGCTTTGGATAATAACCTGTGCCTTACTCAATTCTCTGCTTATTTTCGTGCATTTCCTGGATTTCAAGGGGACGACGGTGGCGTGCTTGTAAAGCCTGCAAAAAAACTATTAGCTATCAATTTAAGCTAAATATTATGTTGGCTTTTTTTTTTTTTCTATGAATTTTAGGAGATTCTGGAATTATTTTGTGGGAATAAGCTATTTCTGAGGGGGTGTAATTGCAGGATGTACGTCTTGATCACTGTTGGTTGGTTTTTTTTCACTTAGGTCAGTGGGCATTTCCCAGGAGGTGCTTGCAGCGTGCCAGCCCTCTGAGCTGCGCGACACATCAGAACATAACCGGTCCCTCACAGAAACGGTCTGTTAGTGGAAATAGAAGAATCTGCAGTGACGTTCTTTACTGGTACTTTATATTCCTCTTTTAGAAGCTATGATTTTAAGAATTTTGATACAGACAAATTTTGAGACGGCCAAGAGTCCATCGCCTCCAATTTAACTCCAACATAATGTAAATGGTGTTACAAATCTGGTGTTTTTTTCTTTCAATTTTAAAAGTATGACCTCATTAATACATCTAAATGCTGCTGCTTCCTTACCTAAACTAAGGCTGAAAGCATTTGTGATCTGGTACCACTGAAGAAAAGAAATAGTCAAAACAACCTCAGCGGCAGTTGTTTGTGTGAGAGACTTCCAGAGGCAGAGCCAAATATCTTAATTTAAAAAATTCAATGTAGGTTAAGCATGTGACAGTTTAATAGCTGACAGTTGATGATGCTTTATTTGTAAATTTTAGTATCCTTATTTGTTTTAGATGCTCATCTTAATGAGTTGCATTACTTAAGTCTTTGATAAAGCTTGTACATACCTATCTAGTGACAAATGCCTTCACTTGAGAAGCTATAGTGCTGCTTCCTGAGGGTGGGCAATCTGACCCTCAGATTAGGGAAAAAGGTAAGGTTTTCTGTCAAAAGTTGTAACTGAAAATCACGTATTTTCAAAATCAGAGTTCTAATGTTTAAGAACTTTTCCTAAACTCTGTCCTATGTGCATTTTAGGTGTGTGTGTGCCTGTACGTGTACACACGTTCATTGCATGAATGAATTTTCAGGCAATATGAAGTTACTTCAGGCTCTTCTTAACAGCATCATTTTAAGAGGGTGTTACTTTCCAGGTATTTTCTATACTATTTTGGTTGAAATAAAGCAACGCAATATTGAAATGACAGGAAAATTAACTAAAGACCTTCACACTTCTTACTTCTGAAGTATGTTTTATCTGTGTCTCTCGTCAGATTTTTGTTGACTTAAAAATCTTACAAATTCTGTTTAACTTCCGCCCCCTTCCACCCCCCAGTTGACCTGAGTGGTTGCTTTTCACTCAGGAATTTCCTAACAGCAGATGGTCTACCCTATATTTATTTGGAATGTACATAACAGTTGTGTGATATTTTTTTCTCCAGCTGCAGCCTCCGCACAGGTGAGATCTGGGAGCCCAAGGATTTTAAAATTTCTTGCACGATTATAACACGCCCTGGCCATGCAGAGGCCAGAGTAGCCTCCCTACGCTCTTGCTTTATCCCTAAATGCAATTTAGATTGAGCTTGAAATACTAAGCCAGCTTTGAGGTTCTTTTTTCCTGCAGTCGTCCAAACGCCGGACACATCAGAATTATGATGCCGCTAGGATTGTGTGATAAATGATGTCTGGGCATACCTGGGTACGGGCAAATGTATTTGCGTAAGATGAACAAGGTACTGACTGTGACGTGCCACAGTAAATCTTCCCTGGAGTTACAGCTGCGTTATATACACCTTCTTCGAAAGAAATCACACACTGCTTTGCTCTTAGTGACTCCTGGAGCAGAACCTAGCACAGCTGACTTGATAGAAATACCGAAAACCCGCAAACGATGGGAAAACGCTATGGTTTAGGTGTATTTTTTGCAGACTTTCTTTTTGTTTCCCATTACTTCAAAAATTAAAACCAAATTCTGTACTACTTGGCAAAACTGCAGGATGAGGCTGATGATGAATGTTAGGAAATGCTTCAATTAAGATCTTTGCTTGAAGTACTTCCTAAGCTAAATAAGACTTAAATGAAAGTTGCGTGGGGGATGCTGACTTGAAACCATCACTTTTCTCAACTGGTTAGATTTATTATTTTACCATGCCTATAAATGCATATTTTTAGGGGTAAAACGTTACGCAAAAAAATCCCCTTTATTTAACGTTTTGTGCAATAACTGAGATGTGAAATTAGCATCATGGTTCACAAGTCACAGCCGGCGCAATGGAATCACAGAAGATACAATTAATCAGCTTTGCTGTGAAATGGCATATACAACTTCAGCTTTCATTTATTTCTTCATATTTAGACAAAGCGATTTAAACAGGTGGACATAATGAGCAAAGAAAAAATAATCTGTCTTGAATAAGATGAATGGGGTAAATTCATTCTAACTCCAACGAAGCATTACACATACATAGCAAAAACCCCTTTCTCTCTACAACAACTCATTTCTGCTACAAAATAATACATTAACAAGTGTTTAACAAAGAAATGGCTTTAAGGGGAAGGGGGAGGAAATGGAAAAAGCAAGGACTGTGCAGGTGATCAGGGTTAGGAGGCTGCTATTTAGCAATGGAACCACCATAAACCAGAGCTGTGTCTCATGCTGAAGGTGTGACCCTGGCAGGACTGCGCCTGTGCTGCGGGGTACAACCCCTGGCAGTGCTTCCCTCCTCCATAAGCTCACCATATGCCCTTGACTGCTTATTATTTTCATATTACTGCCTAATAATCCTTTAGATCCATCTCCAACAACAGGTAAGAGAATTTTGAATTAATGATTCATCCTATATATTGTCTTTTCCGTCTTTCTGGTAATCCTGTATCTCTGCTTCTGCCTCAGCCTCCAAAAATGCCCTTACTGTAATCATAGATATTTGAGTTGTGCTTCAAAACTTGAGTTTTGAAGAAGGAACATTTTCTAGCCCAATGAGAAATGCGTACTGAGTAGTCTAAGTAAGACTTTAAGCATCCTGGGTGGTTATAGCCCTGAATTTTCACCACAGTTCAGCAGTTTTTAAAAATTTCTGTATATGCTAACTCTTCTGCTATAGCAATTTTTAAATTTTTCAATAGTTTACATGTGTGTTTTATACTTAAAGGTGGCAGAAGCTTCATTTCTACTCTTCCCAATTCTTTTCTGCTACCGCAGCATTTGGATTCCTGGCTATTGGAATATTTCATGACGCTGCTGATGTACTTGCAAACTGCCAGCAGAGCTTCATGCAGAAAAGTGTCTGTGTATTAGCGATGAATCACAGGGGAGGCAGCCGGAATGATTCCTTGGACTGTGTGGATTTGAAATAACTGGCAGGAAAAGCTGGTGAAAAAGCACTTGGGGTCATCTGTTTTTCTCTGTATACAAGAGGGGACAAAAGAGATACCTCATCTGGGATGAAGCAAATTATTGGACTAAAAAACGTATCAATAAAATGTTCCTGAGATCACAGAGCTCCTTCCTTGCTCTCCAACATCAGAGTGTAATAAAATGTATTTTGGTGACGAGGCTCTGGCCAGTCTCCCTTCTGTATTCATGAATATTGCCAAGATGGGCTTTGTGTGGTTACTACAAGGTCTTTTTCTAGCCACCCTGCTTCTCTCACCTATTGCTGTCGGGTTTGTGTGTGTAAAACCTGCTCTGTCCAGGCTGTGGCTCTTTATCCACAAATGTGCTCATACAGAATCCCAAGCAACAGCTTGTTTCCCAGACTGAGAGGTTAGGGTATCGTCTTCACAGAGCAAGAAGTGTACTTGATTGCAATACAGTGTTTGGCCATTTTCTCTTGTTTGACCGTAAAGAAAAATGTAGAACACTTTATTATTTGAAATAAAATATGTTCGAAAATAAAATGCTTCAAAACATAACTTAGTGCTTCCTTTTAATGCGATAGAGCTAAAGCACAATTTGTCTTTAAGTGAGGATTCACAATTTGCCTTAAGTTGTGAGGAATCCCTTTCACTAACAATATGTATCTGTCTCCTTTTCAGGTACCCCTTACGATACTCACAGCCCATTAACTCTGGATGCAGCTGGCCTGGACACATGTATTTATACAGTAGCCGTGTTTACATCTGTGTTTCAAACACATGGCATTACTTCCACAGCACGTAACCAGGAGTAAAAGTGGAAATACCAGTTCCTGCTCTCACCTTTCCCAAGATTTAATTTGTAAGCCAACTTTTTTTTTTAATATTCAGAGACAGGAGAGATGATGCAATGAGCAGCACATCATCACATGCCCACGGGGAAGACAATTACAAATTGCAAGTGCAAAACTTTCCTGCCATCTATCTGATTGAAAAGGAGAAAACAACAATTGCATAAAGGGAGGAGAGGCTACTGAAGGAATTGTATCTATTTTCCTGGAAGTGCTGCAAAGACTAGTGAATACTTTCATAAAGTAATTTATAAATTACAGTAGCACTTTTTCAGTAAGTAAAATATCTGTGTCTCAAGGCACTAGATACTATCAGATGTTTGTGTTATTGAATACCATTATTTAAGCAGCTACTGGAAAGAGTGGTAGAGTAAAATACAAAAGGAAAACGGTAGGATAGTTTCATGATACTCATTTATGGATCTGTTACCGCTTTTGTGTTAATTGCTTCTCAAGGAAGCAATTCCATGTGGAATAGACTGTAGTAGACAGCACTGTGGCAGCCATGGTTGATCACAAAATGTGGGTTACAAAGAGCTGTTTAACAGCTGAGGGATTAGCTGGGCCGGGAAGGCAGTGAAGAGCGGTCTAACAATTTCAAAGGAAGCTGAAATGATAGGAACATGTGGATGAATGCGGATGGAGTGCCAGGGACAGGCAGAGATGGGTCATAAATAAAAGTGGGGAAAGGAAAAGGTTGGGCGTGTTGCTGAAGCAGGAGGCAAAACCTGTATTGTTTTTTTATCAGCATATTGTGCAGTTCTGTGCAATGCGGTTTGCAGTTGTTCATAGATCAGAATGGTGCAATTAAGTGTTGCAGGGAGTTGCAGAGAACTGTAGTTATGTACAACATCAGGAAGAGCTGTATATATGGGACAAAATAAATGGTGTGACACCATCTGTGTCAGTGCAGAAACAAAGAGGATTCTCTATGTGCAAGTGATAGATTGCTCGTAGTTTCGGGCTGTGGATATGCCATCGTCCACTGTGATTTGTTCTGCAATTGGAAAAAAAAACCCCACACGTATTTCTTTAGGATACGCTCTGGATCCCATTCTCATGCTTAGTGAATGAATACAGAGGGTGGAGCGTGCTGGCTGCTGTTCCAATTCTTTTGAACTTCCTGATGAGGCATCTTTTTCCTGCTGTTTCCCAACTGCCCAGCCTTGTTTTCATTGTTTGGATCATTTTCTTCACGAAGTCTCTTACTCTGCCCTTTGTTTATCCTTGTTTCAAGTTGCCAGATCCACCCCACTTTGTACTGACCAGAACCAGTCTGACTTGTCTTAGCAGAGGGTGGCCTCAGCTTTGGCACTTGTGTCTTTACCATATTTAGACTGGGGAGAATGTCACTGGACCCACACCCCTTCTCCTGACCCCCTGGAGGATGTCCTAGCTGCCACTACCTCTGTCCAGAACTGGCATGTGGCGTTGGTGGGGCGTTACCCTGTCTTCAGCATTCCACACCTTCACCACGGTGTCAGGCAGGTTCCCTCTCAGTGACAACACGCGGGAAGGCCTTCTGCTCAATTAACCCACTGTCTCATCAGGCTGAGCAGCAGAGCAGGCTTTTTACTCCTTACCATCAACCAGTTTTAGGTATAAGCTCCCTATAGTGGCAGCGACATGTTATCACTCCCCCCCAAGGACTGCAAATTGCTGGTGCCATCGTGGTGTCTCCCAGCCCTCTTTTTGGTTTTTTGTGCCTGTTTTTTCGCCTGCTAGGATTAGACACCACCTCTTCCTTTTCTGGCTTTCCGAACTGAAAGTAATGTGACAGTTTTACTTCACCAGAACTAAACACGCAAGATTAGAAGCTCAGGGTCAGTTTTGGTACTCAGCACAATTGCGGTATTCCTGGAATCACAAAACTGTGAAAGTCTTGTAATCTTACAGAGAAGCAGGGTCCTGCAGGTAGCCTTTTGGGCTGGCTTTTATCTGCCTTTCAGGGCAGCCTTTACCTTTGGCAAAGGGCTAGCAAAGAAGGCTGGCTTTTCTCACATAAATAAGGTATCTGTGTTTCATACAGAGACAAGTAGTAGGGCCTAGACCATCCAAACTCCCGCCCTTGAAGAGACTGTCACAAAACGAGCGCTCAGCAGCTGCATGTTATCCCCAGCTAATAGTTGTGATTGATGGGATCAAGGAGTCCATGAACGGAAAACCTTTCTGGTGGAGTTGGGTTTCACAGCATCACAGAATATCAGGGATTGGTAGGGACCTTGAAAGATCATCTAGTCCAATCCCCCTGCCAGAGGTTTGTTTCATCAGAGCTCCCCACGTGTTTGGACTCTGCGCTGGCTGATTCACCACTAAACGAGTGAAGTGCTTCTTGCCTCTTCCCCTGTGTACAGTGTTACGTCCCGGCTTCAGTTCGCCTGGTGAGGGAGCATGGGGCTCTGACAGACCCCCGCCTGCATGCCAATGCAGGGGATTTGAGGATTCCCACAATGTGATCACTTATATACAGACACCCCCCCCCCAAAAAAAAAAGCAAGCAAAGCTGTTTGAGCTGGAGACAAGATACATTTTCATACCTTTTCCCCTCAGAGTCATTTCCCATCCCAAGTCGCAATACGGTGCCTGAGAGACAACACAAGTGGTAAATTAGTTGGACTATGGGGTAAAAGGATTTACAAGTCTTAAGCGACATTAAGCAAAGTAAATCAGCAAAGTAAATTAGGCCTGTGTTTGCCTTTAGTACTGGTTCTTTTGTGAAATGCCATTTCATTAAATCCCTAGCATTCTTAAAGTCTCTTCGAAGACCAAAACAAAAAGAGGGCAGCAGGAGGTGGTGATCCTTAAAATGAGGGAGTAAAGGCAGCCTTTAAAGGAGTTGAAAGATGTATTTCAAAACAAATGAATTCTACCCCTGTGTAAATGAAGTTTAGCGTTCATAGAGTATGTGTGTCTCTGAACACTCTTACCCATCACCCCCTGGGGGGGGGTGATGCAGCAGACTTTGGCAGCGGAGAAGCGCAGCAGTGGGGGTTTCCTCACCACGCTGGTGTGTGGGTAACCAGCACGCTGGCCTGGCAGGAGTTTGCCATGAGGATTTTAATGAAACAGGAACCGCTGTCAAAGACACGGCAGGTGAAAGCGAAGGAAACCTTAATCTGAACGTCCTCAGCGCAGGATGACCTTTACCTCAGGTCATGTTGTGGGTGTTTTGTCTTTGGCACTTGGGAGATCTCTGGAAATGGCTGCACCACTGACAGGTCGGGGCTGCCAGTTTCACAGCATCTCTCCTCCCAATCCCAGAGATGCATGGATTAGGAGTGAGGTTTTACTAAGAGATCTTGTCATCAACCAGATCTGGGAGTGAGGTGCATCCCACCTTCTCTCTGGCAGGCTCCCTCCCCTGGCCTGCACTAATGCTTTGGAGTTGGTTCAGGAAGATGACTCAGAGACAATCCTGCATGTCGCAAAGTACACTTTTTTTTTTGTTATCTGACTCAAGTTTCTGTAGTTACTGTTGGGAGGTGGGTCTCTGTCAAGCCCAAGGTGGTGGAGGTCCGTGCGGGGCTCCAGCCTGGCAGGTAGCCAGGTCTGGGGCCACGCATTTGCAAGGGAGAGGCCGTCCGTGGCTTTATCCCCACGGGCCCCATTCCGGTGCCAATTCCTGACCACCAGTGGGTGGCTGCTGGGTCTATGTGTGCCCCGCGGGGACACCGAAGGCCGCCCAGGCGCATTACCATCCCCCACCCCCAGGCCCAGGGCCCGGCCCCTCCGCCTCGGCACCGCGCGGGATGACGGGAGGGGACGCGCTGGCGTCACGCGGTCACACGTCCCTGCGCCGGCGTCAGTGGAGATGGCGGCGGCCGTGAGCGGGTTGTTGCTGCGGGCCCTTCGCGCTGCCCTCCCGTTCCCTGCCGCCCGCGGCCTCCGCACTGCCGTCCCCCGGCCCGCCTTCGCCAAGGAACTCTTCCTGGGGTCGCTGCGCAAGGTGAGGGGCAGCCGCGGCTGTTGGGGCGCCCGGCGGGGTTTCGGGGTAGGCCGCGGTGGGCGAGCGGGGTCACAGCAGCTCCTGGGGGAGCGCTGAGGAGAGGAGAGCCAGGCCACGGGTCCAGGCACAAATGCTGCGCACTGCGGCGCCCCAGGCCTGTCAGGTGTGTCATCCGGCCCACAGCTGAAGGTGGTTAAATTAATGGACCCGCTTGCACTTGTGCAGGCACCTGTGCATGATGGAGTTCGAAAAGCTCTACAACCAGTGTCTGAAGGGCTTCTTGAACCTGTCCCTGCAAGCCCAGCAGATCCGCCCCCAGAAACACCTGCCTGTTTGCCTTGGGCTGTGGGGCATGGGGACAGCTGCATGGCACAAAACTTACGTTGGTTTGTCCTCTGTTTACTTCAGGGAATGGCTTTTTATGTAAGCTTTTGCTCACAGGATTTTGTAGGAAAGACTGAAGTTTTTGTTGTGTCTTGAGATACCCCTGGACAGCAAAGTTACAAATTTGAGATATAACACTGCGTTAGAACTAGTTAATGCAAAGCTTGGGTTACAGTTAAATAAACCGAAAGCAGGAATAACTCAAATCCACTGAAAGGAGTTAATAAGATCTCCCAAAACAGACCTCATCAGGTAAGGTGTTATGACAGTTAGCAGTTGGACTCCTCTGAAATTTCAAGATAACGGTTTTCGCTCTTTAAAGTTAAAAATATTTCCTCTCAAATTTTAGTGTAACAATTTTCTGAAAAACTGTAGCGTTTATTAGATCCTCAATTTTTGTAGCTGACTGATCATGAAACAGTTTTGTTTGGGCAGAGGGAGACTCTTCTATTTAATAGGGGACAGATGATAAAAAGGAGAAGCACACTTCTCATGTAGTCTTCTGCTTTTTGTGCTAGTTGCTTAGTTTGGGTTTGTTTGGGTGTTTTGGGTTTTTTTTTTTTTGTTTTGTTTTGTTTTTTCATTTATTTGAGCCTGTGAGGTCATCCTGCTCCCAGTAGATGACCACAGTCCCTGGGTGATGATAAAGAGTGGTGTGGAACTCGCTTACCTTTGTACCAGTGACATTAGGCAAGTGGAATGTTCTGCGTGTTTCCAAGGGACAACATTTATGGGCTGAGTTTTGAAAACATTATAACACTGAGTTGATTCTGGTACAAATTAAAATGAATTGATTTTGCTTTTAATCTCAAAATTAATGGTTGAGGAAGGATTTTTGCTTCCTCTTAGTTCTTAAAATCTCTCTACTTCTCTCCATTGTTTCTGTTTTTCAGGTAATAATCTTTTGATTTGATTTTGGCATTTAGCAAAGTTGAGTC
Source organism: Nycticryphes semicollaris (assembly GCA_013400055.1). NCBI lineage: Eukaryota > Metazoa > Chordata > Aves > Charadriiformes > Rostratulidae > Nycticryphes > Nycticryphes semicollaris. The sequence goes on along the minus strand of VXBJ01001507.1, from coordinate 113,853 downwards.
CTGTGGATGGGGCTGTTTCACAGTTCTTTAGAGTCTGGTATTTGAAAGGCACATCTCTTGAGTTTTTATGCTTTTATTAAAAAAAGGTGAAATAAATTTTGCCTCATATTTTAGGAAGAAGTTTTCCCTTATCCAGAGATTAGCAATGAAGAACTACAGGAGATCAACCAGTTTGTAGGACCTGTAGAAAAGTTCTTCACTGAAGAAGGTATAGTTATGAGTTTCTTATTCACGCAAGTGATCTAATGATTGCAGTGATTTAACTGTAGCCCTTGAATAAAATTATTGGTCTTTAGATATCCAAGTTACCTTACACATGTATTGCCAGTGCTACAGTGTTGCTGGTTCTATAGGTGTGTTCATTTGGGACTTTTACAGTATGGGCTATATGAGTGTTGATGAGAAGAAATAAGTCTTCAAACCAGAAAAATAATACACAGAAAAGACCCACAAATTAAAAGAATTCCGTAGAGATAGGACTTGAAATTGGTTTTAGCTCAGTTGAATAATGGTATTTACTGCTTTATATATTATGAGGTTTTCCTGAAACTTTTTAACTGTCCTACTGTACTAAAACTGATGTTTAGCAAAATTCAGCAGAGACATTCGTAACTGATGAGTCATTGAGAAGCGATGAAAAAATCAGAATTATTTATGTTTTTACAGCATTAGAACAGCGATTCTCTTTGGGAAAAGTCTTACTAGCCAGCTGCATTCCTGACGGGGTCGCAGGGTGGGGTTTTTTTATTACCGGCGTAATAGATAAGCCAATTCTAGAACAATTGTACAAAATTGGGTTTTATAGACAGCAGTTTCCGGGACAGTTAAACAGTGTTGTCTCAGATTTCCCACTGACAAAGATAAGAGGTCCAGATCGCTAAACGCCGCAGGAGTTCGAAGAAGCCTGTGTTTGTCACCGATAGCGATTTATGTGATCCAGGTAATTTTAACGATGACACAGTAACGTTGCTCACTACCAGTAAATTAAGAATTTATGCAGATTATACTTTCAAATCCTTTATTCTGTTGGGGTATATCGTTTACTCAGTAAAGAACTTGATATTTAAGGGAGAAAAAAAAAAAGGTCAAATTATAGAGTCTTAACTGAAGGTGGGAATTGCTCATCTTTGTGTCAGTTCACAGCTATTCCTGTTTAGTTATCCAGGGTCATTTATGGGGGTGATAAAAATAGGTTAGGAGAGCAGCCTTAAAGAGTCAGAAACCTGATGTGCTTGGCACTGGGTAAGGAAACTGGTCTCAGCAGAGTCGCTGTGAGGCATGGCAGTGCACAGACACCACAGGTGAGTCTGTCTGGGCACAACAGAGGATGAGCTTAAAAACCACCTTTCTCTCCCCAGGACGGCTGATGGCATAACACAAATACGCATCTCGCACTATGTAGCTAAAAAATCAGTGTGGGAAATGAAAAGTCTTTTTATAAATGAGTTTTCTGTTTTAATAGCTTCTCTTAGAAGAGCATCAGAATGTTTAGCTGCCTCCCCCTACTATATTTCACGTAGAATTTATAACATCATTTCAGCTCCTTTTGGGAAAGTGCCATTGCTTTTGCGATTTCCAGAGTTACTTCTTCCTGTGTACTATTTGAAAAGGCAGCTTGTGTTTCTTTCACTGCAGCGTACAGCCTTCCCAGCCTGCTTAATGCAGTTGTTATCCAGTGTCACAGTACTGAACAGCTCTTGTAATCCCCCAAGAATTTGAGTAACTCATAAGAACACGATTTTTGTAACTAACTCATTTATGTACCTTTTCTTTCTTATTTGTCTTAGTTGTGACCTAGGCATAGTTCAGATAGAAAATCCTGGAAATACTTTGCATATTCCAGTAATGAAATCTTCTAAGGTGCACAAGCATAGTCTATACACATAGAAATGTTTGAGAAGATGAAATAAACCCCAGATTTTTCCTACTCCCAAGTCCTTTTCCTGGATGTGTCATGAATTCACAGCCATAATTGGGACCTTCTGATGAGGTCTGTATTTTGACTGTGACGGTGTACTAAAGTGGGCTACTTAAGTGGAGTGGTGTTACCCAGAAACAGAATTTAGACCTCCCGCTGCAATGTTTAGGACTTGTGAGATCATCATCAAAAGGCTAGAAAATTATAATTTTTCACTTTGAGGGCAGAGGGGGGGCTGGGGTGTCAGGCTGCAGCAAACAGCCCCCAGCCAGCCCACTCATCATGTCTCATCAGTCTTACAGGAGCCAGCTCAGGGCTTGAAACTGTTCCTGCCACAGTGGAAAGAGAGCAAATAGGACAGAAAGATCAGAATGAAACTAGGAAGGGTAATGCCTGTGAAGTTCAGGATGAGAAATGTGTCTATCTGATGCAACAAGCGTAATGTGTTCTGACACTTCAGAATCCTAGAGGAAGATGAGAGCAGGGAGGGATGTGATGCTGCAGCCGCCCCTTGTTCCCTATGTTGCATTAGTTCTTCAGGTCTGGTCCTCAGTATGGCAGTTGGGTTAGAGATTGTGCTGCTGCTAACTCATAGCATGGTGACCTTGGCTGCCATTTGAGAACTCTGCATATCCAGAGCCTTTTTCTGCACTGAGAAACAAGAGTTTTACATTATAAAACCTTCCGTGTTTGTAGTGGACTCCAAGAAGATCGATCAAGATGCGAAAATCCCACCCGAAACTTTAAAAGGACTGAAGGACCTGGGTCTCTTTGGCATGCAGATTCCTGAGGAATATGGTGAGTGAACGATCACAAAAGGATGACCCAGTAATTTGCATGAAGTAATGCATTTTGGGGGGTCTTACAAAATGCGTCTGTGCTCTCCTGTTTGTAGTCCTTTGGCTTGGGCGTCTAAATCAGTAGCTGAGGCTTCCTCTCTGGTTAGCAAAGAGCTGCTGCGGGTTACCAGCCGTGGACGTTGGCTCTGTAGGAGCTCTGCATACTCCTGCCTTGGGCACCTAAGTTAGATAACTAATTTTAGATGGTGTAAATTCCTCTTGGCAGAGCGTTTTCCTTGTTCTTTTTTTAGCTGCAGTAGAGCAGCGTGACATTCTGGGGGACTTGCAGTTCTTGCTCGTGGTTCGTAAAATGACACTGGGTCTGAACTGCCGTGTCTCATGGAACCAATCTGTCAAACCTGTCACCAGCAGATGGGGATGTGTTTGACCTTAGGGAAGCGTGAAAGTATAAAGTCTATTCATTATGGGTATAGCTTTCCTTAAAAGTCTTTCCTATTCAATTTCTTAAAGGACACCATAGTGCCAGCTGAGGTCAGAGACAGTAGTTCCTTTGCAAAGGAATTTTCAGGAAAATGGTAATTTTAGGCATAAAATAAAAATTGGGATTGAAACTAATATTTGAGATGAAATTTACAAAGAAATGAGATTTTTACATCACATTGTCTGGGATAAAAGGAGATGACTCAGGGGAAGACACAACTGTGACTATCTGCAGAAAATAGTTTCAGTGGAAATAAGTTGGACGCTCTTAATTTTTTATTTTTTAAAGATTCTGAAAGGCAATGTATTTCACATAGAATTCATTATAATAACATATTCTTCTTGTTTTGATCTTGCATTGTTTGAAGTTTATGAAGCACTATTCTCTCAGCCTCCACTCTGTAAAAGGCTGCGGATCCATTCATTGTACCTGTAGAAAGTCATAATCCTGCTGTCTGGTAAACCTGCAGGCTGGATCAAATACAGAAGATGGAAAGCAATCACCGTGCTAGAAGAAAACAGATTTATCTTCTGCCCCACACATACTAATCTTCTAGCAAGGTTATTTCCCATTTGCTGTAGTTTAATCCTGCTGTATTTTTGTGGGTGGCACTTGTCATGCTTTAAAAGTCCTGAGTCACACGCACTCAGTGCTTCCTGCATTGCCTGGTATTTTGCATAATGGTTTGGAATAGTGACACATTTGCCAGAAGCAGTAAAATGCGGAACATTAATGGCAAAAAATGAAGCTCATGTAAATCATGGAATAATGTCAGTCTTTAACGTGGGCATCACTGGAATTACTGTGACAGCATCAGGAACTGAATCCTAAGTCCAGCACCCTTTAGAAAGGGGAAAAGAAGGAAGAGTGTATAGATAGGGGGAGTGGGAGTTCTAATCCATGTAAGCACGCTCTGAAGGGGAAGGGTGTAAGAGGCAGAGATGTGGATGAATGGTATTGGGGAGAGTTTCCTTGCATTTATTTGGTATATGTAAAATAGCAGGGTTACTGAGACATCTGCTGAAACAAGATATTCGTTATCCTGACTTATAGCACTGTTCCAAGTGTAAGATTATTAACCAGGACAAAAGGTTATCTTGATTAGATAAAGTTGTTTATTTGGAAGTGTGTATGNTATACATATATATATATATATATATATATATATATATATATATATCTCAAATACTCTCCCATTACAAGGAGCGGGACTTGTAGTCACTTCTTGATACACTTAAGTTTTCAAAGTGCTGTATTTTATCCTTCTTCAGTACCGGTCTGTAATTCTGCTTGGGAGCTATTTTGTGGCCGTTCTGTGGTCAAGGTCACTTTGTGCCAGGTTTGTAGTGATGCTGGGGACAGCCTGTCCTTGTGTCTGTCCTGGGATTTGTCCAGGCCTGCACCTGGTCGGGGTTAATTGTCTGGCTTCGTAACCTAGTGTGGAAATGTCACCCAAAATCATTAATGGCAACAGAAATTCAGAGCAATTTATATGCCAAATCTTTTACCCTTTTCACATACAGAGTGTTTTAAACAAGCTTGTTTTCTACCATTTGCTACGTGTGCACACAGCTTGAACACAGGCACACCTGCTTTGTAAACGGAATTAAATCCAGCACAACTCACACTTCCAAAAAAATGTACTGTTTCCCCAGCGGATTCTTCTGGCGCAGCTGCAGCAACGTGGTACTTGTTTGCGGACACACTCTATCCAGTCTGTCTGAAGCCACTCCCCAGTTAACTGTTACAGTCTTGATATTTCTGTACTTGAAAGGGATTTTTGCGGGGAAAGGAGCAGTTTAAACTGTGAGGTCTGTACTCGGGATAAAAGGTGGTACTTGTTTCCAGGTGGCCTTGGTCTCTCAAACACCATGTACGCGCGTCTGGGAGAAATCACTTCGTTAGACGGATCCATCGCCGTCACACTGGCAGCTCATCAGGCCATCGGGCTGAAGGTAACGCTCTGCTTCCGTGTCCAGTAGTTCCACACAACCTGCATAGAAAAGGTGGGGTGAGGTTTGTTCAAATGCAGTGTGTGAGAGTAACAAATGGGAATTAGCAGTGAGGCAGAAATAGGGTGGAACACTCTGACTGGCTGCTGGTGGGCTCTTGGCCCAGGACCCTCTGCCAGTAGCTCAGTGTAAGGCTTCAGTACAGCATAAAAATGGAATATAAAGTGTGACTATGAAGAGCTTAGAGAGGAAAACTTATCCAGGAGCAGTGCTCTATAGCAATCATGAGAATTTTAAACTCCTTTTCCAGATGACTCAGCCTTAGGAAGGTACCTTTTAGTGGTGGATGGATGGTGGTAGCCTGGAGGTTTGAAAGAGCAGTAAGTTCATTCTAACAAGGAAAAGAATTCTTAATGGAATTGAGCAGATAATGCTAATTAAACATAGGTGTTTGTTCCTCACTTTGCCATCTGTAGAACAGGGCCAGTGAGCTCAGCTGGTTTGTAAAGCGGTGAGAAGTGTTGGGTAAGACACAACCGCTGCTGCTCTCCTGCAGGTTGGGTTAGTCCTGGTTTTGTTGAGTAGCTGTATCTTTGCTCTTTAACCATTGATTATTTAGCTTGATTTTCTTTGCTTGTTTAAAATTACAGTGATAGTAACGAAGGTCTGACAAATTACAAAGGAAGGACTACCTTAGTGCCTTTCAGAGCAACAGTGTGAAGTCTTCGCTTACAGCGTAAATAAGTGAGGCCTCCCCTAAAGGGCAGTCTTAACAGTCCCCCATCGCCTGTGGGCATTGAACAGCTCTGTGTGACAACTGACATATTTTCATGTCTGATAAATAATAATGTCTACTGTTTCTTAAACTGTCTCTTGTTATGCCATAAAATTTGCAAGGGAAGCTTCCTGATTTATATGAAGCTTCTCAGCTTTGCCTCTTTTTCCACCGGTTGATGCTGAAGAATTTTTTGTTCGTTCTGTATTTAGGGGATCCTCATTGCTGGCACTGACGAGCAGAAAGCAAAGTACCTGCCGAGGCTGGCGTCTGGGGAGCACATTGCAGCTTTTTGTCTCACAGAGCCTGGAAGGTACTGGCTTTGTAGCCATTAAAGCTTTGGAAAACACTAAAACTCCATTTTTTTAAGTATTTTCATTAAAATGATGGGTTAATATATTAAATCTTTATTAATTGGGGTCTATGGCTTCATATAGATAGGTCAATTATTTAATTTTTTATTTTAAAAGCTATACTTCAAATCATGTAAACTCAAACAAATCTTGTCCCAGTGTGCTGCTTATGGTGGTTTCCGTGAAATCGCTGAGCGTTGTTCCCATCCCAGGAAATCTCTCACTTCCGGCCTTACTGAATACACATCGAAGGGGTACTTTGTGCTGGGTTAGAAATAACGTGCTGTGACTGCTCTAGGATGTTGTCAGTTCTGTTTCAAAATTAAAAAAGCCTGCATTGAAGGAGTTACCAAAAACAATGGGAAGAAATTCTGGCCTTTCCTTAGTTTAGAAAAGGCATATTTGTAGCAGCAACTTAATTTCAAAGATAAGGTTATATTTATTACGTTTATTCATTGACTATTTCTAATGTTGCAAGCTCTCTTAATGCAGGTACAGTTTTCTCAGAAACCTACTGGCAGAGGGTTTATTACGAGATTGTGAAGGAAACTTGAGTGAAGGACTGAGTTGAATGTTGGAAGTTGAATCTCGCTTGTCCATAGAAAACCATTGTTTGAACCTGTCTTTCCCAAATTCCTGTCTGCTGGAATGACCTGCAATGAGCACTGGATGTACTCACTCATTTGGTGTTGCTGTGACGTGGATACCTCCTACCCTCAGCCATGGGTTTTATTCAGGAGTCCTAAGCTGAGTTCTGACCCTCCAGGAGCTATCCCTCTCACGGGTCACACTTAAACTAGTGCTGCTACTTGAACGAAGTGATCTGTGGAAGGGACTTGGAAGTAACACACAGGAAAAAACCCAAGGGCTAGCTGTGTTCTGAAATTCTTCTAACTTCTTCATTTAGCCTAGTATTATTTAAAAAAATTACTGGTTTTAGTAACTTTAACTTCAGTCTTCTTAGAGGGTTTAGTTCTAGTCCACAGAAGCCATCATTTTTTAACTGAATTTTAGCAATCAACTATTAAAATTCTCCCTCTTCAAAGAACTTAATAACTGTCTTTAGCTGGAAGCCCAAAGTGAGCTGCTGGGCTGTTTGCTTTAATTTGTGGAAGAGGAATCTTCTTTCAAGGGGGAGGTGATGTGCTGCTGCTTAATGATGTAATAAGGAGGTGATCCAAGAGAGGACGTGAACAGGACATAACCTTTTGATGGTTTAGTTGTAATTCACTTTGGAAAGAAAGTATTAGATGTGCCCAAGCACTCCTTGATAGAGATCGTCACGTGTTCGTTCTTTATTTCTGTTGAGTCTTTTTTCAGGAAGAACCAGGACATTTTAAATTTGACTCTGTTTTAGCGTGACAAGATTCCTTGTGTGCATACACAGTTCAATGTGTAGCTCCAAAAAGTTGCTTACGTGGCATTCTGAACATTCTGGTCAGGTCATGAGATTGATAGTGTGTGTTGATCGGCAGAAATGTCCCCTCAGGTAACGGAGGTAGGTTTCCTTAGAGCTGTTCAATCTAGAAGGTTTCCTTGTTAGTTAAAAACTCAAATTTAAATACTACTATTTAATACAACTGTTAACATTTCTTTTGAAAGGATGGGAAGAGATGTAGTATCGTTTTTCAAAGCAAGTTTATTTTTTTAAACATTAATAACTTGTTTTGGCTTTCAGCGGAAGTGATGCTGCCTCCATCCAGACAAGAGCAACCCTCAGTGAAGATGGGAAATACTTCTTGTTAAATGGCTCCAAGGTACCTCTCACAGGCTGCAGATACGACAGGGGGTTTGTTACAAGTTTATAGAAATCATACCTCTGTTCTGCTGTAAGAGTCTCCCTGGGCAGCGGCATCAGAATTTTGAGGTTTCCAAGGTAGTGGAAAATCCCCGTGTCAGAAAGAGAACCTGTGCTGGTTTAGGGCCAAAGAGACTAGAAAAGCACATTGTTTAGGAAATGACCTTCACCAAACTCTGGGTAAGAAGGACGGGAACAGCCGCTCGCGAGTTCCTTTTCTGTACCGCCCGCTCACGGGGCTCAGCTTTGTGAGCAAAAAGAAACCTGAAACCATGTTTTCCCCCTTTTTTCATTCCTTGGGCCAGATTTTATACGTATTTCTGGAAGAAAACCTGACATTGAATTGGAAATAGGAAAATAGGAAATAGGGCTACTTAGAACATTTCTGTCAGAACAAACAAGGGCAAAATACAACCTTGAAGAGACTCAGAGGTGTACTGGGTTCAACAGGATTTCATGTATTTCATACGCTGCAGACAAGATCTGTGGTTGTTGCTGCATTGGTCTGTGATGTGAAGAGCCCCGTCCTGGGGGAGAGGCCGTACAGATGTGGCCTGATGCAGGGAATTCCTCATCACAGCTGAAATTATCCTAGGCAAAGTGGTTCCACGCTCTGTATTTCCCTCATGTGCCACAAGAGCAGGATGTACAAGCTTTTGTGAAAATGCACCATGGATTTTAATTTAACTCAAGTCTATATTGCAGCCTGTTTTTTGTAGTTGCTCTAAATTCACCGTCCTGTGTTCAGCTTTCTTTGGAAATGCGTTCACAAGAGGCAAAACTGGCAGCAGAACCCATCCCTCGTTAGATCTAAGGGAAGAAGCAGCAATTTTTCACTGCTCTGTCCTTTGCTGGTTTATTACGAAACACCAAAGAACAGTGCTCACAAAATCAGAAACAAATGTCTTTGTGACACATCTCTCCTCTCCCAAAACAGGTGTGGATATCGAACGGTGGCCTCGCTAATATCTTCACGGTATTTGCCAGGACGGAGGTTGTTGATAAAGATGGACAACTCAAGGACAAAATTACTGCTTTTATCGTAGAGCGGGACTTTGGTGGAGTCACCCACGGGAAGCCTGAGGATAAGTTGGGCATTCGAGGGTCCAACAGTAAGCGTCACTTAGAACGGTTAACAGAAATTTTATTGGTGTTTCAGTTTGGTTAGATCATCTGAATTCGTTGGGACTTGACTGCTCTCTCAATGCCTTAAAATAGAAACAAAACTATAGTTCTGTTTACACCGTGTATATTAGCTCTGTTTTGAATATTTGACATCAGCAATTGATGTCAGCCACAGCCTTTTCCCAAATTCAAACTTCTTTGGCAAAGCACATGCCATTCAGCCCTAACAGTGCATGAGGAAAACCACTTCTTGTTACAAAAAGAATCAGTTACATTCCTGAATGTCTTTTAAACATTTCTAGGTAATAATTCAGCACCTGTTAACTCTGTGTTTCAGCCTGTGAAGTACATTTTGAAAACACAAAAGTGCCCATCGAGAATGTAATTGGAGAAGTAGGGGGGGGATTTAAGGTAAGCAGTAACTGTAACTACTGATGATTTTGAGAAGGTGGAAGGAGGCCTGTTTTTTCTGTGCTGGTAGTAGGAGTGTTGCCAACCTGAAGAACGCAGGAGGACACACTTCTCAGTTTACATTCTCTGCTTTGTGTCAATTGGTTTCACTGCTGCAGTGCGTGAGGGTGCCCCAATGCCAGATCTGTATCTTATTTCTTCTCAACACGGTCACAGAGCTGGTTCCGCTGCTTGTTTGGCATTTTCTTGTCGGGGTTTTTTTTTTATGGTGCCCTGTTCTCTTCAGAAAAGGGAGCCACTTTCTCAGCAGAGCATCTGAATGGAATGGGGGAAATGTCTGCTGCTGTTTCCTACAGCAGAATTGCAGCCTGTGTGGAAAGGGAGAGAAGGAGATAATGGGCAATGGTTCGAGGGGGGTGCAGGTCCTGTCCATGCTAAGCCCTGGGGCTCTCAGGTGGTTTCTCCACGTTACATCACGGCACAGGACAGTAAGAGGAGGAGAACACCAAGAGGCTGCTCTGGCACTGGCTGCTCTTCGTTGCCATAAAGCCACCGCAGGTCACTCTGCTGCTCTAACCTTTCTCGGAGCCTGGCGTCTGGATTTGCAGCACTCTTGTTAGCGGTCCCTCTCAGTTTTCTTACGCCTCCTGGAGCTGGGAAGCCCAGGCCTAAATGCTGGACGAGACAGTTCTCTTTGCTCTAGTAAGCATATTAAAAAGAAGATTTTTATTATTTTTTCTTCAGCTAGTTGCCACAAATTAAAATGTAGGAACAGGGACAACTTGCTGAATTTCTTAACAGTCTTTGGACCATCGCACGTGTTTTTCTTGTTAAGAAATGATAATGCTAGATTTCAGAATGAATATTTGTACATTGTTGATCTGTAATTCTGTGTGAGCCAATGCAGGCAGGACGCAGGAACCACAGGAGACCTCACTGGGCTCTACAACTTCTGAAGGGAGGTTGTGAAGAGGAGGGGGTCGGCCTCTTCTCCCAGATAACTCATGACAGGACTTGAGGGAATGGCCACAAGTTGTGCCAGGGGAGATTTCCGTTACTTTCCCACAATTCCATTTCACACCTTTCTTTCTTGTTCCCTTGTCTTGTGCGTTGCTGAAAGGTGTCTGAGGCAGGAGAAGGGCCTATGGCAGGTCAGCTGTGGAGAGGATGTTGAGCTGTGGCTGTTGTGTGCACACCTTGAACAATATTCTGTTTTTCTCCTGCATCTGATCAACCTCAGCAGCGCTCTGTAGTTTGAGGGTTGCTTCTCTGTTCGCAGATAAATATATTTTTATCTGTGTTTAATGCAGTTTGAACAGAGGATTACTTCCAGGTCACTGGTTCATTAGCATCTGAAAACTGTTTCAAATATGAGATTGGCTGTGGTTGGTCACCTGAAAAGCATTTTGAAGTTTTGAAGTGTTATTGCTGGGGCACTAACTGCTGTCTTGGCCAGTGGGAGGCAGATCACAGGACAGGGAGTGTTCTCCAGTGACAAATGACATCCAGGAAAGCACTAAAAGATGCAGCAAGAGGGCAATCCCCAGCGTGGCTCGAGGAGAAAGGTTGTGGCAACAGCATGGCCTGAAAACTGTTCTGTTTCTTCCCAGGTTGCCATGAACATCCTGAACAGCGGAAGGTTTAGCATGGGCAGCGCCTCTGCTGGAATGATTAAAAAATTGATAGGTGGGTGAGTTGGGTGTTCTGGATGGCTGGGTGCTTGGGTGCTGTGCAAAGACTCACCTGCCTGAGGTGTATAATGTACTTAATTCAGGATAGGAACATGAGTCCCCGTCAGAACATCACCATATTGGCACTGGTAACGTGCTTTGACTTGTTTAAAGCACTAGAATATTTTTATTTAAAAGTCTTATTAAAAGCCTGTTTACAGTGGGTTAACACTGGAGTTTATTTGGTTCATAAAGTGCAAAGTTACCGCCTCTGCTTAATTTTTCAGAGGTAAAATGTTCTTACTAAGACAGCAGCCTATGTACTGGTTTGCTTGTTTGTTTGTTTGTTTGTTTTTTAAAGAAATGACAGCAGAGTATGCTTGTACCCGGAAACAATTCAACAAGAAACTGAGTGAATTTGGATTAATTCAGGTAAGAAAAAGTGAAAAACCTAAACCTCTGTGCTTTGCATTGACTCAATGCCAGAACACAGATTACGGGGATAGGGGTGGGGGTGAGGGGTATCTTCTGGCTGTACTGGTTTAAAGAAATTATTTAATTTGTGTAATCTCAGCACAGACTTCTCTACACTGATCTTTTAAATGTCTGGAATGGTAAATGCAATGACTAAGGATATAGTGGGGTTTTTAGATCTTTCATGATTGTTTTGCAGTAGTACATTTTATTAATTAGTGCCTCATCATACAGTAAAGAGAGGGAAACTGCAGTTGTGCTCTTAAGTTTCAGGCTTGACTGTGGGCTTTTGCACCGGAATTACTGTGCGGTTCCTTCCTTGGTGTTTGGCAGGAGAAGTTCTGTCAGATGGCGGTGAAGGCCTATGTAATGGAGAGCATGGCTTACCTCACGGCGGGAATGATGGACAGGCCCGGCTTTCCCGACTGCTCCGTGGAGGCAGCCATGGTCAAGGTAATGCCCTTTATGTGGGGACTTCCCTGCGGCTTTAAGCTGGTACAGGCTGACACCCCTCCTGGTTTTCCGGCTGCGTTCCGGATGGCAGAGGTTTTGGCCCCGTCAATTGTCCCATACGGTCGGTTCAGAGAACTGCTGTCCCGGAGAATCCGGGCAGAGAGGAAGGCTCCTCCAGGCAGCTGCTCTCTGCATTTGCAGCTCCGATGCTCCCAGGAATATTCCCTTACTGGGATGGTTTGTGGATTGCAAGGAAACTACTGAAGGTTGACCAAAGCACACAGCCTGAGCCTGAGCTTTTAGCAGGACTGGTTAACAGCCCTACACAGCCTTGGAGCAGTGTCCCGTAGCCATGGTATCGGAGCGGTGTATTCTGCATTTCCCGTGACTAAAGCGCTGTTGACGGCAGGTGTTCAGCTCTGAAGGTGCCTGGGCTTGTGTCAGTGAAGCGCTGCAGATCCTTGGTGGCCTTGGCTATATGAAGGATTACCCCTACGAGCGCTACCTCAGGGACACCAGGATACTGCTCATTTTTGAGGCAAGTACCAAGATATTGGCTTTACTGCAAACTGAAATTCACACTCGCGTTCTGTACCCTGAGCTGAAGGCCGAGAACTCAGCAGAACGGGCCTTCCTTTGTTCTGTTGCAAAGTCTCTGACAGAGTAAGACCGAAGAACTAGTTTTGTTTTCTTCGGAGATACGGATAGTACTTTCCTGTAATAAAATTAGGTGGCTCCTACAGACTAACCACAAGGTGTGAGTTACAGGAGGAACTGGCATCAGCTTTGCCCCTGAAAAGAACAAAATGGTACCATGGTAGTGGTAGTAATTAGTAGTAATTACACAGTTACCTCTCTCCATACTGGTTGTGTATATACAGTTCCTTCAATATTTAGAAACTTTCTGGCTGTTCTTAAAACACAGCTGTTTTAAATGCAGTGTTGTGTGAAAAGTAAGTCCCAGTTCATGGCTTCGGTTTGTTGTTTCGAACAGCCTAAAGGATTCTGAGTCAGCATAAAAGCCTAAAACTGGGTTGGTTGACAAAAGTAACTCGTGGGTTGATGTTCAGTAAGTGGTTGTACCGGCATGTGCTGGCTCACGCTGAAATCTCTGAAAAGGCTCCCTCACAAGAACCTTGTCCGAAGGAAGCTTTGCAGCAAGCGCAGTTTGAAACCTTCTTTGCTGCCTTTACTCTCCTGTCACCTGTACTGGGGTGAGTGAGAGGAGCTGGTCAGAGGTATGGGCAAAATGTTAATCTTTAAGCAGATTTCTCTAATAGGATTTTCTAATTTTTATTTTGTGGCTGAACTGCTCTGTTGGTGCCTCAACTTGAGTAACCTTCCTCTCGTGCGCTTCTCACAAGTGACGTAAATGTGCAAAAGATTAACTTAGAAGTTTAATTACTTACTGATGTGCATTTATTATCATTGGTTTTTTAATAATCTATTGGCTGTGAAATGTATTCAGTTTCACAGCTGGATTTCCAGTGACCATTCAGTCAGACTTAGAGGCTTGTTTGTTCTTGAGGGACTGTTTGGAAAGGTTCATTTACCTCCTGGTGCCAGGACAGCAGAGCCTCAACTGCAAATTAATGCAAGAGAGAATTTTCAGTCATGCAGGAGGCGGTATTTGTGAGCTGCTCTCGCAAATACGGGTGTGTTTATCTCCGGTAAGCAGGAACAGCCAGCTCCAGTGTGGATAAAAGAGCAACACCAGCCAGTTTTTAGTGACTCTAAAGTCATCCTCCTGCATCCTGCGGGGTGTGATGCTGGTGAATTCTGAGCAGTACGACCCCAGCCAGCACAAGGAGCACTGGCTGAAGCAGGGAAGCCCTTTCACAACGGACAGGTTAGAGGAAGCTTTGTTTTCAAACAAACAAAAAAAACCCACCACCCCTGTGGAATTCCTGTAAATTGGCTCATTTGTCTCACTTAACCTCACTGTTTCCCTCGGCCAACTCTTGTAGGGATCAAACAGCAGAGGAGCTAAATGGCTAAATGCCATTGGCTGCAGCCAAGGACAGTCCATCCCCTGGCCCTGGGGCTGTTGGATGCTGTCCCTGTGCCCCTCCAGAACCTCCTCCTGAGTGGGGCAACAGTCAGACACCTTTCCCTTGGCCTGTCACCTCTGTCCTTGGCCTGTCACTGTCTCGTGCCGCCTTAGGACACTGAGCTAATACTTGGGTGCTTTTCAGGCCTTCTCTGGTTTGGTCTTTATTTTACAGCCACCAAGCAATCATAGCACAGATTCCCAGATGCCAAATTGTACAGTGTCAGCTTAATTTCTTGGTCTGCATTTACTTTCCAAACCCGCTCTTGAGCAGTTTGACAACTCTTTCAATGTTCCTTTACTGGAACAGTGTAGAACTTGGGGTTTTTTGGTTGGGTTGTGGTTTGGTTTTTTTTTAGTGCAAAATACTCTTAGTTTGGTTTCCTTTTCGTTGTATCTCTGTGTGTTTAATAATGAGAGGCTTAACGTCTTCACAGGTAAATGAAATCAGAATCTGTAATTGAGATAAAAGACAGCAAACTTCTGTGGAGGAAGAGAAAGCTTGTAACACCAGAACAACAGAAAAGGGAAGACTGGCCAAACAGATCTGCTTGGAAAACAGTCATTAATGGTGTAATTGTTATAGTTAATTAAGAAACTGTCTTCAAAATCACACATACACTTAAAAAAAAAAAAAAAAGGAAGGAAATAATTGAGTCTTTAGTCAGTGCTTCCAGTATCCACGGCCCTTTTGACATTAAAAGCAGTTTTAGGGGGGGAAAAATGTATACAAAATATTAGCACAGCGTACCTGGATTTTTACGTACTGAGAATGCTGTGTACTTGATACTGACCTCACTTTATGTTACCTTTTTTACAGGGAACAAATGAAATTCTACGAATGTATATTGCTTTGACGGGTATGCAATATGCAGGGAAAATCTTAACTGACAAAATTAAGTATGTTCTTATTTATTGCTAATATTTTTAATAAACTAAGACTCATAATTGCTTAACTGTAGATAAGTGGGGAAGCTGTAGCAAAAAAAACCAACCCGCAGTGTTTTTCAATGTATTATTGTGCCTAAAAGATAGTTCAATGGGTCAGGGGTCTTTCTGGGTTGGTTTTTATTTAGATGTTTTATAGATTTAGAAATCTTGGCCTTTGTATTTTATCTTACAATTCCAGCTTGTGTAAAATTGTTTGTACAAGGCCAGTAACTAAAAGTTTATAACTTCAGATTTGGTAAGAAAGTGTTACTGGTAGGACAGCTGTGATGTAGAGGAGCTGAGTATGAACCATGTCGTGTAGTTCCACAGCCTTGTAAGTGTTCTCCAGACTTCAGGGTAAAATGGATCAAAAGCCATAGCGATTCAGGGAGAAACTGCAGGGGTTTTGGTAAAGCATTTTTTAGAATTTCACTCCGTTATCTGAACCTCCTGAAGCTTTCCTTGCAAACCAGGACGTGACCTTTAATAGCAGCTGTTTGCCCGATGTTTCAGAGAAATCAAGAAGGGAAACATGGGAGTGGCGCTGGGGGAGTTTCTGAACAAGTTACGGGACACGATGGGCAGAAAAGTGGATTATGGACTGGTTGGCGACGGCGGAGTGGTGCATCCCAGCCTCCAGGTAAGGGCCAGGGGGACACAGGGCTCTCGGGTCAGGTCTGTTAGCTCCGGTCCCTTCAGTGCTTGTCACAGCCTGGCACCCTCTTCCTGCAGAAGCAAACGTGCGCTTAGGGACAGAGGGTGAGGTTTAAGCAGATGTTGATGCCTTTTCAGGGGTAAGGACTTTGTTAGAGATAGTAGATTTAGAGCAAATCCAGGTTTGTAGCCATTTGATACACATAAATTGAGCCTTCACAGTGCTCAAGTCTGTGTTTGCAACGGTCTGCTGCTGCCCCTCGTAGCAAGCTCAGTTGCTCAGTATTTTCCCCTGTTCAGCAGTAACAGCTCTAGGTGGGAGTTGCTGTGAACTATCCAGATGTACTTGCATAATCGCTCAGGAACTGGTTTTTATGACCACGGAGACATGTCCTGTTAATACCAAAAAGACAAGGTGTGTTTTTCCCTTGATATTCAGTTAGTGATTTGAAGAACAGTCCTGTTACCTCTCAGCAGCTTCAGAACCACTTATTTGCCTTTGTATTACAAAGATCAGCATAATTAATTAGTTGTGTTTATGACTCAATAAAAGCCAAATATGACTCTGGAAATTTTACCAGCATTTGATACTTGTGGTGATTTCACACAGTAGTACCCAATAATTGTGAGTTTTCAGAGTTTCCATAACCTGCCACACTCGGAACAAAGCTGTGCAGAACTAAACCTTGCATTAGAATTTTTCAGACTGTTACTTGCATAGGTGTGAAGACTGAGAAGTTCAGTTCTGAGAAGTAAAATTTAGAAAAATTTAAAGCATATTTTATAGAGCAAGAATCGGGCCTGTCTGACTTTCAGCAGCAAACTAGATGAATGTTTAAAAAAAAAAAAACCAACCCACAAACCCCAGAGACACTTGCCAAGAGAAAATCGAGTATTAGTTGGGCTTCAGGTTTTATTCCCCCTCCCTTGGAAAAGAATCAACATTTTCTAATCCCATTCCTGTGCTTGTGCTGGAGCAGTGGCCTGTTTACAGGAGTGCTTGTGTTTTTCCTTTGAAGTCTACTCAATTTGTTGCATTTTCCATTTTGTTTTAAAGGAAAGTGGCAAGAAACTGGAAGAAAACATTTATTATTTTGGGACTGCAGTGAGAGGTCTGCTAAGTCGGTTTGGCAAGGTAACTCTTCATTTTTACTGTTATCTTCATTATTTACGTGCTCACTGCGTTACCAGACCAGGCTCCACCACATCCCCCTTTAGCCACATTTTTTGAGCAGGTGTAACCTGTTTGGTACTTTTAATTTCAGTGATTTTTTTTTGGCATTTACCAAAGCAGTTTCAAGACACAGCAATTCTACCAGAAAGACTGTTAGAAGGTGGAACATAGTAAATCCAAAACTTGGTAGTTTAAACTTAATCCAAAACTGTTAAAAGGCAGAGCATAAATGCATCCAAAACTTTCTGACTGAGGGTAGAAATTGTATCAGCTTCCCTGTCTGTGCTCAGTATGTGAGAAGAATGCTTGATTGAAGTTCTAAACTGATCAAATACAAGCTAATAATAATTTTTTACTCTTCCAGACAATAGTGGATGAGCAGTTGGTGCTGAAGAGGGTGGCAGACGTAGTCATCAATTTATATGCCATGACCGCAGCCATTTCCAGAGCAAGCCGGTCCATCAGCATCGGGCTAAGGAACCACGACCATGAGGTCAGTGCGCTTCAGTGTCACTCCTGCCCCTCTAAAGCCTGGGTGGTGCAGCTTAATAATCGGTATTTATTCCTGTTCTGCCTCAGCAAGTGCTGGGTAAGGAAGGGGCACTTCCCCCTCAGACTTCTCCTTTTTACAAGGCTCCCACCAGCAACTTTGCCTGGACAAGCAGCTTCCCTTGGACTCTTGAATCACGCCCCAGCGGAGTTTGCAAAACCTCAATAACAAATACCTTTTGTTACACTTTAAAGTCCACTCTGCGTTTGTTAAGACCTTCCGTCTGCCACAGCAAACTCCCTTAAAACCAGCACTTCAGCAGAATGGTTCTGTCCAGGCTGGTGCAGGAGAACACCAGTTGGTGGGGGGAACACAGCAGGTGCCCTGACCCTGGGGGCTGCCGCTCTCGGAGTATTTAAAATAGCTTCAAACATACACACAACAGCTATGAATGAATTACAAGACCTGCTAATACCGTGCAGTTCTTCCCAAACTCTTCCCAAACAAATAGTAACGTGTAATAAGAACAGGGCTGTGACAATAACTTTATTGACAGCAGCGTGGCACTTGTCACACAGGAGACTGCAGAGTAGCTCTCTTCAAGCGTTACGGTAACAGTTCTGCTACAGGACAGGTACATCTGGTACCATTAAGTGTTAGACAAATCCAGACTGATGAACCTTTGCCTTCACTGGCCTCAAGACGTCACCTTTTGTGTGCCTGAGCCCTTTCTGGATTTAGTAACAACATCTTCGAGCGGGTTGTGAGAGAAGGGGTCACTCCAGCTCTGGCACTGGGCAGCTGTGGGGAAAAGAACAGCTAAGCTGGCAGGGGACACAACCTGCTGCAGGGCTGCGTTATCAACAGCCAAAACTGACTTCCCAAGTTTAAATTACTGCATTTTTACTACACTGTTTTGCTTATGAAATTCATTTACTAGTCTTCAACTGAGTTTTACTGTTGTTTTCTCAGGTGCTTCTTACAAATATCTTCTGCACAGAAGCATATTTCAAGAACAATTACGCCATGGCTCAATTAGAAAAATGTAAGTTCCATGAAATAAACTAAAAGTTACGCACTTAGGGCTTGCACAGACTCTAATCAAGAGTGGTTTCGTGAGACCAACAGAATGGCTTTGCTCTGCTTTTAACTCCGATGAGGGACAGAACTGGTACCAGTTGGAAACATGTAATAGATGAGACAAACTGCAGTGATTTGGTTTTTCCCCAGCCGTGGGGAGAAATAGAAAATCTATCGGTAGCAAACCGTGCTGTAAAGAAAATAGGAGCTCACAGTTGGGTATTTGACCTCTTTAGGTCTGTACTGACCCATTAGGCAACTCAGTCTGCAATAATCAACCTTTTTTTAGAAGATCACAGTAAATTGCTTCCTGGCACTTGCATTTGTATTCTACAATCCTTTTGGCAAGGAAAGCTCTTTGTGATAGAATCATAGAATCTTACAGGTTGGAAAAGACCCTTGGGATCATCCAGTCCAACCATCAGCCCCACTCTACAACGTTCTCCCCTACACCAGATCCCCCAACATCTCAACCACTCTGAAACACAGTCAGGGATGGGGACTCAACCCCCTTCCTGGGCAGCCCATTCCAGGGTCTGACCACTCCTTCTGGGAAAAATTCTTTCCTAATGGTGCTTTAATGGTCCTTCTGTCTCCACAGACGCAGATGAAAACCTGGATGACTGTATTAAAAAAGCTGCAAAGCAGATCCTGGAGAAGAGAGCGTACACCTGCTCTCACCCCCTGGACAGGACTTTCTGACTCCTTCCCTGAACCAAATACCCACCAGTGTGAATCAGTGGCTAATTCTCTACAGTTTATTATTTGCACACTAAAAATAACTATTTTATGAGTTTACCAAATGTAATTAGCTGTAACTGTGTAAAATAAAATTTCTAAACACAACTTCATATGAAGAGGCTAAATAAAGAAATTCTATTAACTTCTCAAGTTTCCTTATTCAAGGTCTCTTTTCTTGGAGCTAAAGACAGTTGAGGGTCCCAGAGTGAGATGTGTTTTCCCAGGGAAGGGATGGGGTGTTTTTCTCAGTATCTCTAAGCTTCAATCAACTACTTACCCATAGAGAAGCACTGAAAGAGTTAGGGAATCAGAACAGTTTGAGTTGGCCGGGACCTGGGGGCAGCAGCGCCAGCTCCAGTCAGTGGGGCCTTCTCTGGGCTGGGTCTGAGCGGCCCTAAGGGTGAGGGCTCTGAGCTCACATTTGGTCTTTTCCCTGTCATTTAATCAGAACTTCTCCATGTTCTGCTCCTGGCCTTGGACTTAAGCCTTACACTGACCCCATTGCTTTGTTTTCTACTTAGAAAATAATAAAGAGGGGGCTTTATTTAAATATAAGCTGTCAACTCTGTCTCATGAGACAACTGATTTTTCATGAGCCTTATTCAGACCTGATGACAGTGTACACCTTTTTCCCCCCCTCCGCTCTTGCTAACCCTGAAATGCAATTTAGCTGCCTCTTGACTCCCTGCAAGATCAGTTTAATGCAGTGACACACATAGCAGTGTCCCCATACTCTGCTGGCCACATTTCATTAGGAAGGCAATTACTTGTGGTCACAGGCACACACTACCAATTACCTGCTCTTCGTGGAGCAATTGCTCTTTACCACGTTACCTGTCTCCAGAATAACTTCCTCTAACGTGTTGTTCCAGAGAGGAGGGTCTTCCTCCTGTCTGAGGATGGTGGTGTGTCCTGATCTTGCAGCTGCTTCTCCCAGGTGAGTGAATGAATGTTCCCAGCAGAGTAACCTGGGGTGAAAAAGGACTCAGGTGAAGCTTCAGCTCTTTTATCTACAAATGCCAAAGAGAGCAGCAATTTTTTTCAATTAAAGGTGATGTTTACTAAACAGCACTGAATCTGAAATAATTGACTGTGATAACTAATGAGCTCACCAATTACTAAAAGGATGTTACTACATTCCTGTTGCTCAAACAAATGTTGGCATTTAAAGGCTGTTGTGGGCCCTGGCAAAATTTGCCAACAGGTTTGTAATTCTGAGCCAGGGAACACAGCGAGTCTGTTGCTGACGTCCTTCTCTCTTCCACCTTTGGAAGGGAAGAGGCCAGCCATGGAGTGACAAAATCTAGTGGCCAAGCTAGTAAAGTACCAAGTTGAGCACAGGAGCTACTGAATCATCGTGTCACACATTGAAACTCAAACAGCCAACATCTGACCGTGTTAAGCATGATGTATATCTGGCCTGGGATCCTACAGGATTACATTTCTGCACAAACCGAATAATTAAATGACATCAGAGTGTGAGGACAGGAAAATAAAGGCCAGAACTCGTCTCCCTCAATAAAGAGCAAAACACCCATTAAAACACTTCACACCCTTTGTGTGTAACTGAGAGAAGTAACTACGCGTTTCCTGGCAGGGCAAGATTTGCTGTCTGGTACAGTTTACTTTAGAAAGGTCAGATGACACGAGACGTCTTTACATTTCTGGCAGCTAAACTGGAAAGGTAAAAATTGCTCTTCGAGACCTTAGATTTATGTTTCTCAGACTAGAAATGCCGCAGCTGCATTTTCCAGTGTAAGGCCAGGCTGAAGTGTCCATGTCTGACAGCGCTCTGGAAAGCTCCCTCTGAACATACCTACACCACAGAGTGACAGCCAGGGACAACGTTTACCAGTGACAAACAATAATTCCTTAATTCTGGAGTGGGGATTTGAAAGGGAAACCTCCCAAGATGGTCAAGTTGGCCAAGGTAATTGGTTTGTCTCTTTGGTATACACCCTAAGAATCTAATTTACCAACCTAGTAATTAATTATTATAATGTCTGCATCCTGTAACTCTGGCTTGCACCATATAGAACGATGTGGGCCCACTTCTGTCATTTCTAGAAACTGAGTTATCTTACTGCAACTCTGCGCCTTGGAGTTCTCCAAAAGGCTCACGCTCTCCGTTCTTGCGGCACTTCAGGCTGTGCTGGACATCAGGACCCGCTGCAAAGCCACCGGCGATGCTGTTCCTGCTGCTTCCCAGGACAGCATCGGAGTCACGGGGCTGGTTGTCCAACGCGGGCAAGGCTGGGATGGGCTGGGACAGAAAAACAGCGGCTGTTGAGGCGCTCGGCCAGTGAGGCTTGTGAGGAACTTCTGCCCACAGAGAAGTTGTGGGTGCCCCTGAGCTCCAAGCTGAGGCCATTTTTAAATGCACAGATTCCCCAAAACATGGGCAAGGGCACGAAAGCTGTTGCACACTCATACACGGTTACATAAATGGCCTCAAGAGCTTTTGTCTTACGGGCTACGCGCTTGGAAGTGCTCACAGCAAAGTACACGGTGCTCAAACTCCTGTCATATGCATTTGAGATCACTTAAAAAAGTAAAATAAAAAACCCCCACCACCCTTGTGCTCAAAACTTTTACACTATAAATTTTATACCAAGCATCTGTAGGTATATATATATATGTAAATCTCAAGCAATGCCCAGCCCTGCTCAGGTGGTACAACCTGCATCAGCCAGGCACCCTGCTGAGAGAATTACACTATTATATAGTAAGGAAGGAAAAAATCCACCCACAGCACAACCAGCTCTAAGCTGCTACTGAAAATATTTATTTATTTATTTATTTTAAACCACTATAAAAACCATCATCAGGTGAAGGAGGCAGCAACCCAAGAGAGACCAATCAGATACCAGTTGGCACTAAACTAACTAGTGGAGCTGAGACACTGGGTTCCCTCTCCTGAAAACAATCTTAAGAAAAAAAAAACAAGCAGAAAATAACTGATGATGTGATAATGTGACTCTGGATGTTCAGCCTTAATATAGCCATCATGTTTAAATTTTGTGTTCCTTCAGCAAAGCACATCATCCAGCAAAGATGTTTTCTTTCTTTTTCTATTGGGGGAAAAACACCGCACTGGAAAAGGAGGGTAGTTTGGAAAGTACTGAAAGCAAGAACTAAAAATACAGTGCTTCTTTGTAGGGGTGTTTGGTTTGGGTTTTTTTTCCCCTTTTTTTAATCTTTCTTCCAAGCAGACCCTTGGAAGCCAATGCTTGTAACATCTCCTTTGTAAAGGGTTGTCTTTGTAAAAGAGTAGCCCATTTGGTGAGGCAAGAGAGATAGAAACACCTTCCCATGGGCTTGGGGAGGCTTGAAAAACGTGTGCAAGCAACGTGGGACAGGACAGAGGCAAGTCTGATGATTGCTATAATTAGAATGTCGTGAAGTGCAAGATATAAGTGAGCTAATACACGAATAAGAGCATTTCTGCGCAGTCTGGCCAAAAGGGCTGTTTATTGGAATTAGAGGAACCAGGGGAAGAGTCCAGGATGGACAATGTTCATAGTTTGAATCAAAGCCAAATCACGCTGTAAGGGCAGGCCCTGGGAGCACAAAGGGCTGCGCAGTTCAAAGCCTGACACTGTGAGTGGAGGCGGCAGCTTGTCCCCAGTGTCCATTTAATACAAAAACTGCCACACAGAATACTAAAATTAAAAAAAAAAAAATTAAAAAACAAAACAAAAAACCAAACCAAAACAAAAAAAAACCAACAAAAAAACCCCCCAAAAAACGGGAGAGGGGCAGGTGGAGGGGGTGGCAGTGAGTTCTCCTCAAAGGTTTAACTTGGCTTTTGTTATGACATTCTCCTAGTTCCCGTGTTTGTTTTTCTAAAGTATTAGTAGCCAAGAGCGAGCTTCAGCCCCTTTGATGGAAATCAGCCTTAAAAGCGGGCTGGGGGCTGGGGTCAGCGGTTTCCTCGAGGGCACCACCCATGACAAAGCCCACAAAGGCACAGTCAGGTGCAGGCCACCCACACAGCTCTTCAAATTAATGAGCACAAAGCCTTTAGTCTTGCAAAATGGGGTGTCTGTGTGGGGTTTTCCACCAACGGGCTGAAGTGCAGGGCTCTGTGATGAAGGGGACACATGGGGAGATGTTTGGCATCTCCTCTACAGACGTGCCTCAGCCCCGACATTTCATCAGGGGACTTTACAATTTCTTTGAGAGCTGCTAGGCCAGCTGGCCAAAAATCATTCCTCTTTTCTCACCCACTGCACACTGACAGGCAAGTCATTTAATTGAACAGAAATCCTCCCCTTCCTCCATTATCTCTGAGCATCAAGGCAAGGAACTAAAACAAAAATAAATTATTTTGTGCCTGGGCTGGTATGTTTTTCTAAGAGTTTCATAAGACCGAGTCAAACAGTGGTATCAAGACCAGTTTTAACAAATAATACTTTTACTTTGGAAAGTATTGTGCTAAATGCAGTGTCCCAGGTTACCTGCCTTCCACAAAGCTGCTGCCACACAAAGATGGGGGCCAGGTCAGTTACCCGTTACCTTCAAAACTGGCCCTGTCCTCCTGAGTGAGAACTTCAGAGGTTCATCCTTCACAAGTCCTCGGAGCTTCTGAGGCTGGAACCCAGCTCGTGGCCCACCAGTGGGAAGCTGGGCTGCTGTGGAGCGCTGGTGAGCTTCTGGCCTGGTAGCATCAAAGGTAGTTTGCAGAATCTGAGCAGCACCTTCACAAGGCCAACAACGGCCTGTAAAAGAAAAACAGTCAGCATAAACCAGTTAGATGGAAAAGGTAAATTTTTTTGGCTGTTTGAACCAAAAAAAAAAAAAAAAGTAGGTTAAAAGCAAAGAACAACCTTTCTCACAAGGATTTCACTGGAAGAAATACAGGTATTAAAATAACAGCTAGTGCCCACAGCACAGAGATTCTAGCAGCCACAAGAAATAAACCTATTTTCTGCTTGTAAATATTGCAGTGACCCTTGGTTGGTTCCAGGCAAAAAGAAGCACGTGGCAAACTTTTCAAAATACCGTTTCAAAATGAAATACAACTTTGTGTGGGAGGTTTCTCACTGCCCAGCTCACCCAGGGGCACCACAGCCTCTGGAACAGGCTCATCTCAGGCCCACTCCGGACCAATTCTCTGGTATCGCTTATGGTCTGGGAGGCAGCCTTTGGTCTGCCCTGGTAATTAAAGCTGATGGTCATCAACCTGTACAGAGGACAATTGGGCAGCCAAGAGTCAGCAAGAACAGCCAAGAAGGATCTATTCCTCCCTATTTTACCACAGAAAAAGCAAGAAAGGCTGACAAGTTGGGTAACTGGGGGGTAAAACTGAAGTATGGCCAAAGTCTTACATCCTAAGCCGCTTCATTTGCTCGAGTACAAACAGCTTTGTGGTACATGGACCTCCTTGCTGAACCTCTCTGCATTCAAACTCCCTTCCTTGATAGCAGAACTCAACAAGCTTTGGGACCATATGTCAGAGATTCAAGTAAAAAGCTTTGTGATTGAGTTAATGTTAACAGATGCATTACCAGTCCGCGGGGCTGTTTTCATGAAGAGCTCAGGTGGCTTCTTATAAAGATCGAAATCAATGTGCCGTTTGTCCCAGCTCCATCTGTCTCGTGACAGCACTGGCCTCAGGTCAGCGTGCAGAGCGTTCTCCTGCCATTTCTAAATGAAAATCGAATCTCTTTAAGAAGACAGGCCAAAATCACCAGGGAGGAGTCATAAAATTAAGTTAGCCAGATTCTTGGGTAGCGATCGACCAACTCCCATAACAGGATCCTACCAAAGTCCAGATGACTATTTCTGCACAAGACTATTTCTCTCCCTAAGCAGCCTTTCAACGTTTAATACCCATAAATAAGAACAAACATCCATTTAATGAGCGAGCTGCTGACACTCTAGTCAGGAGCTGCTGTCTAACACAGGGGCACTTACAGTATGCTTGAGAAATACCTGCCGGGGGACTCAATTTCATATTTCTGTCACATTTCTCTGCAGCGTATCACTGCATCCCATGCACTTTGCTGTATTTTGTGCACAGCTGCTAACCTTGCAGGCAAACGTGGACCATCCCCCTCCTCCATGCAACCAGACTCTACGAGGCCAGACCCAGTCCAAACCATCACCATTTATTTATCTTCTCCCAGTGGGAAGACGTGGTCTGGTCGTGCAGAATTGCCAGAACAGTGAGAGCTACACATCATCTCAAGGTTAACAGTAAAGCATAGTGCTTTCAGAAAGCAGAAGCTGTCCCAGTGCTTCTAAAAATACGATCATCAGTACGGAACTCTTGGGGCCAAGAGCCCAGGTGTCCCGAGGAAGCAGGTGGAATCACAGCAGGAATATTCACTGTCACAGTGACAAAACAGAGTTCAATCTTGTGGTCCCAGTTAAAGAGTTTTTCAGACAAAAGTAGCCTTCCCAAGCTATAAACTAACCCCTGCTGTCTGTTGTTAGCCCTCTTCTTCCACTGTTTTACCTAAAACCGTGCAGTTAAAAGCTCACTGAGTCCATACAGAAACTGCACAGGTATTTTCCAGTACTATTATACATATTGTACAGATGTTTTACTGTGCAGAAACAGTACGTGTATTTTAGGAATGCAGAAGAACTCAAAGGACTTTTTTTTTTTTGCCTCCCAAAAAGGGAGACGGATGATCAAATCCTGTGCTTGAGAAGAACACCAGTATGGTTGAAGAGGCAGCGTATCAAAACCAGACCACTGCAGAATGGGACCCTAACAGCTTTCTGCTCTTAGTTCCACCTTCCAGGTGATGCAAGTGGCAAGTTCAGAACTGAACCTCAATTACCCAAAGTAATGCTGCCAGTGAGGTCTCAGCTTGAGAAGAACAACCCTCCTTCCTCTCCTCTCTCGTCTCCACAGCTCGCACGGGTGCTGCTACTGGTACTGCCAGGCTGTCAGCTCTCATGGAATCATAGAATTGCCTGAGTTGGAAGGGACCTTTCAGATCATCTAGTCCAACCATCAACCTAACTCTGATAAAGAACAACAACCCATCACTAAACCACATCTCTAAGCACTCTGTCAACCCGGCTTTTAAATCCCTCCAGGGATGGTGCCTCAACCCCTGCCCTGGGCAGCCCATCCCAAGGCTTCACAACCCTTTCCATGTAAACATTTTTCCTGATATCCAACCTGAACCTCCCCTGGTGCAACTTGAGGCCATTTCCTCTTGTCCCATCACCTGTGACTTGGGAGAAGTGACTGACCCCCACTGGGTACACCCTCCGTTCAGGGAGTTGGAGAGAGCGAGAAGGTCTCCCCTCAGCCTCCTCCAGGATGAACATCCCCAGCTCCCTCAGCTGCTCCTCACAAGATTTGTGGTCCAGACCCCTCACCAGCTCCATTGCCCTTCTCTGGACCCGCTCCAGCCCCTCAGTGTCTTTTTTGTGGTGAGGGGCCCAAAACTGGACACAGCCCTCAAGGTGGGGCCTCACCAGTGCTGAGCAGAGGTGGACAATCACCTCCCCAAGTCCTAGTCCCCACGCTGTTCTTGATCCAGGCCAGGATGCTGGTGGCCTTCTTGGCGACCTGAGCACACTGCTGGCTCACGTTCAACCAGCTGTTGACCATGTTGCCCGTGTCCCAGGCAGCTCCAGCCACTCTTCCCCAAGCCTGTAGTGCTGTGTGGGGTTGTATGTTGTGACCCAACATCCCCACACTCATCCCATCAGGAGGTGCCAGTGCTCAACACAATACACTGATCGACTTCCACACCCAGTATCACACTGCCCCATCTATTTAAAACATTATATTCCCTTTATTTCCTCATCTTGCCATTCTAATAATATACAAATTTTCTTCCTAATGCAGACCATGTGAGCTAGAACATTCACAATGCTGAAGACTGTTCAAAAATGGGAACTGCAACCTGGTCAAGGTGATGATCCAGGGAAATGTAAGGAATCTAAAAGGTAAAATAGTAATGACCAGGAGAAGGGAGAGGACACTGGGCAAAAGAAAGTGACAGAGAACACAATGGTGGAGGACAAACACTCCATAAAACTGTAACTACAAACCATAAATAAAAGATGGAGGAAAAATAGCTGCAAAGGAATTTGAAAATGTGTAGGAAGGCTACACCTAGATTGACAACTCGTGAAGAACAGTCTGGAACACATCCATCATGGATTGCAGTATTATGGGTTTTTTTCTGACACTAGACACGAGTTGTAAATGTAAATCAAAGCACCCCATAGTCCTATAATAACTATCAATATCCAATTAATAGTGGCAATTCTGTATGAGTTCAGGATAGGATTTGTGGATGCAAACAAAATACCACCTGGATGAGCCAGATGTTGCTGCACCCAAACTGCAAATACCAGGCGCCACCCTCAAAAGAGCTGCTGAGGCTCTTCCCCTTAAAAGAGACTTCCATAAACTAAAGCACTCTGCCTCTTTCAAGTCTCATAAAATGCTTGAGTTCACTTGGGATTGTTGATTTAAGCCTTCTGTTACCTCCCTTAACTCCTCCACACGTGCTTCATCAGGCATCCGAGGGTGCAGGTTGCTTTCAAAGCTGCTCTTAAATCCAGGAAATACAAATCCATCCGGTGACAGCCACATACTCTTAGATTTTGCAAAGAATTCCTCACAGGCAGCAACCACATCCACCGGGTCAAATGTGGCTGACAGATACTCATGACAATAAGTGAATCTCTTCTTTGGTTCCTACACAAAAAAAGATATTTGTTGTTTGTTTTCTTAATTCCCTTTTGCTGGGAGAGCAGCCCATAAGGTACAGAACCAGTATAAATTCTTTCCTTAAGACCGCAAGTAACCATAGATCAAGATTATACAAAATATATATCAAAATATCATATAGATATTTTTTTAAAAAATTCAATTCTATTATGATCCAATGATGGGTTTAATTACAAATGACGTAATGGGATGTCTGTAAAATAATTACAGAGAGAAATATCTTAATGTTATTTGCACGAAAAGAGAACTTCTATTCATTAACTGTTTTCATGGAGCTACAGTCATTTCCACCAGCTGATAGGAAAGTAGCATTTATTTTTAAGATTCAAGGCAGCTATTCAGACAAAAGCAGCTAAATGTAATTCTTCAAATGTTTTCTTAAGTGCATTCTTCAAATCACTGAATTCTGCATACCCTGATGCTGCTGTTACTCAAATTCTCCTACTTACATGTGGGGGACAGAACTGGAAGTGACCACTGAGGTTATCAACGTCTGCACTCAAAATGTCAGCCCAAGTCATGGAGACGAGATGCTTTTACTATAACAACCAGCATTAAGGGCAGAATTTTACACAGCAACAAAGAATACCTCTCTTTTTGGATCCCAAATTCCCTTCCTATGCGCTAACATGGAAGTTACTATTGTAAAACTATTTAATTAATCTCTCTGGTTTAAGGACTTCACACAGCAAGCCAAGATCTTCCAGTTATGTGTCTTCATTTTACCTTTGCCATTTCCTGGCGAAGATGCTTCTTTGCAAGTTCTGCAGAATTCAGGCTCTGGCAGCTGTAGTTAAAGACAGATCTGCCATCAACAGGAGAAATCCTGAAAGCTTCAAACTTTGGCTTTTTCTTCTTTCTTTGATTCTGTAAACACTAAAACAAAACAACATTAAGTAAATGCCCCAGTAAAACATAATGTATATTTTTATATAGATTTTTTACACAACAGCTCTTTATTAATAAAATAGTCCATAAAAAGACTATTAAAAAGAAATAGCACCATTTCTCCTGGCACATGACGTCCTGCAGGACGAATGACAGCCAACTGGTGGCAAGTGCTCGCCAGAGAATGGCTTCTCCTCACAGGTCTGTTCTGGAGAGCTGATGCTGGTCATCTTCAAACATGTGACATGGGAGGCACCGTTCATCAGAACTCTCCACATTTCCCTACTGACACAGTGTCATTAAACCCTTGTACCTTTTCATTGACTTAAGAATAACATTCTCCTGTGCTTACAGTTATTATGGCTTTGAATTCTGACTTGGCCATAATACGTAACTACAGAAAGAGAGTAAAATTCTATTTCCCCCTTTTTTTTTTGTTTTTCTCTTTTTTTATATTTTAATCCTGAATTTTTTATATTTTAATCCAAAGCCCTGAAAGGTTACCTTACCTCCTATTAAAAAAAAATTTACTCTTTTTTTTTTTTTTCCCATAGAGGAATTCCCAGTTCCTCTAATATCCTCTTGATGCAAAAGCATGTATAAAATGAAAACTCATTAGAACACGTGCACTGAGGAGAGTGCTAACTTTAAATAACAGAATAACTCTACAGTTAATCTACACAGGGCCAAGCACTCTGCTGCTCTCATCCTTCTGTGACATTATAAACGCGAGCACCAGGAACAATTACTTAAGATTGTCCTGTTTTCGAGGCTCATGTAATATTCCTTTATCAGCAGACTAAGACTGAAAAAGGAAATACTTAGGAGTTAAACGTCGTTCAGTATGTCCAAGACAGTACTCTCATGCAGGAACACAGATTTCTGTGTATCAGTCAAAACCTCTTTGTATTAAAATGTATACAGGAAAAAACCATTCAGAACTGTTCTTCACAAACCACAGGAGAGTCGGAGCCCTCAGCTAAGCATTATACTCTGAAAAAACAATTCAGGCTCCCAGGAGCAACACGGGACACCCTTCCTGTGATGTCTGCCCTAACAGGAAAGGGTTTGGTTTCAACACATTTTCCCTGAGGCAACAGAAGATGGACATTGGTAAAAAGCCAGAAAAGGTGCTAAAATTCTTCACCATTTCCTTAAAGCTCAGTTCTGTCTGTGACTACTGATTTTATTTAGTTAAGAATAAATGCCATCATGGCTACCCAAAGGCAAGCAGGTCTTTTACAAGACAAGAGAATAAAGCGCAATTTTCACATGAGCTTAGCTGACTTGATGCCCCGCAAGCATCTAAAGCCTGGATGATATGTTAAAGCACAATGTGGAAAAGAAAGAGACAAAATAGGAACCAAACCCCAAAAGAAAGTGCAAGTAATAAATAAATAATCAGTTCATTTGCCACTCGTGCAGTGTCTCCTGTGTTTACCTGTGAGCACTGGAATTCTTACAGAATCACAGAATTGTCTGGGTTGGAAGGGACCTTTCAGATCATCTAGTCCAACCATCAACCTAACTCTGATAAAGAACAACAACCCATCATTAAACCACACGTCAACCTGTCAGCCTGTCTTTTAAATCCCTCCAAGGTTGGTGCCTCATCCCCTGCCCTGGGCAGCCCATTCCAAGGCTTAATAACCCTTTCCATGTAAGCATCTTTCCTGATCTCCAATCTGAACCTCCCCTTGCCCACCTTGAGGCCGTTTCCTCTTGTCCTCCCCTTTGAGATGTAATTACATTTCAGACTCAACTTTCACAGAACAAAATTACCCTGCCCTTTTTTTATAATGTCTGTGCAATACCTACAAGCACCCTACCAGAAGTTTTTAAGTCTCACGAGTCATTGTTTCAGGGGAGGAAGGAGGTGTTAAGGATATGAAGTTTTTGCAGCTAGGAGGCTCCCCTCTTGCTTATCACAAATTACTCACCTCAACAGGGTTTCTCTCAAAAGGCATTAAGTCTGCCTTTTCTTTCACCTGCTGCATGTACTCTGCCTGTTTCACTCTGCTAGCTTCTCCTGGCAGTGTGTAATCTTCAGAGGAAAGTAAAGGAGGTTTCCGGGTGAGGAGATCCTCATGAGTTAACGGAGCTCCATAGCTGTGACTCAAGAGGGTGACCATCTCTGGGGAGGGCAGCAGGTCCCCACGGATTACATCCCTCAGTCTTTTACTGCGACACAGGGAATGGAGCCTACAAATAGCAACTTTTTACTAGCATACAAAATCTTTACTGCAATCAAATCATCACAGTTAATATTACAGGAGAAAAACTGTACATCCTTCTTGAAACATCTATTTATGAAGCAGTTTGGGTCCTTACGAGGAAAGGCTGAGAGAGCTGGGGCTCTTTAGCCTGGAGGAGAAAAGGCTGAGGGGAGACCTTATCTATGTTTACAAGTACCTAAAGGGTGGGTTGAAGGAGGATGGAGGCAGACCCTTTTCAGTGGTTTCCAGCAATAGGATGAGGGGAAATGGGTACAGGCTAGAACATATTTTCCTCAAATATGAGGAAAAACTTATTCATGGTGAGGGTGGCAGAGCCCTGGCAGAGGCTGCCCAGGGAGGGTGTGGAGTCCCCTTCTCCAGAGACCTTCAAGCCCTGCCTGGATGCAGCCCTGAGTGATATGCTCTGGGTAACCCTGCTTTAGCAGGGGGGTTGGACTGGATGGTCTCTGGAGGTCCCTTCTGACTATGACAATTCTGTGATTTAGATAGCAGTTTAATTCCTTACCACAGGTAGAAAATTGTTAATTCATTTCTCACATGGCTATTCTTTATCTGAGGAGAGTAACTTTACAAAAGACCAAAAAAGAATTCACTTGTAAAATGACTGCAACAGCTTTACTTCTCCTACAGGAGAGCTGGAGAGGGACTCTGTCATGGAGTGGAGTGACAAGACATGGGGTAACAGCTTTAAATTGGAAGAGGGGAGATTTAGATGAGATACCAGAAAGAAATGCTTTGCTGTGAGGGTGGTGAGACCCTGGCCCAGGTTGCCCAGAGAACCTGTGGCTGCCCCATCCCTGGAGGGGTTCAAGGCCAGGTTGGAGGGGGCTTGGAGCAACCTGGTCTGGTGGGAGGTGTCCCTGCTCAGGTTGGATCTTGATGATCTTTAAGGTCCCTTCCAACTAACCATTCTATGATTCTTACCATTACTTCTGAACAACACATGCAACTGATAAATAACATGCATTTCAAAGTTGCATCAGCATTAATGACACTAGTTGAGTTTACATTGGTATATGAAAAATTAAATTGGACTTTGTGCATATAAATCATGTGCATTAGTTCTTCCACAGTTAAAATTACTTTCCTGGCTGGTTCTAGCAGAAGGAAATGTGTCAAGAGGCAGCAGTTTCTGTTGTGCACACATGAAAGCAATGGCTGCCGACAAAAAGGGGAGTTCTGCAAGTTAGAGACTGCTCTTGAACACAGTCACAGTGTGTGTGCTCCAATGAAGAATTCATTTGTATTTCTCTGAGTAACTACAGAGACAGCAGAAGAGGCTATAGCAAAAAGGACAAACACCCAAAGCCTGGCAGACACCACTTGCTCCTCTGTGGGGGTGGGCTGCCAAAAAGTGCTGCTGTCTGCAAGGACACTGTCTCAGCCACTAAAGATGCTTTTACAGAGGTTCTCTCTGATTTTGTAGTGATGAGTACTCTGGAATATAGCGATCGCTCCTGCAGCTTCACCTCTCCCTAGTGGGAAAATCACCCCCTGCATTTGAAATTACCCCAGCCATCCTGAAACCTTCACACTTCCTGCAGGAGCCTGAGCTGCAGCCATCTAGCAAGTTGTGCACAGCAGCCAGCCTGCTGATTTCAGTTTCTTTCTTTTAGACTGGAGATACTAAAATGAAATTTCACAAGAAAATCATCCACCAAGTATCTAAAACACGCAGCATTGTTTTATTTTATACCTCAAATATTGCTAGCCCATAGCTAAACTGTTTTATGAAATCAGATTGATGTCTAGGAGATGTTCCCTCTTTCATGTCTCAGGACTAAACGTCCCCATTCATTTCAAATAAACCTGGCAAGATTTCAGCTCAGAAGTTCATCTACAGACTACTTCTATCAAGAAAGCAAGCAATCACAGTTCATCCTCACTTTCTGAGCCTGAGTTCCGTATACCAAAGATGGATGGTAGCTTTTTCCACCTCTTTTTCCTTAAGATGCATTCTTAATTTACAAAAAAAACAAAGAAACCACACAGCCTTTTTTTCAGAGATTTGTAAAATATAGAGGTAGATAGAGATATGCATGTAAGACTTCACCCACTTTCTTTCTCTTTAATCCATCTCATGAGATGTAACGTTAGAGATGCTTTAAGGCAAACAGCTGTGAATAACTGCACACTGACAAAGCAAGCAACCTGGCAGAGACCCAGCAATGAATCATAAAAATAAATCAAACAAAAAGCCAGGATCAGGAAATATATTCTCCCAACTCTCACAAAACTCTTCCTTTCTCCAGTTACCAGGAGGGAAGACAGGTTTTAGAACTCCCCCCTTAGTTCAAGTGACTTTCTGGCTAGATCAAGTCCTGTTTGGGCTCTTCCTTTACTCCATCCTACACCACCTCTATGAGAACAAGGCAGAGAAATAAATGCTTCCCAGCTGATGCTTCTGACACCAGAATTTCTCTTTCTTTTATTTGTATTATATTTATATATTTTCTCATATACTATCTTACTGATACACCTCTTTTCTTGACAAATTATAAACTCCTGCCCAAACAAAAAGTGTGCTCACTGACAGTGAGTTACCACTGTGTCAGCAGTTAGAAAACCAAGATCTTCTGCTTCACCACCCTGATCTAAAATCTGGATTACCCATCAGGCCCAAAGACTGCTGGCATCAGGGGGAAGGTATCCAAGAGTATTATTTTTTGTTTCACATATTCACTCTACTTCGCTAACGTTTCATTTCTTAATTTCTTGCTGGCGAACCTGGATGAGTCATACCTGGACAAGGCCTGGAAATATGCTGAAGGAACCACACCTCTGACATAGAGCAGAGGGGACTTTGTCATAGCAAAGAGGGGCTGACAGAGGCGGAAATGATAAAAGATCGCTTCCAGGTCCATGTACAGGCGTCGATGGAAAGACAGTTGTGAGTTATACAGTATTTCCAGTTGTCCGTCCTCCTCTCTGTAAGTCCTGTAACAAAGTACCCCAACGACAAGGTTAAAACAACCAGCCTGTATCTTGGGTTTCCTCAGTTCTGCACCAAAATTTCTCTCTCACAAAACTGCTTCGCTTTTGTTCCTTTACATGGAACCTCTTACCGCCTTCACTTCTCATAAACCGTTCTGGAAAAAATCACCTTGGACAAAATCACAAAGAAACTATCAAAACCCTCATGACAAAGCTGAGTTGCATGTTTTCTTTTTAAGCCAGGTGGCAAACACGTGAAGGGAAGCTCACCTCAGTTTCAGCAGTGTTGAGCCCCTTAAACAACCTCCTTACAGCTACAAAAGCATCATAGAAGTATTTCTGTTACAGCTACCAAAATTCATACTGCAGCAGTAAAACAAAGCTTCAGGTGAGCACTATCAGGAGACAACTTTTCACGCACTAAATAATTTCAGTAACTGCAGTGAAGTGACTTGCATTTAAAAAAAAAACAACAAAACCAAAAAACCAACCAAACAACCTCCCCCCCCAACAACAGCAACAGAAACCAAACAACAACAACCCAGCAAACCACCACAGGAAAGCTTTAACAACATAACAACATAGCAACATGCTACAGTGCTTCAATTATCAAAGCATCAATTATATTTTTAAGCATAGAATTTGAGGGAGACACTCACTTTGAATTTGTCACATTTTCCCTTAAACTCAAAAAAAAAGCTTAAAGTCCAGCTTAGTCCTGCTGACTGTTTTTCATTTAGATCCCATCAAGTATTTTTGTTATTATTTAGAATTGGCAGATGATAGAGCTGTTTCCCCAAACCAAGTAGCAACTTAACACACGCAAAAAAAAGCAGCACGTTGCCAGCCTTCTCATTTTTACATGGATGCTGGGTGGTGTGACGTGATGAAGAGGAGAAGATTATGCCTCAAGTGCAGCCACTGGGACTCATATCCACTACAACCACACAGAAAGCCTCAGCCACATATATCTTTGCATAGAAAGGGAGAGGGGAGGTATAAAACAAATTAAAATCTCTGAGTCTAAGGAAATAACTGATGGAAAACCTCAAACTCTCCTACCTTTCAAAGTGTTTATCCCATAGTCTCTTGATTGCTCTGTCTTTTAATCCCTCCAAGACAAAGAGATGAGTTGCTCCATCCAGTAAGTGAAAACCAGTAACAATATCCAACTGGGAAAGTTTCTCAAGCGTGGTTTTCAGTTTTGATGCAGCAAGAGCCGTTCCGATAAAGTGCGCAGGAGAGCAGTCCAGCTGGAGGGCTTTAGCATTGATTTCTGCAATCTCTTCCACCAAATCATGGAATAAAGACGATTTACTGTAGTCAAAAATGTAGATGATACAACCATATGGGCAATTTGTGACTTGAGCATCAGCACTTTCTGCTTGCATTCCCAAGGGCACAGCTATTTCCACTCTTACTTTCAAAATCGAGTCTGATTCTAGATAATCTCCCATAGGCAGTCGGGAAGAACTGCTCACTGATGCTGTCACGGTCTTTTTTTTATCCTCCTCACAGAAAGCAGCTGTATCTGGAGCTGAGCAGCGACGAATGGGAGCTCTGACAGTCAAGTGTTTTTTATCCAATGATAAATCAGTTAGATCCACTTTAGCTACCCCATGTGGATGCCAGACTTGGTTCTTTGGAAAAGAATTACAGAGTGTGGATTTGCAAGCGAGGAAGCTCACCTTACCCACATACTCATCTGCTTCATCGTCCCCAAATAAACAGGGCTTGTTTGTGCTCTTTTCCATATTTCTATCTCGGTCGTGAACTTCAATCTCCAAAGGTGGACCTCTAAGACACCTCTGTAATTCCCCAGGTTTCATCGTCCCCGTTAGAAGTACGTTAACATCCTTAAAGTAGACATGAGTTCCATGGACTTGCCCATGAGTTTGATGAGGTGGGAAGTTATGAAACTTGTATTTGCAGTAAGTGGGAATACACAATCTCTAAGGAATAAAAAGATGAGGAGAAACAGGTATTTGCAGGGTTAACCTTTTTCCTTTTTATTTTTAACCTCACAGAACAATTGGCTTTTCCAATAAAATTGGGGGAATGTACTTCACGACACAAACTATAGTCTTCCAAGGCAGCAAGAGGCTGGATTTTGGGAATATACTGTCCCTTTCATTTGCCTGTCCTCGACTTTGCCAACACGTCAGAAAAACTCTCATTGATTCTAGATGACTAAAGGAGCATGCTGAGGACTGCAATGCCTCCGAGACCTTTTTTGCTTCTCCAGGTGTAGGATTTGAGGCCCAAAATAAAATGCCTATAGCCATAAGTTAGGAAATTCACCAAGTACCCAGAGATACTGTAGGGAACGGACTGTATGATCTCCATCATTAGCCATTTGTTTACAAAGCTGGGGAAGCAAACAAGGGGGTTCAGTTATTATTTAATATTACAAATCATCCTACTAATGCTAAGGACCAGGCTGATGCAAGTGGGACTAAATCTTTCGTAATTCCCTTATCATTCTACTTCAGACAGGGATCAACAAAATAGCTGCTGAAATCAAAGGTCTTTGGCCTTAATTTTACTTTCACATCAACGATATATAATACTCAGAAAAACATCTTTTTGAAACAGCATTTCTTTAAGCCTAAAAATGCAATCATTTGACAAGAGAATATATTTTCTAACTCATTTCTCCAAAATTACAAATATAAGACCAAAAACTTCAAACTATATTCTCACCAATACAGAACTTTTTGTGCACCATTTTTTTTAAGATGTGGAACATTTGCTGTTTTTTGCAAGTTAAATAATATTGCCCTGACTTGTCAGCCAATTGTTTCAAACAATATAGTGCTACAACTGAACTTGATCTTCTCTGGTTTACTCGAGATCCACTGCTCAGAAATTAAAATGGGATGATTATAAATATATAAATTATTGCCCTTAGAAAATACAAGGATTGCTCTTTTGCTGCTAGTGCCAGTGATACATAGGAACTAACCTGGCCACATGTTTTTCGGGGAATACATTAGCCAAATCCTGCAATTTTCTACTAATAAGGAAAGTTATCTCTAGCACCATGCCTATATTTTAAGCAAAGCTCCTTGAGGGTTAACAAGGACCTTTTTTTCAGACAGAAGCAGCAGTATGTGTTACCTGCAGCACTTCTATTGGTACAGGTGTGTTTGGGAGGCAGGTAGCAGAATTAATTCTTATAATCAGTGGATTCAGTTCACGTCGTTGTCTTTCAGACAGAAGAGGTGTTTCCACAGTGAAAGTCACGTAAGCATCTAAAACTTTAGGACTGCTTTCTTCCAGATGACCAATCACTGACTTTTCACCTTTTTAAACATAGAAGATTAAATACTGTTACAGAAGCAAACCCATCAAGGCACTCCTATTTGATGCAATTAATTACAAATCCCCACTAAATTTGTATTAAAATAAAAGTACTGCTTTAACTGCTTCAAATGTTATCTGTCTTCTACAGTAGTCCCCAAAGCAGTGTCAGGACCCCCACCTGGGCTAACTGCTGAAAGGTCATGCCTTTTTGAAGCTGCAATATACAGTTTGCTTAAACACAAACATTGAAGGAGTTCAGAGAGTTTTAGTCATAATTAAACTCTTCGTTAAAGGTAAAGAAGCACCTTTAAACAAACTGGCCTCTCTGCAGAGAGCTTTGCCACACTGCGTACACCCGGCAGCCATGTGATGTAGCGCTATTTCTGTCTGCATGCACACAACTCTCCACACACAAAACCAGGACAACATACATTAATCATGAATCTTAATGTAGTTACAGT
>VXBJ01001507.1:55630-75967 GCA_013400055.1 Nycticryphes semicollaris | reverse complement strand
AAAAAAAAAAAAAGCAGAAATTACCCTCTCTACTCTGACCAATATCCCATTTTCAACACATTGTAAACCCACACAAGACAAGAACTCAGGTGTACGTGCTGATGGAGAACTACAGTGCAGTTCTTTCTGACATCCTGCCTTTTAGAGCACATAGAACTCCCCCAGATCAAAACCAAACCCCACATCTTTCTTAACTAGACAGCTTTTATCCCTAGGGAACTTCATCTTCTGGCTCTTTCTAGACAGTTTCTAGCTGGCAGACCCTGCAGAGGAGGAGCCATGCAGGACAGCCAGCGTCTTGCTCCCTCCCTGATGCCCCTGCCCAGGACAATACCTGCGAGCAGAGGCATGAGCTCCAGCTGCAGGGAAGCAATGGCAGGGTTTCCCATGGGAGAATCAATGTTTCCTTTACGACCAGAACCTCTTCTACCTGTTGATGGAAGGCAGAGTTGGACTGAATAGGAAGGAGGAAACATTTTGTTGCAATTAATGGAAGAAATAATTTAAAATTTATTGCACTGGATGGCATAATTCAATATCATCCTTAGGAAAAGATCCCAAACACTTTAATAGCAGCTTAGGCTACTATTTCAATAGGCTCAAAATTCCATTGCATAGTCCACTATACATTTGTACACACACACATATATAAGTGTTTACATGTATGTGTGTGTGTGTATGTACACCATACATATATATAAAATCCCTACTTTACAGGAAAGTTAAATTTGCAACAGCAAGCATTAGAAGTTCATGGAATTACCAAATTTAAATTTATCTTTGCCACCTTACTCTTTTCCCCTTGGATATATACACGTTGACACATCTACTGTACTCTTGGTATTCTGGTTTTTCCAAAAGCCTGTATTTCACAATAAGTTAGTTCCTACGTATAACAGGAATGTTGCTATTTCTTTACCTCACAAGGATACCATGAAGATAAACTCGTTAATATTTGTCACTTTCTTAGACGCTGGGCAATTATTCCCAAAATTTCTTTCGCCCAGATCCAGTCTTTACCCAACAGCTTTTGGCCAGACACGCAGGCTATTTAACACGGGTGAGTTCATACATGCTCTAGCATCCGTTGCTGCAGTTTTAGCATCTCTTCCCACCTTTCACAGGGCCTTCGTCAATCGTCAGCTACAGATGAGAGAGCAAAATATCACTCAGCTGGGCTGTGGTTTTGCATTTCACATAATGAACAAGCACAGGCAATAAAACCACAGATCAAAACCTGGCCTCTAGTGGAAAAAGCAGTAAGAAACAACTGCAGCCTGATAACTTTGCAGCTGGAAGACTTATTTTAGCCTCAACGTTACTCTTTAACCCCATTACAAATTTCATTGTTGTCCACCCGACCCCCTTGCAAATATCCATGGCTTCAACCCTGGAACACTCCAAGTGGTAGAAAAGGGACATCATCACCTCACACTACCGGCCAAGGGAACTGAAAACCAAACTTTTATCGGCTTCTGAAGCAACACAGAAAGCTCATGACAGAGCCAAGACTAAAGCACAGGCCCCATAAACTCTTTTGCTTTAACCTTGAACTCTTAAAAACAAACGCAAACAAACAACAGAATTTGGTTTCTCCCTTTTAAAATCTAGTCCATAGCTCCATCCAGAACTGACCATTCGTGGTGGCTGTTTTGTCTGCTTCATGTGTCAGAATTCCTACATTATTTGATGTTTCCTCAGGTTTTTTTGAAGTGGAATTAACCAGCACACCAGCAACTGGTTCCTGCTTCAGCGGCTGGGCATTATCCAGAAATCCATTTTTTGCAAATATTGCACTTCTGGAAACATTAAAAAGATCTGAAGTTATTTAAGAAAAGTGGAAAATAAATAAAAATAATAAATTCCTGCTATGTTAATGGTTCCACCAAAACAATTCCTTTTTTCCAAAAAAAGAAATTCAAGTCTAAAAGAGCTCAGTTGCCGGAATATAGATGTAAGAGAGATCTGTGAAGGGAATCAACAGGATACACGATCTTTCTCTTCCAGGTAAGAGACCAAGTACCCGAAGAGATGCATAAAGGAAAACAACACTTTACTCACAGATTTTTCTGTCCATCTGCTTTGCTTTTTGAGGAAAGAGAAATCTGTCTGTTCTATTACTGTCCGTGTTTGGTATACACTGTAACACAATCACAGATAGACCAGCAATCTAGAATTAATACAGTTTTGCTCTATTATAGGAGCAACTGCTTTCTTGGGGGGAAAATGCTGTCACTTGGTTTCAGCAGTAACAAGCGTCCTAAACTTTTAATATCAGCCGCTGCTGTAAATGGTTCCCCACAAGACATCACACATTTTATTCCCTACAGTACACACCCTTCCTTAAATATTTGACTTATTCTTCCTGCTGGAAAATGAGTATTAATCAGAAACCACAGAAAAGGTTGTTTAACAGAGATGAATCTCACTGCGTTTTAAATCTCCTGAATAAACAATTTGGTTGCCCCTGCCTTCAGATCAGTTACATATTGTACCTGGAGGGCAGTGGTACAAGACACACACCACAGCAAAACTGTTTTCTCTCTTTTATGCCTTCAGCCCTAGAGATTCTTCACAGGGGGTGACAGAACTGGTGGTAGGATTCTATGTGCAGTTCCAGAATACACCACGTTTTTACAGCAGTAGTCACAAAACCCGCTCGCTGTTTTACTTTGCTCTGTATATAACAGCATTTGACGATATTTTGAGGGGTACAATGTTTAATAAGGAAATAAGTATAGTTCCATATATGTAGACAGATGCACGCAGTCTATTTCCACTCTTTTCCACACATATTACAGCATGATTTTTTTTTAAAAAAGATTTTAACGTAACAAAACATTTTATGGCTAATAACATAGACTACAGGAACCCCTGTAATGTCACC
Source organism: Nycticryphes semicollaris (assembly GCA_013400055.1). Lineage (NCBI taxonomy): Eukaryota > Metazoa > Chordata > Aves > Charadriiformes > Rostratulidae > Nycticryphes > Nycticryphes semicollaris. The sequence continues at coordinate 73,080 of VXBJ01001507.1, read as the reverse complement.
TCCAAGTGTGACTAGTGTTACATGCTAGGGATACCAAGTACAGCTCTCCCTGACTGCTGCCCCTTGAGCTTCTCACAGTGATTACTGTAAGGATTTCTGGTCCTGATTATTGTCTCCAGATGATTATATTCAATCTACAGCACTTTCTCTCAGTTTTATTACTACGTGCAACACCTCCCCTTTATCCTTGGCAGTAAATCTTTCAAACATCCTTTCCTCCTCCTCCTCCCAGGAGTTTTAATCTCAGAGGTCTAAGTCCCTCAGCTGCTTCACAAACATTATTTGAATTCAGACAGGCATCCATGCAGTGGGCAATGAATCACGACTATGGCTGTGAAGCTTGGAAGCAATGTATATATATAGCACTAAAAATAATAATTCATTACGTGGGTTAAGCCCAGCGTTTCCCAAAAAACTCCACCTATCCTCAGAGATGTTTCAAAAAGGATGGTGGGGAGAGAGAGGGTTGGTTGTGTGGTTTTGCAGCGGTAAAAGTGATCAACATTAAACATGCAGCTCTCCGAGATCTCTGTATTCCTATAAAAACATGCAGTCAAAGTAATTAATATATGGTTAGTGAAGTAGTGAATGACAGACTGTCAAAATAATTGCTTGGGGAACAAAAAAAATCTAAATAAATTTTAAAAACCTGCACATGTGGTTTTATAAGTAAACCATCATCCTAAGAAAAAAACTAGATGTGCTAAAACTAAAACCAGCAAGGCTGTTCCATTTGCCTCAATTAATAAAATAAAAAAAAGAAAGAAAGAAAAAAAAAGAAAAATCCCTGCAGAGAGGCCCTAGAGACCATCACTGCATACAGGAACCTCCAGGTGTCGGGGATAGATGAAGGAAACTGTGGTGTGGAGTTCACGGAGGTGACATGGACTTTATTGGTGGATTTGTTGGAAACCTCCCCAGTGCTCACTGCAAAGGCGCAGAGGACATCAGGCCATATGTGTGCATTTACAGCAGTATTAAGGATTCTTCTGGAACAATTTGGAAGAAGAAATGCAGCGTGAAATTATTGTGACTACCATACTTCCTGGCTATAGACTTTTGACATCAAATGAGGGAAGAAGGAAGACAATTCTTTAGCAAAAAACCCATTCTTTTCCAAGTGCACAAGAGCAGCAAAACTTTTGCCAATAATAGAATTGGTAAAATATAACTTCCTGAAACTCAGATTTGCTTTTAGAATAGACATGTAGGCTGCTTGTCAGGTACCCCGCTCATCCTCCACCAGGAACAACCATTACCATAGCAATAGCTCCTCGAATATCAAGCTAGAAAAATAAAAAAGCATCCCCACACTCACACTAGGAGTGAGAATGTAGAGGTATATGAGAGAGCAACAGGGATATAGATACAGATCCAGCATTACTTTATTTCACCCTGTTTGAGCTTTACTTTGAAGGGGTAGATTTTTCCCGAAGAACTAATACCCTGATAAATATTCTTGCACAGCTCATGTCATTAGACTGTAAAACCTCTAAACATATTTCCAGTAACGATTTGGGGGTTGTTTTTTTTGAAAACTATTACAATATTTCTACCTAAAAAAGGATTTCTATTCCAACTGATCTGTACTAAAAGTTATGTTTGCATGAAGATTAAACAAAGGCCCCTATTTTTGCAAAATACCGATCTCCTTTGTTCCTGCTTCACCAGAATTTTGTTCCTGGTGTGACAGATAATATAAACACACGCAAGGGAACAGCAGCAGCATAAGGAGCCATGTTTTTGGACTTAAATTGAACAAATATCCTTCAAATACCCTTGCACTTCAGCAATAAAGATGCATACGAAATTGCAGAGCAAGTCCTAAGTAAGGTAATGCCCTGGAGTTCTACATTAAAGCATAGCCAGCATGGACACCCATCCTTGAGCAGAAAGAATGTGCTCATGGGACACAGAGTGTAAACAGTTCACATTCTGAGTAACAGAAGAAGGTCTCACCAGTGCTACTTTTGGAGTAAAAAACCCTACCTAGTTTCAACACCACCAACTCACATTTGCACCGATGTCTCCTCCCATAGGTCATTAATAAATAAAATTCCATTCTGAAGGCAGTTTTTCTCCATTTCTGTTATCACAAACAGATACATAAGACATAAACAGCCCAACCCAGCTGATTCTAGCAGTTATGAAGACTCAGAGAGCCCTCATTTTATTTTGCCACACAATCACGTAGTGTTTACTTCCATGTTAAAAAATACATTGCAGAAGGAAATAAGCCCTATCAACAAAGGCTGTACCACTGATTAAAAACCAAGATTCTCTCACATGTTACAGTACAGCACCTTGGCTGAAGAAGCATCAGGACAGGACAGAGTTGGGGGTGTTCAGCCTGGAGAAGGGAAGGCGCCGGAGCAACCCTACAGCAGCCTTCCAGTCCCTGAAAGGGGCTACAGGACAGATGGGGAGGGATTCTTGATCAGGGAGGGGAGCCATAGGATGAGGGGGAAGGGTTTGACACTGACAGAGGAGAGATTTAGATTAGATAATACTAAGAAAGAAATGCTTTGGTGTGAGGGTGGTAAGACCCTGGCCCAGGTTGCCCAGACAACCTGTGGCTGCCCCATCCCTGGAGGGGTTCAAGGCCAGGTTGGATGGGGCTTGGAGCAACCTGGTCTGGTGGGAGGTGTCCCTGCCCAGGGCAGAGGGTGGCACTGGATGGGAAGGTCCCTTCCAACTCTAACCATTCTAAGAATGTTTTTTTTCAAAATGGTTTTGTACTTAAATGAGAACTATCTGAAATAAAGAGTTTGCTTCCACGTGCAGTGTTCAGTAGAATACTGCGTCCAGTATTCTTGCTGATTTTCTTCATCTCTACAAATGCGTGTTCTCTTTTCAGCACACAAACCTCTACCACTGAACAGCAAGATGCACTCACCAGAAATAGCAGCGTTCTCACTTCATACAAAACACTCAGAAACATCCATCTGGAAAGCTGAGGTCATGACTTTGTGCTGAAGGCATTAAGAGGCCTTTAATTGACTTAATTATCAGTTGAGCAGAATAAAAATCTGACTAAGTCATGAGAAATTCTTACATCACAGAACACAGGAGTGCATTTGTTATCCTGAGCTATCACAGAGTAGTATTTTAGAAACAGAATGGGAACCTAAAGAAAGCAATTTAAGAGTTTGTATTTTTTAGATGACATTCTGGATGATGTACTTGAGACACAGCCCATTCAGGGTTTATTTTTGTTTCAAGTGCAAAGCCTTCCATTATGAGTAATACCCAAGAAAATACACATTTTTTTAATGTTTCTCAACTCCTGGAACCCTCTCACCTTTTCCACAATTCTAGAGAGTTAGATGGTGATTGTTAGAAATTTACCAGTGAAAACTATGAAAACAAATGACGTATTAAAGCAAACGAGTGAATAATTTCCTAAAACCAGAGCAGAACAACTAAAGAACTATGATACTAGAGTAGTGTGAGTTAAGGAATATGTTAACTGCTTTAGAAGCTTACCTAATAGTGATTTGACCCCAAATTCCTAGTTACAGAGCTGACTCAACAAGCGCCCAGGGCAGCTGTAATTGCTGACAATACCTTCAATATTCCAAAAGGAATGAGGTGCCCTGGACACCACCCCTCACCTCTGCCACTTCCTCAGGCTTTCAGCCCAGGAACTACCAGTAGAGTAACTCCTGGCTCCTCTTCCACCTGGTCTTAATGACCCACAAGTCTGAAACTACCAGTATATACAAATGAACAGAAGAAAAATCATGCACAAACAAGTAAGCTGAGCAAAGTGTGTTATTTTATGTAATTTTTTCATAAACATCTTCTTCACCCCAAATAAACTACAACAAACTTGGTGTACCACAGGGGATCTTAATGCTTTTGTTCTTCTCCTACAATCAAGCAAGCAGGGGTGCAAAAAGCAGTAGTTAACCCCTTCTGAAAACCACAGTATAATTAGAAAACATTAAAAAAACCCCGCAGATGCTGAAAAACAATTACATATCTTCAACTCTATTTTTAACACATGAATATTTCCCAATGCAAGCGCAACATTCTTACCTCACTTCACAGAAGGCATCTATCTTTGATGGATGTGGCAAAGCACAATTAGATGTTGCTCGTCCACTCACATCAGGCTCTTCTGCTGAAATAGAGCAGGTCTTAGAAGTATTTCTATGTTTTGATAGCTCCCATAAGACTAAGAAAAGGCATCTGTAAAGCTCTAGGAAAACGTGGTGAGAAGTCTTATGCAAGCCTTATTTGCAACTCAAAAACCTGATCCATTTAATTTTTATCTCTGTGTCAAGGATGAGTTTGAATAAGCCTCAAATACATAAAATACAATACGTTTCAAGGGACTTTGAGAGATCATTCAGAGAACCTAAAATATGATGCAGTCATACTTCATTTACTAGAAATTCTGTGGTAATTATCATGCTGCAGTTTAAAACCAAACTAGGAATGTACAAGTAATAAAAATGAGGTGAGAACACCCAAATAACATTTTGTCAGCACTTAATGTCTGTACTTAAGTAGATACAGATGGCAATCTTAATGCATGATAGACTGCATACATAAGAAGTAATACACTATTTTGCTTGTTTATTTTAGTAAACTGTGCCAATTGCTATTCTAGTGAATACTTCTCAAAAAAAGATAATGTTAGTAGTGTCCAGATCCCTTACACAATGTGTACCAGTGTCCAGGAATTTTTGCAATGTTTTATATATGCCAGAAGTATGGTACATTACACCTGTCTTCAAATGTCATTTAGTAACAGAGTAGCACTCCACAGTCACAAATTTCAGTATTAATTACTCAACGCTTAGCCTCACAATGTATCAGCCTTAATTACAGTGAGATGTAGGTCTTAATTACAGCAGGATTAGAACAAATCAACTTTGTATGAATGGCAGGTAGAATTTGCACTTGGATAGCTGAATATCCGAGTCCCACACAATAAAGAACAAAACTCGCCGTCTTCTGGAAGTAGGCAAAGCTGAAGCAATGCAGTATGAGGTGTTCACCGGGCTATCAGCAGCATACTGAGAGACTGCAACTACTTACCTGTCTCACAGAGCACAACTAACCTGTACACACTTGTAATAGCGCACAGAGTTTGTCAAAGTCAACAAAAAGAAATATAAAGAGACCTTCAGGGACATTCCTTTCTTCCTTAACACCAACTGGCTTAGCATTTTTTGGCAAAAGCTGGCATTTTTCCATTAATCTGAACTTGGAAGCTCCGTTCCTGTCCTTTACCTGCTTGAACACACTTTCTACCTCTGCAGACACCAGTATTTGGTCCATCGATCCCCTCTGGCCCATCACTAGATGGCACTACCACCAAAATACAGATGCATTCCGCCAGCCTCATTATACCAGGAATTCATCTGCTCCTCCTTCAATGGGAGCATACCATTAATCATTAAAAAAATAAAAACACCAAAATTGTAAAAAGATACCCAACCAAAGCTGGTGACAGTGCTCTTCAACATAATGTAACCAGCCCCGCATCAGATGCTAATATATGAGGAAATCAGATTTTCTCTCGAATCCCTAGTACCTTACTGCTGAAACAAGGTTTCCCTTTGGATAATTCTGTCTAAATATTTGACACGTCCATTTTTGTTTGTGTACCTAACAAAATCACAGACAGAACCTAGCTGTTACATTTGTTTTCACCGTAAAAATCCAAAATTAAGGAAAAAACCTAAAGAGAGAAACAAACAAGCAAACACCCCATGAAAAACAACTACTTAAATGCAAGGCCAACTGCCTAAATGCAGAAATTGTCAAAATAAAAGGTCTATGCTGTTTGAATTCAGCCCTGTGGTACATATATGCAACCGAGCTCCCAGATGATGATTAAAGACCTTTTTCCATGGTGCTTTGCCCCAGGTAGCACCACTGTTGTTCATTGTGTTGCTCAGTGAAAAAGTATTTCAAAAGTTGGCTTGTTTCTTACTGCACAGCGGAGCAAGGCCAGGCTTTGTTGTTATTTGCGGCGGTTTTGCAGCAGGTTCTCAACAGCCATAAGGCACAGCCAGATTACAAAACTGCATACAGCTGGGATCCCACCAGCCTCTGGCTTCCAGATATTGGCCAACAGCAGCAAAATAGCACAAATCTGGGAACTTATGTTCTAGTCAGGGCTCTGGATGTTGACGCAATCACTTAGAAACATGAAGCAGCAGAAAATGCCGATGTATTTTAATAGCGTCCCTTGAAAACTTTCTGTGAGCCAGCTAAATCTCTTTTCTGTCCCAATTCTATTCTAAAGCCATTAAAAACTCGTTCTAACTATGATGCTACCCTCAGTCTTTCTCCAACACTGCGTCCCCTCACCAGATTCCTCAAGTCCTGTTCCTCCTTGCCCGTTCTCCAGGCGCCTTTGCATTCCCCATCCCTTTTCACCCCTACACCCGTTCCAGTTTCCATATGGTTATACCTGCAAATGGAAGGGCTGAAGACTCCTCCCGTGCCTTGGATTCCTTTGCCACTTTGAGTTTTGTACGGCTAGGTGCTGGCTGACTCTCTTCAAACAATTTTTTTTGCAACAGCACTGTGTGTTTTACTCCACCTATCAGGAAAAATAAAACAACAAAAAATATTCTGATTCAGACTTCATTGCTTAGTCTGGTTGGACCATTCCAATTTTGAGTAATGATTTTCCCATGGCACCTCTTCCCCTTTTCCTACTGTCTATAAGAAGCCACCCTCAGACTTCAATTCTGTTCATCCAGAGATGAAAATCACCAGAGTTACTGATCTACCTCAAAGCCCACAGAAGAATCTAAGATTAAATGTACAGCAGCACGTATTCAGAAGAAAATTCTGGGGCAGCTGAGGCTTGTGGAGACTCCCAGAACAGAGGCAGAGAATACTCTGGATCTCTCATACTCTGAATCCTCCCAGAATTGCAAAGGAGGCAAACAGCCTGGCAGAGACCTGTGGGGAACTACAAATGAGTCTCAGTTCCTCAACAACAGCTACTCAGGTGCCCAACCTGCCTTAAAGAGCAAACCCAAACACTGCCAGAAATTTCCACTAATTTCAGAGTCAATTTGCTGATAAACACCCCTCCTCTCCATATCCAATAAATCAATAATTTGATTTATTAGTATCAGTTCAATCAAAAGAAACCTAACCCTGTATTAAGTAGCATTTGAAATCTTATAACCTCACCAAATCTCTGTCCTCTGAACAAGTACCGTATGTTTCTAACAAATTATTCATATTTTAATAGTAAAAATCTTAACGGTAGTTACAGGCCATCAGAACAAAGGATACCCCATTTCCTACAGGCTTAATCTCCTGCTTAGTTGTCTGAGATCTCATTTCATACATATCGGTAAGAGCCCAAACAAGGTGTCTTGCCTCTAATTAAATAAACTCAACCAGTAAAAATTAACTATGAATTATAAAGTAGCTGTCTTTGAAACCACTGACCTTCAAGGTAGGGTGGCTAAAATTTTGGGACAGATTCAAGTTTTGGGGTTGCGGGAGACAACAGGGGAGAGCAGATGAAACTGAAAGATACACAGAGTAACAATGACAGCTCCCCAGGACAACAAAAAGAAACATCAATCTTTGAAAAATGAGTATGTTACTACCATTAATAACCCCACAGCCTCAAATAACTCGCTAGTTGTCAAAGGTTCAGATCATAGGCCTAATCTTCCTGCTGTCAAAATTTTCAGAAACTGACTCATGCATTCATTAAAACACCAACAAGTAGGGATTATTTTAATGGGAATGACATATAAGTGTCAAATAATCTCAACTATAACCTATCAATAGGTACGGTCACAATTCCCAGGTATGCTTTATAATACACCAGTTTGCCTTAGACTTACCAACATTCTCTTCCTCCCCTTCTAGCGAAGAACTCATATTTTGTTTCCTAAGCTTTGTTTTTGAGGAAGCTTTGCCCTTGGTATCCCAGATTTGTAAAATTATTTTGTGATCTCTTAGTTTTATCAGATACTCATTAGTGACGCCGATATCAACACTATGGTTCCAGGATATCCACATCTTGTCATTTTCAACCCACGGTGTAATAGCCTATTAAAAGAAAAGATGAAAACCTGAAAAACTTGTGTCACATGCTAATTCTTCAAGGACCTTAAAGATCTTTTTCTCTCAGCAAAGATCAGAGACATAAATTTGGTTTTTTTCTTCACTGTTAATTAAATTGACAGTTGCCATCAAATTATTATATTGACGGACTCAGGGAATTGTCAGAGTAGGAAGGGACCTCTAGAGATGATCCAATCCAGATCCCCTGCTAAAGCAGGGTTGCCCAGAGCACATCACTCAGGGCTGCATCCAGGGGGGGCTTGAAGGTCTCCAGGGGACTCCACACCCTCCCTGGGCAGCCTCTGCCAGGGCTCTGCCACCCTCACCACAAAGAAGTTTTTCCTCATTTGAATAGAACTTCCCATGTTCCAGCTTGGGCCCGTTGCCCCTCATCCTGTCACTGGGAACCACTGAGGAGAGTCTATTATTAACTTGGTTCTTGAAAGATAAAAGCTATGATCCCAACTAAACTGATAATCTAGAGGAAAATAAAAGTAAAATACTTTGAAATCCACCAGCCTCTTACAAGCAGAGTTAAGTTCTGCCCTTGATATTCGTTCTGCATCTGTGTGTGCAGATGAGTCTGAAGCAGCTGTTAAAGTAACATGTAACTACATCACTTGTAACTACATCACTCCATATTTGAAAACATTCTCCCACCTTTCTATACGACATTTTGGATTTTTTTTTTTTTTTTACTGTATCTTTTACCTCAGAATCAGATTCTGTAAATAGCTTTGCAACTGCCCCAAACACCACCAAATCCAGTTTTCTAGGTAGGAGATCATCTGGTAAAAGGAAGTACTCAATGTGGTAGAAACGTTGCTTTCTTGGAACAGCTCCCGATTCATTAGCTTGAATTGTCTTTCCTTGCTCATCAGGGGGACTAGATTTCTTCCGCCTTTGTCCTAGAGAGAATATTAGAATTATTTGGAAGCGTTAAGTGTTGTCAAAGATAATACTTTCAGGGAGAATTAATGCTCTCCGCAATGACCAAATGGTAACAGGCGTTCCAGTGTGACAACAGAAAAATGACTGAACACAGATGACTGCTGAACATGAAACTCTCCTCCCTGTGCCCAACTCTGCAATTCTGACCCAGGTTTAACTACTGTAACGGTCCATAAAGTTCCATGAGCTTCCCTTCATCCTCTGTTCAAGCAGCATGACGTCCAGTGACTGCAGTTCCCAAGGCACATGTGTCCTGTTACCCAGATAACCTCCAGACAGCAGAGTTCTGCTCTGCTCAGGGGAAGGCTGAACGTACCAGCTCCTGCCATACCCAAACACCTCTGTGCCCCAGGAGGATCACACCTCACCTTCTCCTAAAACTGCAACACCACCTTTAAACTACCCAAAATCAGAATTAGCCAGGTTGAGTATATAAGCCAAAGTCCACCTTTATTTTCATCATTCAGCAGGGGCTGAATAATAATCCCCAATTAAGCTCAACTTTAATAGCTGTTACTACCGAGGAATCAGCAGTCAGGGAAGGTTTTCTGTCACTAGAGACTCAATGATAAGAGGCTTCCACGTCCCACTGCAAATCTACCCAGGAAAATTCAAGTCGATTAACACCTTTTCTAACGTGGTCTCCTTAAACCAATTAGGACTCTGCCACGCAAATTTATGAAGTAATAAAAGAAGGGTTCTTAGGAAAACTTGTGTCAGGTACTTGCCTGTAGGCAGGGCAGGGACAGCTAATGACACTGTGAATGTGCAAGTGACAGTGTGGGAGCCATCCAGTTCCACTGAGGTTTCCTCAGACAGGGGAAGCCCGTTGCTTTCACCCTCTGGGGTGTGATGTTCACCACCCCCAACCATCTCTGGGGTTTCAGTTTCAAAAGTGGTTTTCCATGTATTCCAGTCCGTATTCTCTTCTTCATCATCTTCCTCTACCTCCTCTTCTTCCACTGCATTTGAATTCTTACACTTTTGCTTTGCCATCTTGATGTACAGTCAGACTCAGAGGCTATGGAACAGACAAACAGCTTTATTTTGGTGCTGAAATAAAAACCCCTATTAGAATCAAAGCAGGGTAGAATGAGGAGGTCCAAAATTTCCCATTGCAAAAATGCATGCTTCCAAAATAACGTAATTTATATACGCAACTGATTCATTTTTGGGCGCAGGGACAAGCCACACCGAAGCCCCCAAGAGACAGGGCAGGGTAGAATCATAGAATGGTTTGGGTTGGAAGGGAACTTAAAGACCATCCAGTGCCACCCCCTGCCCTGGGCAGGGACACTTCCCACCAGACCAGGTTGCTCCAAGCCCCATCCAACCTGGCCTTGAACCCCTCCAGGGATGGGGCAGCCACAGCTTCTCTGGGCAACCTGGGCCAGGCTCTCATCACCTGCAAAATAAAGAAGGTCTTTCTGGTATCTAATCTAAATCTCCCCTCTTCCAGTTTAAAGCCGTTACCCCTTGTCCTGTCACTCCACTCCCTGACAAAGAGTCAGGAAGTCAGGGTAACAGCACATCAGTGCATTCAGCGAACTGCAACACGAGGCTCAAAACACAGAGAAGTGGGGATGTCACCTGAGGCTGTAAACTGTCTGTTTCTTGTCAAACTGCAGAGGGAAGCTGCCTTTCGGGAGGAGTTTATTCTTAGGAAGCAGGGGGAGCCCCTGCGACTGAGCACCGGGGGAGCCCAGCGACCCGGGCCAGCCTCTGCACGCCTGCTCGGGCCCAGCGGCCACCAACGCCCACCAACGGCCACCAGGGGCTCGGCTACCGACCTGGCTACCGGAGACCGACCCCTCCCGAGCCACCAAAGCCGCCTTTAACCTGGTTCAGTCGCCAGGAGCCGCCTGCCCTGCGCCACCGGCAGCCTGCTCGCCCTGCCCGGCCCCAAGCCGTTCCCTTCCCCTGAGGGAGACGGGGGCCAGCCCACCTTTTGGACTGGTGGCCACCACAGCAACGAGCTGGCCCACTGCACCGCTCCTTACAGCAGGTTTCTTTCTTCTACCGAGGAGTTGGCAGAATAAGCCACGGGGATGTTCCGAAAACCGGCGGTGGCTGCTGGCTCCCACTGCAGTGGGTTTGTCCTAGAAACTTGTGTGACAACATCTCGCCACCCCTCACAGCGCTGGCTCTTCACATGCACCAAACAGTCTTGGCTTTCCTCGCCACACCTTGCCTCCATTTTTAAATTATTTTCTCCGTTTCCATCATTTCTGAATAGCCCACCCGTGGTAACGAACAGGGGGAGCCACCCACTGTCTACAACTAGTAGTAAGTAATTAGTTCTGCAACAAATCAAGAAAATATCTAAGCACGTTCACTTGTCAGTAATTTGAAGAACATGACCACCCAAATGGGTCAGCAGAAACAAGAATAAACCAGACAGAAACAAAGAGAGATATGTTTTTTAGAGAGGCTAAGGCAGGGTTATGACACGGAACTCCTGAGCAGCAAACCCTTGTGTGAATTCAGGTGCATTAGTTATTCTTCACCAACTCCCTTTTTAGAGACTCAGATCGCCTACGTGATAACAAACGCTCCACATACACACAGCTTAGATATCCAGCTCCCTCCTAGACAGCAGCAAAACCATTACAGGATTAATTCACCAATTATATACCAAATAATAATTAAATAGCTAGTCTTCTTGCACAAACCACACAGCCTATTTTTCATCTGAATAGCTTTGTATTTAAGCCCACTTTAGGCCGTTTAGGTTGACAATATTTCACATAAGGAGGGCTGAAAAAGGGTGGGGTGATTAATTTTCCAGATTTCGGTTCTCTGTGTTTTCCCACATGATTATGTCTCACAACCCATCATTAGGAACTCATGCTGTCATATCAATTGCCTGAGAAAAAGCAGTTGGGTGGAAATTAAAACGCCAATGGAATAAGACATGATTGTGATGAAACGCTTTCCCGATAGATCAAGGCTTGAACGTTTCAGGGAGTATTCTATGAATGACAGAACACAGATTCCTGGAACACCATTCCCGCATCTGCCGCTGCCTTCATGAGTGGGGTTTGGTAAATCAGACAAACCCAATGACAGAACCTGTTTCATGTGAAACCAAAAAACACATAAAGCCTAGAAGGACCCAAATCTTAAAATAATTCAACAGTTTGGTGCTTCTTTCACACCTCCACTAGGTCAGGACCCAAATCCTAGATTTTGCTAGTCTTCCATTGCAGCCCTCAGCTCTAAAGTGCTGTAGATACACCTCTTGGATACCTACCCGACCAGGCTACATCTGAACTGGATTTCAGGTTCTAGATGTCATGGAAATGGCTAGATGGGCACAAAACAGGTCTCAACACCAAGGCTGAAGCTTCCATCAGCCTCCTTGTATCTGCTCCTTACAGTCACTGTACCTCCATTCCCTCACCTGGACACACAGACTTAAGTCATCTCTGGTATTTAGGAATATTTAGGAGAAAAAGTGCTGTAAAAAAGGCTACATCTAGGTAATATGCATTTATCTTGAGTATCTACAGTCCAATTTATGGCAGAAACTATGATTTTAGAGAAAAATACTTTTCTAAAGTAATTTAGATACACACTCTTAACAGGACCCAAAACCTTGTAGCAGAGGCTGCGATCACATCTGGTCCCCACAGCCTGCACAGGACTTGCTGGTCACCGAGAACCAGGAGTTGCAGCGACCAGAGCTCTACAAGCCGAATGCTGGTCTCACACTATGCTGAATTTCCAATTTCTCCCCTCCCATTTACTCCCAAATCTGCTCATAAAAAAGAAACATGTACCCCATGAGTATCACTAAATAGAAGTTGAAGGCAGTAGATTTCTCTTTTCTAATGATTGTAGAAGATCCTTTAAACCGTTCCAGATGCTGAATAGCTAAGAAATGTCAAACACAACACCTGGCTATTCAGAGCCACAGCTGCTGCTTCCTCTGCAGACTATGTGACACATCCTTTCTTCCCTTTAAATAGTTTACACCCTGAGAAAGACCACAACTTAATTAGTAATATCAGCTCAGGATAAAAACCCCAGTTGCAGTGAGGCAAGGTCTTTGCTTAACCCCAGTGGTTTCCCAGCAAGAGGGGCTCCAGGCGCCAGTTCCCCTCCATTTGTAACACAGCCGTTTTTGTCCCATCTGTGCGAGTATGAAATGCAGACGTGCTGCAGGCAGGAGCAGAACTACATGTCAGACCGGGATGTTCAATCCCATTTTTCCTTCTTTGTTTTACTGTATCCACAGAGCCGGCCCAATGTGCCGGCCCTAACAAACAAAAAGACAACGCCCAACATTTTGGGAATTTCAAGTGAACTTCAGCACATGCCAAGGACAACGCTGCACCACTAATATTATTTTAACTCATCTCTGAAGCTCCTTGTGAAAGCAAATGCTTCAGAAACAACCATTTTAGAAGTCTCAATAACATCACAGTGTAACTTTGTTGGAATGGGTTCGAAAAACACAACTTAGGCACTTAGCACTACATTTCTACTTTCCTCCTTGATAGTAGAAACTCTGGAAGGCATGAAATTTTTATTTTTTCTTACTGTAATGAAGCAATCTTTCAGCAAGGGGAGCATTTTCCACAGCCCCACGGTGCTGGCTGGCTCTGTGTGCTGAATGACAACCCGCCACATAAACGAGACTGGAGTGTGCTACCAGAACTGGATTCCACTTGGTAAAAAGTCCTTGAATACTTAATAAAATGTTGCCTGAGGAGGTTTAGAGAATAAGTCAGAGAACAGGCAAACCTTGTCAGGGTCAGGAGTAAAGTTTTAGTCTTGCTGTAGAGGGGTGCAATTACACCACGACAGGCTTTTCCGTTCCTCTGATACCCCACAGCACTGCACTGGAGAAAGGGTTAAGTGTGGCGCAATTAATGGTTTGGTTTTGAAGAAAAGCAGGCTGCAAAAGGCGAGTTTACATCTACCAAACTCACTCCAACTGCCTCGGTCACAGGGAGGCTACAAGGACATTTAAGGTTTCTCTGGTTCCAACTGTTTTCACAGTTGTATGGGGTTTAAAAGTATAGGGTTGGCTGGCTGTTTTTTAAGAAAACACGATGCAAACCTCAAGTGCCCTGCAGTCAGAGCTTCTTCCTGAAAAACTAAAGAATACACAGTGGCCAGAGGGTTGGGGTTTTCCCTAGTATCAGGTATCTGCTTTCTTTCAGAGATGAAACTTTGGTGAAATTACACCATTCCGACACACTCGCTCCCCTGTTGCAGCGATAACACAGAAATCCCAAAATTTGCCAGGCCATTTATGTCCTTTGCTCCTGCAAACCAGAAGCCCAGCAGATGGGCAACGAGGAGCTCAACAGAGGCCCAAATGTTCCCCAGCATGGTTAAGGATCCCAATAATCCCTCTTTTCCACCCAGAGACACTCCCCAAGAAACCGTAGCTGCTGAAGTATAATTTCCACTGGCACGTTTATAGCCTGGTAAAGATTCTGTCAGCCTTTCAATCAGTTATTTTCACTTCATAAACATTTTTACAACTGGAAACGGGGCAGACCAAGACCAAGTTTTGATTGTTGCACTGTCCAGCTCCAGGGCCTTGATGCTTTAGTCAGCGTTTGGGGTCAGTCGGTTCGGTGTGTGTGGGTAACAGATGGTTTCGCCTTTCCTGTATCTCTCTGGTGCTGCATTACAGAGACGTTTTGACCCCAAGTCAAGTTCTTGTATTAATAACTCTAAGCAAATCTGAAGTTTTGTAGGTATGCCGTGGCTATGAGACTGATTAAGGAATATATATGCATATGTTAAACACAGAAAAACACTGTGAGTTCATCCAGCCACTCCTCAAGTCAGTCAAAAATGTTACATGTTACGCATCACTTCATAGGAGGAAAATGGGAGAAATGCTCTTTAAAGCTACAAGATTTCCCCCCAAAAACCAGCAAAACCCAAAACCAAACCAAACAGAAGTAAATCCATGAGTTGGAGACTCTCCATTAGGAGTTTCCTAATGACTCCACAATTACAAAACATGCCACTATTTTCAGTAACAAGTAAACAGATCACTGGTGGATAAAACTCAGCCCGTGACAATAGGCAGGCTGATCCTGTGGAGCACTGAGTACCCTGGGGGAATCTGGATCTCCAAAAGGAGATCTTCAGCAAAACAGCCCTATATGTTGCCAGCATACCATAGAAATAATCAGAAATATGATTTTTAGTAAAGAGGAAGGTCAACTGCCTTCCAATGGATGCTTTTTCTTGATGATGTGCAGTGCACAGTAGTCAGTCAACAACCCCATTCAGCCATGGGATATATAAGCAGCGTCTGGACCCTGAGCACACCAGCAGACCTTACACCTGCCCTGAACATCCTCAGGTGGGACCCACACCCCCTGCCCAAAAGCACCATTGGCACCCAGCACTGAGCCCCCTGTCCTCCCTTGTACTGTAGGTGTTCCTATCTCTGGTCCCTGCCCACTCTGCTGGGTGGACCTAGGACCTGCATAATAGCCTTTCGATCATCCCTGTCCCTGTCCCTACCTGCTGCTGCCCTCACTGGACTTTGTAGATGGACGTCAGATCTGGTTCATTCACCACATTTCCTTGTGTGGGGCTGTTAATGGAACCTGTTATCACCACCCCAACTTTGCCTCCTTATTCAGACCTCGGGCAGAACTGGTGCCACGGTCACCACTGGCTTCTGGTGTGTCCCTGCCAATGGAGCAGCCTCGCTCACGCTGCTCCTTGATTGTAGCTGTGTTCAACAAATATTGGTGGGACACTGTGCACAGGCTCCATATGAAATCGGTGCACTGCTAATGCAGGAGAGGTAGCCAGGCCTCACAAAACCGCCTTTCAGTTTTCAAGCACTCGGGTAGAACTGGTTGAGGCTGAGTGTTCCTTTTAAGTTACATCTAATTTTCAAAGAGATCCCACTACATAACCAAAAAGTGACCAAAAAAAATCCCTGCTTTGGAAAGCACAGCCATCTGAACCAGATTAAATGATACCCGTCTCTATCACAAACAACAACTTAACAAACATACCCATACCATAAAGACGCTGCATCTACAAAGGTGAAAAAACCTGAGCAAACAGAAAGATTACAAACTTTTACGCACATTAGTTTAATTAATTTAATGGGACCATTTACTTGTTTGCAGGTGTTGTCACAGAATCATCATGGTTGGAAAGGACCTCTGAGATCACCGAGTCCAACCACACACACACAAACCCCTACAATCTCGGTCACTAGAGCATGCCCTGAAGTGCCACATCTACACGTATCTTCAATACCTCCAGGGATGGTGACTCTACTTCAGGCTGTTCCAGTGCTTGACCATTCTCTCAGTCAAGTCGTTCTTCCCGATATCTAGCCTGAGCCTCCCCTGCCACAACTTCAGACCATTTCCCGTGATCCTGTCATTATTCCTTTGGGAGAAGAGGCCAACACCTGCCTCTCTACATCCTCCTCGCAGAGAGTTGTAAAGGGCAAGGAGGTCTCTCCTCAGCCTCCTCCAGACTAAACATGCCCTATTCCTTCAGCTTCTCCTCACAGGACTTGTTCTCCAGACCCCTCGCCAGTTCGGTAGCAATCCTCTCTCCTTAAACTGCATTCTGCAACATTAGCATCAGAAAGGAACCAGAAGGAAACGAGTTGAGAAGTTATAAACAAACTTTGAGCACAGGCTTGCTTTTCCTGACAAATGCGGGGCGGGGGGTGGCACTCTACCCGCTTTCCCCAGGGAACCCCGCAGGGCCAAGGGGCCGCCGCCACAAGCCGCCCCCGGTGAAGGGGAAGCGGCCGGTGGGAAAAGAGACGCCGGCACTAGGATGAGCGGAGCCCCCGGGGCGGCGGCGACGGCCCCTCTCCGTCCCCGGGACGCCGCCCGGTCCCGCCCCGCGAGGCGTGTCGGGGGCGCAGCCGGCGAGCGGGGCGGCCGGGCCGGGGGCAGGCGAGTGCTACGAGGAGATCGTGGCGTTGGAGCAGGCGGAGGACCGCATCGCCAAGCTAGAGGAGGAGAATGGCAGCCTGCGGGAGCTGGTGGAGGACATGCGGGCCGCCCTGCAGAGCAGCGACGCCCGCTGCCTGGCCCTGCAGGTGGGTGCGCCGCCCGCGTCCCCGCAGCGCCCCCCCCCCACCGCTAACCACCTTATCCCTCATTAAAGTGCCGCTCAGGCGGTGTTAAAAATCGCCCCCAGACCGATTTATAAAAGGAGTATGGCATAGACCGAGGCTGCTCCTCCATCTCCGGCATCAACTTTTTAGCGCAGTTTGGTTACATACAATCTTTAAAGAGAAACGTTATATTTTCACCAGCCGGACATTATGTCTGCTTAAGGGAGGGATGCACTGAAAACCACCCTGCTAAACTGACGTCTTCTACAATTTTAACAAACCCAAGTGTCTTTTCCTATTGCACATGCACTCAGTCGGTGACAGACCAGTTACGCACCGCTGTGGGGTTTTGTTT
>VXBJ01001507.1:0-39278 GCA_013400055.1 Nycticryphes semicollaris | reverse complement strand
CCCCCCCTCCCCCTAATTAAACTGCATATATCATTAACGTACTTAGTCAATGAAATGCATTACTGAGTTTATATTTTAAAAATACCAACTGGTGTTAAAAGACAGGGTACCCTGTCATATATTAAACCCCATGATACATTAAGATATTTCTGTCTCATTAAAAATACCACAGAATTTACTATAGTTCAGAGGTGAGTCTGAATTAATCTCGAAAATTAAAAGCAGTACAGTTCCACCTCAGTAATTGGATTCATGTCTCAACTACAAGTGCATTTGAATCACAAAGCTTGGATTCAGATCAGAATATTCACTGAGGGGGAGATGGATACAGATCTTCAGTTATATCCTAATTGTAACTATGACTGGTCATCTGCCTGGTTGGCGCTTGAAAGCATATTTTGTTTGGTCTGTATTTTAGTTGAAGAATTATGTTTTATATCACATGGTAAAGAATGCTACAATAATGTGATTATCATCTGATTTATACAGAAAAAGTAAACAGTAAAAAAATGACTCAGTTACCCAAGATGTTAAAACCAAGGGTTGGCTGTGGAGAACTGCAGCATGGTCACCAAGAGCCTGGATGATGGCAGGTGACACTTACTGTGGTAATGAAAAGTGATGCACTCTGGGGAGGTGGGAACAGAAAAAAAAAAAACAAACCAACCCAAAAACCAGTTCCAGCTTCAGTGGAACAGATGCAGTGCTGGACTCTGAGCTCATTAGATGTGCTCGGGAATTATATCTTTGATCTGGGTAACTCTAGGAGTCTATCGGGTCGGCTGCTGTGTTGCAATGAGGAAAGCATACATAATATTAAAATGTATTAGGAAAGCAACAGAGAACAAAACAAAGAAAATAACTATGCACATTCACAGAACATCAGAAAAAGGGGAATTGTGATCCTTCCACCTAAGCCAGAATAAAACTGGAAAAGGCATAGAAAAGGCTACAAGCATGGGGGGAGGGGGAAAGGCATGGAAGCTACTTTAGCCACTTGCAGATGTGGAAAAGAGCTGAGGAAAGATACAAAAATGGTCTTAAAGTTTCCATTGAGATCAAGGAGATGAATAGGGAAGAATTGTTCAGTCTCTTCCAATGCAAGAACTACGAGTCATCACGTGAAAGCAGGGGGCAGGTTAAAAGCAGACCAAAAATGTGGTTCTTAGCAGGTAAAGCAAGCTGTGGAGAACCTCCCCGTGAGATGCTTAGCTTGGTGAAAGGTTACATGGATTAAGAAAGTAACTAAAATACCAATTTAAAAGTGACCAACCAAACCTTCTCAGGTATTTAATAGAGGGATGACATCTCTGCCTGAGTCACCAGCAGACCTACAGGTGTACTGCAGCAAAAGGCCGGGGAAGGACTAAGGGTGCAATAAGGTATGCGAGTACCAGGGGAAATGCTCGCCTAAGTATTCTCTTTGCACTTTTAATATACAGAAGATGACAAAATACAGTGTCTGTAATGTGACCTTTTCTTCATCTGCAAGAATCCTAGGTTACTGCTCTAAGAATCAGCCTTATCTCCCACACCTACAACTGAAGAGGACCCATGCTCTAAGCTTAGCTTTGGCTCCAACTTAAGACCGTAGCTCTGGAAGAATTGTTAAGATTTTCCCATCACATCCAGGTTCCCATCTAAAAAATTAAGATTGTAACAACCACAGAAGGTGGTGGCTATTACCAATGTCAGTTAATGGTTCTACAATTACCTTTAAGAGACAAAGAGATGAACTACAAGCTCACAGATGCTGTTTAATTCTTTGTGCATCTCAATAAGAGGTGGTGAAGTACTGCTGCTACAGAATCTCTTCTGATACCTGGATGTTACCAGGATTTAAAATGGATGAAAAATTTCTGAGTGAGAAAGAAATTTTGGAAACATCTCTATCTCAGCATGAGAGCGCAACTCCGAGCTTTAGATGAAACTTTCCTCCAGTAACAGCCCACCATGTGATTTCTCACACCCCCCTTGTAAGCATCTGCCTGTGGGACGCAATGAGTAGGGCACGGGATTAGATAGATGAAGAGTCCAACCAAAAACCCAGTGTGTTAAAACCCTGCACCAGTCCCTGCCTTCAGGTCATGATTTCACATTCGAGACTCTGCTCAAGGGATGCCTATTGTCCACTCTCAAATCACTTAATTCATTTCCATTCAAAGCAGGAGTTTCCCACTGAGCTGGAAACCAGCACACCCCGTTCAATGTAGATGTCAGGTTTTGTCGAAGAGACAGCCGTACCAATATTGCAAAGATCCTTTTGAGCCGTTCATGCCTACAGCAAAATTTAATCTGAAAGGCTTGGAGTCCTGACATGCTGGCACAGCAAATATTTTCCTGCATAATTGAAGAAGATCGTTTGTAAGAGTGTTGGCCCAGTGGTTATCAACACAGGCTGAGATCTGGGGGAAAGCAGGGCATTTTCAAAATACTGTACGTTTATCAGAAAGAAAATACGTACTTTAACATTTAGAATCATGTTTGCAGTGGTCTGTCATGGACATGCTGGTATTCCTCTGTTTATGTTTTCTCACCTCACTCCAGGAGGCTTCGTACGTGCAGATAAGATGCAACGTTAAAGGTTCTGTCTGGTAACCAAGCGGGCTACGTGATACCTTACGTTCCGCATGCATTTGCAAGTGCCTCACCCCTATCTGCCCATAAATGCACATCTGACCTGGTTTCTCACACTTTTCTCCCTCTGGCAGCCCCAACAAGGTGTTCTATAGCTCCGGAAAGAGAGATTTTACTCATTTCTAGTCCAACATTGTTGTATCTCATTATAAAAAAAAAAAAAAAAAAGAAGATATTCTAAAAAGTATTAAGGGGAAATCCTCTTTTCCTTTAAAACCCCTACAAGAAGGTATAGCCTGACTATACAAAGGAAGAGAATCAGACTGAGATGCTGTCTATAAACAAAGCTTGAGCAGATGACACGATACAAATTACTAAATACATGGCATGCATTCAGACCACTTGCACGAGTCACTCCGTTCTCCTGAGCTAAGTAGTCACCCCAAACTCAGCCCAACAGCATTTGCTCAGGGAGAGAGTGGATTTCATTTCGAATAGTACTGCTGCTCCCAGAGCAGCAGGCTTTTATAAATATCTTGTGATGGCTCAAACTGTACTATTAGGCTTATTGCAACCATTGACATAATTCACGTCGCCAGAATAATAACTATTCTGTTGTAAATAGTAAGATGAGAAAGTTAAGATAAATTAATCCTATGTTCTGTGCAAACGTGGCCAAGGGCTTATGTATATTTTGAACTCTGACACTAATATTTATTATTTCAGAAATCTATTATTACAGAGGTTACTGTGTACTTGCCAGAACTGGAGATACGAAACACAGGCTGTATCCTGAATACTTCAGTCCTAGATAAATCTATGTGTGAAAAAGCAGCATGATAAAATTACCTGTTTAGATTATTAAGAAAAAAATCTCATTTAAAATCTAATCACATAAACATGTATTTTGGAGAAGAGGCACACTATGAATTCTGGAGAACTCCACCATGAATATCAAATACAGACAGTTTAAAAAGCAAACAATAATTTAGAAGAACTACACTTGGACTAGATAGTCACTATAGGTTCCCTTCCCTCTGAACTATTCCATTGTACAAGGAGAATTCACCCATTTTGTAAACACCGCATTGTAGTTTTCTCCTTCAGGAAATCTTAGGAAACTTTTTTCCATTGCTATAGGCAATATGCTGGCAAAGAACTATAAATATGTAACAGCATATGCTGCTCTACTAGAACTTGTGTGGGTTTTTTTTTTTTTTTTTTCTACATTTTATATATAAAGTGATCTCTTCAACTGGCTGCGGACCCAGAGGGAACAAAAAAAGCATTTTCTTAAAAGAACCTAAATTTGGATGCCAGAGTCATTGCTCGGGAGTTCACAAACTCAGGGAATTGTCAGAGTTGGAAGGGACCTCTGGAGATGATCCAGTCCAACTCCCCTGCTAAAGCAGGGTTGCCCAGAGCACATCACTCGGGGCTGCATCCAGGTCTTGGTCTCTGCTTGAAGGTCTCCAGAGAAGGGGACTTCACAGCCTCCCTGGGCAGCCTCTGCCAAGGCTCTGCCACCCTCACCACAAAGAAGGTTTTTCTCATCTTTGAATGGAACTTCCCGTGTTCCAGCTTGTGCCTGTTGCCCCTTGTCCTGTCACTAGGAATCACTGAGAAGAGTCCAGCTCCATCCTCCTTCAACCCTCCCTTCAGGTCCTTGTGAGCATGAAGAAGGTCTCCCCTCAGCCTTCTCCTCTCCAGGCTAAAGAGTCCCAGCTCTCTCAGCCTTTCCTCATCAGGGAGATGCTCCAACCCCTCCATTATCTTTGTTGCCCTACGCTGGACTCTATCCAGTCGTTGCTGGTCTGGATGCAGGATTGGAGTTGTGGAATTCCAGTGCAGAGCAGAGGCGGAGAATGACCTCCCTTGACCTACTGGCCACATTCTTCCCTACGCAGCCCATGCACCACGTGAGACCTGTTTGATGGCAGTTTGAGATCTGCAGTGGCACTACACTTGAAATTTGCAAGTTTTTATTTTGGTTTTATGTCTTGTAGAAGAAAAATAAGTTGCCTCAAAATGACATTGCTTTGATTTCAGCATTTCTTAGTAAGAGAATAGTTTGGAGAGGTGCTAATCATCCCCAGGTCCTGCTGGTACTCGCAGTCCTCTGACAGTAAGAAGAATGAGTTTATCTCACCTCTCTCAGTCAGAACAGCCACATGAAGTGAGGGAATCTACATGGTTCCACAGAAATGCAGTTGCTTGTGGCAGTACCATCATTATGTTCATGCTTTAAAAATAAACAACCCCACAAAATGGTAAAGAATTACAGGCGCTGAATCTTTGGGAGATTTTTATGGAGTAGAAAGTGTGTATGTTTCAAACTAGCATTCTCATGAATGTGTTAAGATTTTTCAGCTTATGTTTTGTTCTGTAATAACGTAGTGACACGAGAAGTCAATAACAAGAGCAGCACCATAACGATAGTGCGAAATCCAGTCTTCCTCATAGAAAAGACAAAACCTGTCAACTAATCCCACATGGAATACGGCAAAAAGGCCGTATTCCATGTAAAGCTCGGTCTGCTTGGCTGCAGGCTTTACAACTCAGTGGGACCACAGCAACAGATGGAGCTTGGAAAGAATAAAACATGATTTCTTTCTCAAATCCTCTTTGAGACCTTTGTAGCCTTCCAGTGCACTGTATGCAAGCGTAGCCGGGTTTTATTGTCCTGTTAGGAATGGAGGTGGTCTGTCTGCTTGCCATGAATTAGTGTCTGCTGCTGGGGAGTCCCTCAGAAGGACAGGCTTTAACCCACACCGGGATTTGCAGTGCGCAAAGAGCCAACCTTGAGAGAAAACAGGCACTTCACACAACTTAACCAACAGTCTCATTCTCAATGGGGGGGGAGTAACACTGTCAAACTTAATCATACGGTTCTGTGAAACTGTTTAAATACTCCTATAAACTTTTACATGTCTATAAGGATAAGCTTCTATGCATCCATTAAAACACCCCAGAAGCCCATATGTGCACGCCATATGTATAAATTTCAAAATGTTAATTATTGGAACCCAGGAAGAGATTGCCCTAGACTTGCTCTGTGCCTTGTATGTCTTTTTTGAAGCATCCACTATAGATCCCTGTCAGAGACACGACAGACAAGATGAAACTCAAAGCATAGTATGGTTGTTCCTAAGTTCTTACCTTCTTGTATCCATTTCAATACATTCTTGTAAGCCTTAAACTTTGTTTGGATTTCTGCAACTTGTTATTATATGGAATGGTGATGTAACATCACAAATTGTACTCAAATCAGGCTCTGAGCGGCTTAAATCAAGCCACTGATATTTTTATGATCTCAAATTTGTGTTCTATGTGCTGAAGCTCCAACCTACGGGCTCACCTCTGTGTAAGAAAGCATGAAAAGTTTGTTACCATTTTTATAACAGGAGCAACTGAAAAAATCCCAATAATAATTGGGTCCTCCCTCAATTTTATAAACAACCTCTGCTTCAAGTAATTGCTAAAATTCAAAATCAGTCCTTCCAAAAGCTGTCTTTGCTGTTCTAGAATGCAATAAAAGCTGGACCAAGATGAATGTCACATCATCCTTGGGTTCTTTGTAAACACACAATTTAATCACACAATTTTAGCTTTCACACAAGCTAGTATCTGCTTAATAGACAGGACAGTGGATAGACGAACTAGGAGACATTTGCTATGAACATGTTCACAAATACTCCAAATGCACAAGTTAAGGGAGCAGTTACATCCCAGTACAGTCATGTCTCTGAGTTTATACTTGTACAGGGAAGTCCTCAGTCCTTCTGCAACTTAAGCTAACTATTTTTAATCTTTTTTTACATAGGCAATGTGAAATACAGGAAAGGATATAGAGCACTATTTGACCTCCCAGGTTTTGAGCCTAACAAATAGGACAGCAGCAGAATTCAATTACAATTTCCTCCTAAGCACAGAGGTATCAGCTCCTACTTATCAAGGAGTTCGCCCTGATGTCAACATGAGTAAGGCACATAAATCACATCCACACCAGTAGCACAGATCCCTCAGACTGTAATGTGCTGGCACAACCGCATTGTTTCCTGAGCCACAAAATCACCATGGACTCCCTTCCCTGCTATGGAAAGCAAATAGAGTTGCAGAAGTAAGACTCCAAAATTCCAAGTGTGATGGGTATGGCTCTGTGCAGTCCCCAGATATGTACTGGGAAGGTAGGACACAGTGAACAGTATTCCAGCTGTCTCCATCTATAAACGTGGGTTAGTTACAACCAATAGTGCGACATGCACGAAGCAGCCACATTAAACAAGCAGCTCTTGTTTTAAAAGCCCAGCTATCATTTGCAACAGGAAAGTTCTCTTATACATTCAACTGAATAAAAGTAGACTGTCAATGTCCTCAAACCAGGTCTGCCAGAAAAAAAAAAAAACACACACATCTATTTCCTAGAATCTTGCACGGTCTAGGTTGGAAAATAAAGCAGCTGAAACATTTACACAGACTCAAATAGCCTGGACCTGGTTAAAAGGCTGCACACAAGAAACTCTTGAAATAAAGGCAGGCATTGAAGTTCTGCCATGGGTCAGGATTTCGCTAAGCCCTTTACTACACAGTAATGATACACTCCAAAGTAACCTTTAATCCTGCGTGGCCTAAATACTGAAGTGAACAGTGGTCTTTAGGGATACTGGTAACTTGTACACAGGCCATCAGGCCAATCCTACACTGCTATGGACCCAAGAGCCTGAATTCCCATTATTCTGATAAGTGTATTTAAAGAACGATTTTCAGAGCTCCTGCCAAAAATCTCACCCCAAGATATCCTGTCATCACCAGTACAGACACCTGAAGGTTGCTTGAGGCAGTCACAAATGAACTGGGTTTAAAGTCATCTGAAAAAGATCGGCATGTGAGATACCCTTTCATTCTGTTCCTAAATGATGTGTTTGGGTTTTAACTGGAGATCCGGGAATGATCTGGCATTTTAAACTAATGCTTCTGCTAGAAAATGAAATTTATGCACCACGTTTTTTTATGTTGGCTTTTTTACCAGCTTGGGCCCTTCATCAAACCTGAAGCCTGTCACTTCTCAAGCAAGCATTAATAGTAGCCCCTACATCTGAAACTAAAGTAATTTCTATTCTCAGTCAGATGGGGACCTGAAAATAAACAGCATTTATCCTAAATATCCCAGTTCTGGCCAGGATGAATGCAATTCAATGAGCCTTTGCTAATGCAAACCAGACTTGTGTATGCTCATGGGATGCTGTCATTAATCCTTCGAGGACATAAATGTACAGCTGGCTCAGTTTACTGCCAGCATCTTTTTTTTTTTTTCCCAACAACCCTCCAGCTGTACGATGTTTAATGTACTCATGCCCTGCTTCAAGGAATTTACAATCAAAAATGCAGGCCCAGCATGTTAAATCCTACCTTTAGCTGTTGTTGCCAGCCTGATCGCTGTAGTGTAGAGAAGTTAATCTCTGGAGCATTATGAGAGTCTCTCGGTTACTGAACAACACGGCACACTACAGAGCGGCAAAACAATCATGCAATGGAAGACTGTGGCGAGTCCCTTCAAGAAATAAGCACACTCGAGATCATTTTAAGACCCACAATTGATGGTTTGGAGGGAAAGGGTCCCTACTGATTGATTTCAGGCTTTACAACACAACAGTCTTACATACTTTGCAAATATATTAATTTTTTTCCCTCCCCATTTAGTTGTTTAATTATCTATGGAAAACAAAACCAAGAAAAATCTAAAATCACCACAAAGACCTACTACTGTCTGGGTTGGGTTGCTTCTTTGGTTTGTTTGGGGTTTTTTTGGTTTTTTGGGTTTTTTTTTTTTTTTAAGTCTATCATCTCAGATGTAACAGCACCTTTAGATTTAGATATATCCACAAACTCCAGTCTGTTCCATAGTTGTAGCTTAAGCAGAACAAAAGCCATCAGGAATCATTGTGGGACTAAGCAGCAATGAGCCCAGAAACATGGCAGCATATCCATCCTGCCTCCGCTCTCCTTCCTATGGGGCTATTTCAGATCTACAAAGCCTTTCTCACTCGCTCTCGTGGAAGCTTTTAAAATATAATATGCCATGCCTGAAACGTTTCCACAAAATTCTGGTTTGCAGCTAGTGTAGCTTTAAAAATTGTAACAGCAGCACTGACAGCCAAGTAGTACGGAGGAAAGGGGGTTTTGTTTTAGATGCTTCTGGATTGTGAGGATTTTGAATTTCTATTTGGTACATTTCTTGCAACATAACATTGCTAATTACTAAAAACGTGGCTGCAAAACTCAGGAAGGCATTCTGCTTTCATTTTTTGTCAATTTCTGAGTTAGAAAAGAGCACAGAATATATTACCCCCAACGCTCTCAAATACAAACAACATACTGTGAAGGCCAAATCAATCTTCCCCCAGAAGTTTGGATTTATTAAATGTAGGAAGTGACAGAAAAATTAGGCTCAAATTTCTTCTTAAGGATTTACAAATTTAACTGTTGCTTCCTCAAAAATTGTCAACCCATCTGCTATATCCCCATTTTCTAATGGGGTGTTTCCACACACCTGAGCCTACATAGGCTAATAAGCTTCCTAATGGAGCCTGCAGTTGACTGGGATGTTGTCCTGATCTGATCATACTTGATTTTAAGCTGGCGAGTTCCAAACTTCCCCACCCCTTTGCAGCACTCACAGTGAAAATTAGCACAATTTCTCCATGACACATGGAACTTAGGGAAGTTTCAAGATGGATCAGAAAGGAACTTCAGTGTGAAATTTCTAGAATGTTTTCATCCAGAAGTATTTCTGCGTTGTCAAACTTTATTGTAACTCCTCTTCCCTTTTTTAATATATAAATCTCAGGATTTGAAATTGTATTGTAAAACCTCAAAAAGCCAAGGAAAAAGATCAAGTCTCACATTGGATGTAAGTGGAATAGATAAATATTAGAAAGTTTGGGATCTCATCCAAGGCTGAGCAGATGAGAAGTTTTCCAAAATAGTTGCCCAGGGCAATAAAGTGGAAATAGAAAATATGTTGTAAAAAACCTGGTTGCACATGTTTAAGTATTAGTCACCTACTGTGAACTTAAAGGAAAGTCTAAATACATTCTTATAAATACCTGAGGCTTTTAATTCTATTACAGCCCTATGATGTTAAATTTAATCCTTGTGTTTACCATAAGATAATACAACTGGTATCACCTACCGCTTCAAACAACTGCATTTATTTTAAGTCTTCCTCCTAGAGCTACATTACAGAGACCTTCTGAGAACTGCTTCCTGTTTTTCATACAGATTTCCCTCTTTTCCTGTGGAAATCTATTGAGGAAACTCTATGAAAACAAAAGGAAGTATCTGTTTCTAAATACCTGTAAGACTGTCCAAAAGAATCTTCTTTGCCCACTGCAGGGCTCCTGTTGAGGGCTGTGATGGGAGCAGCACCGTATCCCATGGGGGTAACTATGAGCCCACAGACAAGCGGCATCCAGCTCAGCATGGAGGGGAGTCCTTAATTAGAATAACCTAGAGTCATGTTGATTGGGAAAACGTGGATCCTGATTGCAGAATTTGCCTAGGAACAACTTCTATCTGCCCCCCTTCTCCTTCACCTCAATTATTTTTTGTCCTATTTGAGAGGAGCCATAGGGCTGTCCTGCAGCCTGGGATGTCCACAGACGAGCAGCCCTGATTCAGGGAGTAGGACACAGCAGCACCGAACCCATGTGTGATTAAAGATCTTACCTACATAGTGTACCTTTTTTTATAACCTAACGTTAGTAAGTGCTGTAATATCTGAAATCTAGAGCAGCCAGAACAAAATCCCTCTGAGAGGCAGTCTTTGCATCACTACCTTTAAGGTAGCTCTGATTTGCTTTAGACATCTGCATTTCTAGGCTGTGGAGCTAGAAAATCCACAACAAAAGCAGAAATGTACTTAATATATTTCAACATGATTCAGTGCCTGTTTCTGGTTTCTGACAGCCTGCAAGGCTCCACAGAATCTGGATGAAATTTACTCACCAAGTACTGCAGTCCTGCTGGATGGCTGAGTGTTTCAAAGAGAAACTGAGCCGCAGGCACTGGTGAAGGATGGAAGGTGTTTTGGTTTCAGTCTTTCATACACTTGTTAAATATTCTACATGCAATTTCCAGGGCAGTAACTACTTGTTTAATCAGGTTTTGTGCTTGTTCAGTTAAAGTGTAGTTGAAAGGTGGGGACCATGGCAGAGTGATTATACGTTGCTAATGAAATCTACCTGCTCCTTTGTCCTGCAAAAAGAAGTCCTATTACCACTTACATTATAGTTCTTTCCAAGGGCTCCTGTTCGGATTTCATTGTACCATTGTCTTTATTAATAGGGAACACACCTTACCCTGGGCAGCTTTGAAGGTTCTATGTATGTGCAATTTTAGAACATTATCCCAGCTGTACACTGTCAGGGCTGGGTAAATGAGAACACCATTAGGTTTTACTCTTCCTAATAGAGACCATTATTGATCTTGGTTTCATGCCAATAATACCTACTCATATCAAAGCGGTTAGGTCACGATTCCCTTACACTGATGCAATAGACACTTAATGGTAAGATACAGCATTTCCATCCCACGCCAACAGTCCTGTGGTGTATATATATTAAAAAAACCCCAAAACAACACCTTAGCCATATTTTCTAAAAATACATACATGAGAAGAAGGTATCAGAAAACTGGTCGTAATAGTGTTAAGATCTTCTCAAGAATTGGGAAACCATCAAGACCTGGCCAATAATGCACGAGTATCAAGCCACACTGTCCACTGCCACGGATACAGCTAATGTTAGCATGACCTTAATTATATTCTCAGTCTCTGTCTTTGCTGTGTGTGCCCAAGTTACACTTTTAAAGTGTCTTTTCATGTACACTTATTCCCATAGTCTAGTTGCTTAACTAGTACCTTAAAATACCATATTTTGTTTACTGAAAGTCATCTGTAAAACCCAGAGTTTTATATATAGTCCCACATTAATCTATGTCCTATGTTTATAGGATCTAGTTTTTCAGAAAGAGAGAGAAACAAGTTAGTTGTAACCTTTGTCCTCCAGGAGATATTTGTATTAATTTATGTTGACTTTCTACAAACCTTCAGTGATCAGTACGGTGCCCTGCAAATTCCAGGTGATCCTACCCGATAGAAGAGCCTGCTTTTTCCAGGGCAGTACCAGAGGTTGCCTAAGTCCAATGTGAATCTCATTTTTATGTTAAGTATCATGGGAATGAATACCATATAATCCTATCACAGAAGGTGAAAAATGGTTTACAAAGAAAAGCCTGAGGAAAACTGCTAAATGAACTTGTATAAAACCTGAACTTGGATCAAGTCAATTATTTGAAGATAGTAAGACTGAAATCTTTACTTAGTAAAAGTTTGGGGGGTGTGTAACTTTATAGAAGGATTACAATTGATGCAATGAAAATAAGATGCAGTTAAACTGGTTTTAGGAGGCTGCAAATTTGGTTAAAATTACGCACCTGCTTAAGTGCTCTGCTGTGGGAGGAAAGATATTCCATACAATTTAAACTTAGATGAAGTTTAAGTAAACATGGTGATAAATCCAATGCAAACCTGCTTGCGCTGAGGTTCATCAGAAAACAAACTGGAGGTGCTGGTGAGAAAAGCAGAGGTCCCCCCCTGTGGAGAAAACAGGGGAGGCAGAATGCTAAAAATACACTGTCAGAAATCAGTTCTTACGTGCAGGGAGCAGCCATTTATGGTTACATTACATTTCTGTCACTTGCTTTTCTATCTCCAAATAATATTTCTTATTCAACTATATGATCAATAAAAGACTGAATACAAGCTGTCAAAATATATCTAGGACCCAAACAAACACAGGAATACTTGGCCATCTTTTCTGATCTCTATGAACTGGCACATAACACATGAACACTTTGGAAGGAAAAGTAATTAATTTGGGATTACCATAAAAGCAGTGTTATTTTTTGCAGGTCACCTCCCAGCACAATAAAGGCTTCAAGAAAGCAAAGGATGGGCTGCTTTCAGGAAACTTAAAATTGTTTCAAAAAAGAATTAGAAGAGCAGGCACAGAGCTTAAATATGAAGGAGCTTGCAGAATTATACAGCATCTAATAGAGAAATAGCTCTCTCTAAAGACCCAAGGATGTTTTTACAAACAGCAGCAAAACAGAACACACAACAGTATGAGGTAATTGTTATTCTTGTTTCCTGATACAGGATCTGAGGAACATGGAAGCTGTGACTTCCCCACGTTCACAGCAGACGGTTGCTGGCACTGACACTTCAGGTCCCACAGTAGATACGTGTCCCCTTTGGGCTCTGGGCTCGGCCAGTAGCCACAGGACAGGTCTCCTGTGTGGAGAACCTGAGAGCTTGCAGGGACCACACCACCAGACAGGCTTTTCTGCAACTGTCCTGTGAGAACTTCAGAAAAAAATCTTACTTAGATGCTAAATCAATAGTGGCAGCCCCTCCTGTTAAGATACATTAACATCATATTTTCTCAAGAGCTTAGGAAGAGCAGGTCAGAAATAAACAACAGCCAGCTTAAGGCACGATGTTGCCATTATGCAAGTCATATCCCTTTTCTGTCACTCCAAATCCATGAGGTTCTACATCTATGAAGTTCCAAGATAAGTCCTGAAGGAACTGACATGCCAGCAAGTAAGTACTTTCAGAGTTTATACTGCATTCGGTAATAGCTGAAATTTTACATACATCAAACAGAGAACTAAAAACCAGTGCTTTGTCAGACATTTTAAGCTCTAAGGGTTGAATTCAGTAGGATCTCCCCACCCTGCTGATAAGTATTCCTTGACTCTGTTTAGCAAGAAAACTTTTCTTTATCTAGGAGACATTAAAAGGATGACTGGGCATTTGATCTTTACTGCCATACACAGGAGATAACAAAAGGATGATTTGGGATTAAACAGCACAGGTCTACGTGAAGGAACACATGAGGGGGTTGGTTTGTACAAGCAACGGCAGAAAAACACAAACTGCAGGAGCACAGCTCTGCTGCTCTTTATCTGGTTCATATGCCTGATATCAAGAGTCTTGATCATAGCTATCAATTTTAGAATTTCATAGTGTTGCAGTTATTAGTGGGTTTTTTTGGTTGTAGGCTTACAAGCATCTTTCTGTAAGATACCCTCAAAGTGAAGAAGTTCCTCCTCATGTTTAGATGGAACTCCCCATGTTCAAGATTGTACCCGTTACCCCTTGTCCTGAGATCAGAATACACACACACACCTCATGCATATGTAGTTGGGAGTGGGTTGGTGTTTGTTTTCAAATTCCTTGTGGACTCAGCTAAAAGGAAATCTCAAAAAATATCTAGAGAGAGGTTTTGCCAACAGGACTGTCTGCCTGACTAGAAGCAAAGAGGATTGGAAATTTTGAGTGAGAACTTGTTCTGATATGAGCTTCAGCCTTGTTTCAGCCCCACGGTGCCTGATGAGCTGGAGAAGTAAAGTGTTGGCACCACTTGCCTGAAATGGACTTGAAGTTATTGCCAATACAGAGTTTCCAGGAAAGTCCAGGCAGAAGGGTCTATGTCCTGTCCTGGAGTGGGGCTGGAGGATGTTGAGTTGAGGAAGGGCACGCAGAAAACAAAGTCTCCTGTAGAAAGCAGTATGAGTCAGAGGCAAGCACTGCAGTGGCAACCAGCAGGCTGAACCCTGGCCACTGGGCAATGCCAGCCATCCATCTCTTCTGCTGTAGCTGGGAAAGAGTCTTTATGGCAAACAGATCAAGTGTTAGGACCAACAGAAGCCGCCTGAACTCACTTGCGCATCGCCAGCTACTCTGAACTACTTCTACACCCACGTGGCTTGTTAGGAAGGTCTACCAAGGGGTATTTGGCTCTCTGGCCTGAAAAGGCCAACAGTCAGAGGGTCAGTAGAATACTCCAGCCATCCTTCAGTATCGGCTCTTAAGACAAACAGCTGTGCTGCTTGGCATTATTAGGTGGTCCAGCACCAGTCTCAAGTGACATAGACTCTCTGTTGACTCTTGTAGGCTTTTGGAATAATTCTGACATCACCAGCATCACACACACTTCAGTTATACTAAATTAAAATAATTTCTTCAGTATGGAAGGAAGGGAGACTCAAAAGCAGAGCTGTGTAACAGAAAATAAGAGGGAGTAATAGATCTATGATCTCCATGACTACGAGGAAGGCTGAATCCAGGTTTTTAACTCAGACTCCCAAGAAATTTTGTGCAAGCTTTAGCAAATCACTTTTGTGATAATGCTTCAATTGAGAACAAGTGATGCTTACATTTTTCCAGCCTTATTTAGGTCTTCATTGTGTGCATCAGAACTCTAGACTTTTGGTGCAAATATCTGAATTTCTAGCTAGCAGGGTGTGGCAATGGAGTTCTTTATTCCAGTGGAACAACATCTGGAAGTCATTTCCTTTATTTTGTCACCAAAGAATTCATTAAGGGGCAGGAATATTTGAATGACATAATTCCAAAGTGATGTATGTTTCTCCTGGATAGCGCAGTGACTATTAACCATAAAATACCCCACACAGAACAAAAAGCAGCCTGATTCATCAAGGATATACTCAAGAACTACTGCCATGCAATATAATCCCTTGCTACATACATTTGTAAAAGCACTATAATTACCTCATCTGTTTAGCCTAATTATCAAATGTTATCTTCCACAGAGCAGCCAAACGAGCAATAGTTTATTAATAATGGTAAACCAAAGTTTCAAGGCCAAAAAAGGTTAAGGAAAAACCCAAACAGTGAGACTCGGATTCTTGAGCTGCATTTCAGAGCTGAAAGGAAAGTGTTCTGTAAGTCACAGAGTGAAACCTGCCCATGCAGTTTTAATTAGTCATTTATTTGTAATAAATTTATGTATGTATGAGTGTGTGTATTCATGCATCAGAGCAGCTATTTCATAGGTGGGTCCTGCTTAATGCACCAATATTTATCTTAAATGTAAATGTAGCCTTAACTATTCCATTGAAAATGAGTAATTTAACAAGGACACTATCCATTCGGTTCCTGTGTCTCACCTTGACTTGCCACTTAGAGCCTCTGCAACAGATGAGAAAGGAACCTCCTGCCAGAAGTTTCCTTCTCTCTGAAGTTGTTGTCCATCCACAGAAATCATTCATCCCCTGCCTTGAGTGAGGCAAGCATCCCATAGGAAAATCAGACTGCGATTTTACAAACAACAACTATATTGTAACACATGCGCTCCAGGGATTAAGACAATCTCCTGACATCTTGTAAGTTGAGAACCTCAAAAAAAAAACCCCAAACACACTCCAAACACAAGGATTCGTATCAGGTAGTATCATCATGACAGCTGTGTTTTCTACCAAGAGGGTCAGATTCTCTAAATTCTCTGCATAGATTTCTGCTCTGAGTTTGCTGAGAGCTGGCGGCACAGTAAATTATCACCCTCCATGTGGACTTGCAGGGAGGGAGGAGAAACTAATTTGTGGATGGTTTTCCCAAACATTTACTGATAGCAGAGCAGTGGCAAGACTTCAAGAACTTGGATAGCATCCTGGGTTGTTTGTTTTTGTTTTTTTTTCCCCACAGAATTTGTTTGGCCCTTAAGCACTTCCCCCTCATACCTCCCTATCCCCCCAGATATTTTGTCTCCTGTCCCTTTATCTCTACACCAATCCCATCTCCTCTCTCCACGTTCAAGTCTGCTGTTGCTGTAATTCCCATTCTCATTTTAATCACTGTCCCTACTCAGGGTGTAATTCAATGGTAGTAAAACCCAGGTCTCTCCACCCACTCACTCCTGTCACAGCCTGCATTTTGCCATCCCCTGAAAGATGCAACCCTTCAGACTATGCACCAATCTAAATTATAAACTTTTCTCCAAGAGTGAGAGGGATGAGATATTCTATCTGATAAATCCAGTTCATAGCAGCACATCACTTCCACAACAACAGCGTACAGGATCAGGAATGAGAATATGCAGAATGGGAGAAAGGTGTTAAAGGAGACAGAAGTAAGAAAGAAGAGGTTTTTCTTTCAAATGTATGTGGAACTGCTCCTTCAGGCCTAAAAAAACCTCCTCTGGTGTTTCCTGTATGTCAAAGCCCCCACCCCCTGTGCTAATATTGTTGTCAGCAAGGACACTGAGGTGGCAACAGGGAAAAATCTTCCTGACCCCATTCTTGCTTGCCAGTGCCAGCTTGTCCAGCATAAAGTCAACTTCACAATTCTTGTGAGTTTTATTTTACATATTTCTTCATGGCAAGATGATGAAAATTTTGGCAAGGAAATAAAAATCATCAGCCGGTAACAGGAAACCTCCCAGAACTGTAGCAAGGCTCTTTAGCTACAAACTTCTACTGACTGCAGTATAAATCTGTTAGTCATCTGTCCTACAGCTACTAACAATTCATACTTTAAAAAATAATATTTAATGCTTTACAGATCAAACAACTTAAAACCTGAATTGATCACGGAAAAGTCATTCATACAGTGTCTGTTGGAGAGGAGTTGCCAGCTTACAGCACCAACCAAAGGCACATATTCACAAGACCTACACACTTGGCTCCAGTGTGAAAACATAACTTGATCTGAACATTAAATGAAAATTCATAAATAAATAGAAATATGCATACTTCCTGCACTCTGTCATTCCCTGTAGGGGATAAGCCAAAACTCAAGCCATTTTGAGTTCCCTGAACTTTGATAGCATGGATAAAATAGTACAAAAATAAAAATCACACCTCATTTTGGTTAAAAAACACAAGTTCTAGACTTTTAAAATAAAGTATAGCTTAGTTTGATTCACACACAGGTGTTTGATCTGCTGCAAACATGTCTCTAAAACATATTAGTTAAAGGCCTATGAACATGAAGCCAAGTAATTTCTCAGAGTTATTTTATGATACTGCAGTTAAAAGATTTGTTTCATGCCAGAAGCAGGTGGGTTTTGCTGCAGTTTGAAGTTGCCATAACAATAACAAATTAAAAGCCAATTAGTCATGGACATTACTTTAAGGTCCAGTACTTTGCAAACTCTCCCTTCTTCAATTTTCCTTCCGTGGGGCTGCCCATTATCCTCAGCACAAAGGCCTGAAGATGCCTGTGGACCGTTTGCCAGTCTCCATGGAAGCCTGGCCACTCTGCTCCCTACACAAACACTTCCCAGGCATCTCCAGCGCTGCTCTCCCCTCTGATCTTTGCCCTAAACAAATGTGCTGTTTATTCACTCTTCTTCTCATTTATAAAGACCCAGCTGATGCTGTATGAATACTAATGAGAGGAGAATTAAACTTATGGCTGTAAATGAGTGAAGATTCCTCCTTTTAGCATTCACCATGACAGCAAAAATGCACTGGTTGGTCTCCTTCGTTATGCTGCTCTTTAAATCCTGAAACCTATGCCACTTGAAAAATCAGGAGTGCAGATTTGGCATTAAAGAAAATAAAAAGCTCCCAGGTAGGGAAAAAATGACCTACCAAATAAATCATCTGATGAGAAATCAGGAGATCATGGTGTCTCATTGTTCTGGTACCCAAGAGGACCACCACGACTCCATTCATGCCTCCATCACCTCACTTGGGAAGGAAGAATAAGTGCTGCGTACTTCAACAATAAACTAAGGAGCATGAAGCATCCCTAAGAAATTAAGCCCTTCTGTACTGTTTGGTTGCATCTGCTTTAAATTCCACAAACAAGAGAAAATCCAGCCAGAAATTTAAATAGCCTCCAAGGTGAATGGAGGATGCTATAGCGATGGCAAAATTAAAAGAAGCTCCATTCTTCCAAAAGATATCAAATACTCATCAGTGTCCTTAGTGTCCTTCTAGTTCTGTGCAGTGTTTCTCATGAGATCCCTTCTTCAATCCATCTCATGTTTAGCTTCTAGTTCCAGTTTAGAGGAACAGTAAGTTTGTCCTTGCAGCTCCATGGGCAGTATTAGCAGCCCCTTCCCTCTCCCTGCCCAGTTTCTGTTCAGCCTGAAGGATCTCTACCTCTGCCTCCTTACCTTTGGCACCAAACCTGGCAAGTTATTGCATTACATTGATTTTGGATGACAACTATGTTTGTACAACCCTCCTTTGGAGCTATCTAGCACAGGGCATGCCCCTTTCCTTCACTCTGTCACTAGGTTGTGGGTCCTGTCCTTTCCTGTCACCTTCTCTGGTTGCTACTGTGGATAAAGCAGTGCCCAGCATTACATTATGTTGGAGTCTTGGCAAGATGTACCAGACCAACAGATTTCCAGGTATTTATTTTTTTATTTCCAACAGATCCTTGACATTATATATTGGCTGATAAAATATAAAAACCTCTTGGGTTTAGTTTCTTTTTTTTTGTTTGTTTTATTTAACTTGCATATATATTCATGTTGCTTGCTTTTTTTCTTTTCTTCATCTGTCTCTGGCTTGGACGAGATCTGAAATTCAAGCCTGTCTGGCCACATGCTCCTTCACACACATTTAAAATCTGCTCCTTTCCTAAATACCTTGAAATAATCTCCATGTTCTAGAAAAGGCTGTATCTTAACCTGTGCTGCCTTTTTGTTTAGGGTGTAAGGTACACTAACTTTGCTGTATTTCCTCTGTTGGAGAAACTGAGGCACAATGATTTGATGCAGATGATAGAGCCTGTGCCAGAACCAAGATTTAAATTGTGGAACACCTGGGTCTGAAAATCCTTGCTCAAAACTTGTATTTCTTTCCAGTTTCCTAGACGAACACCTCTGGAGAAGACAAATATTGCTGTCTTTATGCAATATTGGACGGCAGCATAGGGGAAAGGGACCTGGGGGTCCTGGTGGGCAGCAGGATGACCATGAGCCAGCACTGTGCCCTTGTGGCCAAGAAGGCCAATGGCATCCTGGGGTGTATGAGAAGAGAGGGGTGATTAGTAGGTTAAGAGAGGTTTTTCTCCCCCTCTACTCTGCCCTGGTGAGACCCCATCTGGAATAGTGTGTCCAGTTCTGGGCCCCTCAGTTCCAGAAGGACAGGAATGGAGTGGAGCATCTCCCATACGAGGGAAGGCTGAGGGAGCTGGGTCTCTCTTTAGCTTGGAGAAGAGGAGACTGAGGGGTAACCTCATGAATGTTTATAAATATGGAAAGGGTGAGTGTCAGGAGGATGGAGCCAGGCTCTTCTCAGTGACAGCCAATAACAGGACAAGGGGCAATGGGTACAAGCTGGAACAGAGGAGGTTCCACTTGAATATGAGGAAAACCTTCTTCACGGTGAGGGTGCTGGAACACTGGAAGGGGCTGCCCAGAGAGGCTGTGGAGTCTCCTTCTCTGGAGACATTCCAAACCCACCTGGAGGCGTTCATGTGTGACCTGCTCTAGGTGTTCCTGCTCCGGCAGGGGGATTGGACTGGATAATCTTTCAAGGTCCCTTCCAATCCCTGACACTCTGTGATTCTGTGATATATTGGGCAGAAAGCCCTAACAAAACATGCCACCTGTATGGCTCCTTTCATTTCCCCACCCCAAGAGAGAGCTGATTTAAGTCCTCTCAAGAAAATTGCTACAGAACAATCAGAGTTTGTACTTTGTACTTTTATCAAGTAATAATAAGTTCTCTTACAAGAACTACAGAGAAACAAGAGCTATTATTTAGGTCTGTCTTGAACCTCATCTAAGTGGAGGGAATCTGCTATTCTAAGTTCTGAATGTTATAGGAAGGATTGTGGTTTGGTTTTTTTTTTTCCACCAAACTTCTTAACGTTCCTTGGACTGCAAGCTGAATTGTAGCCAGGCTGCCAGATGCAAGAAGTTAATCCCACCTGTGAATCATCACAGTGCCTACCCACTTGAGCTAGGAAAGGTTTTCATGATACTTGATTATTCTCAATGTTTTATGGATTAAAAATCTTAACCGACTTCAAGACTATGATGAATATTCACTGAAATGCCAGCATCTCTGTGTTTTATGAACTAACTTGAGCAATCTCTGCAATCTGAACAGATGTAAACCATACCGCAGCTCAAAACTGAGTGGGCAGTCTGCACAATGCCAGCTACAGTCCTCAAGAGGTCGTAAAGGGTTCTTACCGACTCCCAGACCACCAAATATTTTTGTCTTAAAAAGAAAATGAGCATGTTTCAAAAAAAAAAAAAAAAAAAAAAAAAAGATACTTGTGAAATTAAATGCTACTGTGTTCCACAGTAATTGCCCAGAACGGTGAAGCTCTGTGAAGCTTCCAGAAGCTGTTCTGAATGCCCATGCTTAACAGTGCTTGCTATTTCTGCACTACTTCATAATTTTTTTTTTCCAGACCTAATGAAGGTAAATGACTAGACAGGCTCCATTCTGGAGACTGCTATTTCCCTTGACTTTACAGGAAATCCAATTGTTGCTAAGCTAAACACCACCATCAATTGGGAATGCAGTATTTCCTTAGATCTTCTGCAGTCAGCTCTACTCAGGGATGGGTAAAAGAGGTGCTGGTTCCTCAGCATGTTTTCCCTCAGCTTGTCCCCACCGATATTTTGCCATACTGACTGTTGCTGTTAAATTCACTGTCTTCCTTACTACCTATATTTTCACAACCAGCAAGGGAACCAAGACTGGGGTGTTTCTTCAGGAACTGAGAGCAGCTGCATTAGATTAAACAAAAGCTCTCTGTGATACTTATCTCTAACTTGGCATCAGCTTTTCTATTACTAGAGCTACAGTCCCATTTCGAGCAGTGGTTGGATTTACAGGCAGGAAGTATTTAGGAGATTTGTACAAAAAACATCATGTTATACAACTTGTTTCAGCAGAACCAATTTGCAAAGTGTTTTATCTCACTTTTTTTGTTGATGAATACTGAATGTGTCAAGTACAAGGAATATTCAATATTCGC
This sequence comes from Nycticryphes semicollaris, assembly GCA_013400055.1. Lineage (NCBI taxonomy): Eukaryota > Metazoa > Chordata > Aves > Charadriiformes > Rostratulidae > Nycticryphes > Nycticryphes semicollaris. The sequence goes on along the minus strand of VXBJ01001507.1, from coordinate 17,875 downwards.
TGGACCAAAACTAATCTTAGGTAGAATTTGGAGGGAACTTAATTTACTGTAAGACTCCTGAATTTGGTTCGCTTTCTTCTGCACAGAGATTCTTTGTGAACTACATGACAGCTCTGGGAAAAGTATAACCACATTATTATATGGTCTAAATTGGAAAGCATCCTGATATAACCATTGAAAGTAAACTGTTTTCTAAACGGTAAAAAAAAGTAATGGAAATGTACAACATTACACTACACAACGTGCACGAGCTTGTAATGGACTGGTCTTGGTGTTCATTTGGCTGCCTACCCGAGAGGTACCTTTTTCGTACCCTGGAGAACATTTGATATAAACCTCACAGGTGTGGACCGAGGTGCCAAATTGCCATTTATCCAACCTAACTACAAGTTTAGTCCTGCATGATAAGAATCTAATTTCTTAAATTCTTCATAGCTCTGATTTCAGTAACATTTTGTGGAATTAAGTTACATAGCATGCAAATTGCATGAAAAAACAAGACTCCCAAATTAAACTCAGTATTACATGTAGCCTTTCAATTTCATGGACTCTACTATTTTGCATGTAAATAGGACTGTCTGGATTAATTCCCCTTGCCAACTGTACTGCATATTTCCATCCTATTTCCTCTAAAATAGTGATACTACCTTTCAAGTACGGGCCTATGAAACAGCAGGTAGCAAAGCCAACCCTACCCAACTAAAATGTATTCCAATAAAAAGAGAGTAGTAGCTCAATACAACTGTCAGTTCACATTCCATTCCCATTCTTTCCAAAATGTAATATTATATTATGTTGTTAGAAAATAAGTCTATGTTATTATATTACTTAGATTTTGTTTCATGTGCAGTAAGATTCCATTTTACTACGAAGAATGACTTTTACTTTCTTATGTGCCTGGGTCTTTTCTGGATCGAATAAGAACATTTTCAGCTCAATTGCACGTAAATTATCCTCTGGATTTTTCTTCCAACTTGTGCTTCCTTGAAGCTACTCCCCAAGTCCTGTCCATTTAGGTAACTAAATTCCTCAGCCCTAGCAATCATTGTCCTTCATTGGTTTAAATTACTTTTTTCAAAATATATTTTGTTTGTTGGCAAGTTTCAGGACTCATGTGCATCAGCTACATTATTTGATCTGTGTACCATCCCTTGAGAGCGATTTCCTTTAAAAGACACAGATGTAACATTCTCTCCGTTCCACTCAGAAAAATACACCATTCCAAACAAGATTGTCAGCAATTCAGGAGCCCATTGCTGAGATACTTCTTATCTATAACTCACTGATTTTCAGATGTGTCACTCTTTATATAGCATTCTTTTTGACTTTTCAGTCCTCTGACACTGCTTCATCACCAGCACTGGGAAGGCTTAGATCAAAACTGCCTGACACAGTGATGGGATTCGGGACTTGCGACCCAAGGAATGGTGTTCTGGTGCCCATGGTACCAATGACACGTATACTGTCATATCACCATCAGTGAATTATAAGTAATGTTTAGTTCTTATTACCTAAATAACAGATGAAATTTGCCTTCTGTTGATTCTTAGTGGAGCAACCAAATGCAGCCCTCAGGCATTCAGTTTTAGAGGGTCTGAAGCTAGATACCCCTGTTCTATCACAAGTCTGAACAATTTCACTCCAAGTCACTCACGTTCTATGCTGTGCGCACTCACCTCCATTTGTCAGCTTTCCTACAAGTTCACTTTACTTTGTCCTCCCTCCTTTTCCAGGTCAGAAACTGTGAGATTTCTGCTTCCCTCCAGCAGCAGCCCAGCACAGAAAGCGGGATCAGCCGTACCAGAGGGAAGATATTGCCTGGCCGTTGTACAAGATCGATGCTCTCCCACTGGTGGAGCTGGGATTTCTGAGAACGGTATAAAACCCACCACCCAACTGCTTTATTTCCTCACTGATTTGTAAGATCCTCAACAGAAAAACAAAAACTAATACAGATATTAAGCCACCACTAAAGCTACAAACAAGTTCTAATAAATACTGAAATCCTAGAACTACGGGAAAGGTAGTATCCCAGCTTTCTATTTCCCACTCCCTACATAATTTTATGTTTAATGAAAGACTACACAAGTCACTTAGAGCTGTATTTAAAACTGCCTTCCCTTTACCCCCCTCCATGATTTGCCTCACAAAACCATTTTCCTAGCTTGAAATTATGAAGTTTTCATTTCTTTGTAAATAAAACTCAGAACTTCAGCTAAAACCATTTTCAAGGAAACCATTTTCAGTTAATGTTCTGTCCAGTCACGCTCTTTGAAAGCATCCCGGCAGTAACTCTGAAAACACCCACCCTGTAGCACATGTAGCCCTAACTACTGTCACAGCACCGCACACTTGCGATTTCTCATGGGGCTGCACGAAGCCTTCTTTGAGAATCTTCTAAAATCACTGGGTTTTTGCCAAGGCTGGCTCTCCTCACTGACCTCCAGTAGGCTTTTATCGAGCAGACAGACTACAAGGGCTGTCAGAGACCACAGTCTGGGGAAGGAGCTTATCATTTAGCTGCTGTGACACTGAGACACATTTATGATGGGTCTATGAGGGGGGCAGCAAATGCGAAGTCTGGCAAGTTTGACTTACCTGCAGTGATTTATTATTTTTTGTTTAACGTATCTAAGTTCAAAGAAGACTAAACCCACTTATCTGAAATTAACTGTAAATAACAAGTAATCTTTTCTGCAGGCAGGAGAACTGTATGTACTGACAAAAAAAAATTAGCTTTTAGGTATGTATTGAATAGAGCTGGCAGCTGTGCAGGAATACTAAAAATAATGACATGTCAATAAAATTAACGTTGTAGGACGTTCTCCACATGGTTAGACTTATAAAATAAACCTACTTTTACAAATATTTTTATCAAATCAGACACTTTGCCGGTTTAAAGACAGTTCCCATTTCTAACCTACGGTACCCATATTTTAAGTACAAACAGCTCTTTAGCAAAGGCTTTAAAAACAAATAAATTGTGGGTTTATAGCTTTAAAAATGTGAGAAAGTGTTTCATCAAATAAAAAGGATTAGTTAGGCGGAAGAGAAAAGTCACTCAAAGTTGAATGAATAAAAAAGTTGCATGAACTTTTGCAATAAACCAAGATATGCTAGCTAAATAAATCTAGACACGAAATTATTGCTATTTTTCACATATACAGTAATAAACATGAATTTCGTAGAGCAGAAGAGCACTTGCATCAATGGAATTCGGTAAGTTATTCTACATTAGCTAGTTTACAAATTAATGCCTAAATGCCACAATAATGCAGTTCTCTATGATGTGATATGATATTAGGTCAGCAGAAGAATTTTAGTAAAATACTGGCTTAATGTTAAGAGATACGTATAAGAAGTCTTGCTTTTCCTCTGTTTTCCAGTCCTGCTAATCATAGGGGGATGTGAAACTTTTCCTTAATTTTTAAAAATCTGAGTGTTTGGCTGTACCAGATGCTGCAACTGATTTACTGGATCAAACATACCAGTTTGAAGCTCTTCAAGGCATCCATAGTTGGGCAATTGGTTCCCACGGCTGCCAAAGCAGTTGTAAACTCTGATTGTTATCCCTTTGGACTCCTATGGCAAGAAAAGAAATTGTAATATAAAAAGTTCACTACAGATTGAAAATAGAAACTTTCAGGGTTTTGGTTTTGTTGTCTGGTTGTTTGGGGTTTTTTTGTTTGTTTGTTTGGCAGTGCACAGCCTCACCAAAAGCACTTCTAATAAATTAATTTGTACAGTGTAAGGATTGCCGTGAAAACACTCATTCCCTAATTAAAGAGCAATGCTTTACACAACTAAGCTTTGTTCCTGCTTCAGCAATAAATAATTCAACACGATAACCTATAAACTAGGCACGTTGAGTGCTACTGGAATGAAAATTGCATTAACAAATATATGTCGAGTGTCAATCAAATGACAAACACGCAAAAAACCACCCCAACCCTGGCTCTTTTTCCTTTGCTGCTGCAAAGAGAGCAGCAGGAAGGCAGGTGGCATGGCTCTGGGTGGAACACGGCTGCCCTCTGAAGGGGACCTTGCCCAACAGCTCGGTGCAAGCCCCCACTGCCCAAGGGTTGAGGCTCCACACAGGCCCTTCAAAGAGCAACACATAAACATGCTATTTTATCTTGAGCTGTATGTACTTGTGTCCTTGAAGCGAGACAGAGGGTCTCCCCTGGGTGGCTCATTCCCTTGAGCTCCCCCCTGCCCCGTTCCTCTGCTGAAGGAACAGAACACAGACAACACCTGCAAGACTTCCTGAGGTCTGATGGCGTTCAGGGTTTGAAGAAACAACAACATCTCACTTGATCACTCCTCTTGAATTCATTAAACCATTTTAATTACCTGACAGTGATTAAGGTAAATTATGATACAATTTCAAATTATGTCGACATTGGCTTATCCTGCCATCAACTGAAAATTAACCTTCAGAATAAAGATGTGACCAGTGCTTTTCATGTACTCACTGTTTCTAAAGACTCTCTAAGTTACAAGCATCATGATAATCCTCTAAGTTCTAGTAAACATCCCCTTATGATAAAAAAGAGTTAAGTTTAATAAGAGAAAAGGGGTGATATTTTTATAAAATTCAGCTAAAAAACTACTGAAATATTACTATAATAGTACATGTATGTTTACATATATTGTAGACAGTTCACTTATAATTGATTTGGCATGTGAGGAGACATTATGTTTAGGTAAAAATGACACAGCTAAACATTAGATAGCTATATATCTAATATTACATTTATGCATTAAAACCACTGTCCCTACAAAACACAGTAAGGGAACAAGTAACCTGTACTCGATGCATTCAACCAGTACAACAACTATGCAAAAAAATTTTACACAGTAAACTGGCTTCTCATTTCTCCTGATGGATGCATACTCAATTACCTACATGAACAGTAACTGTCCCCTCAATAATACACCAGCCATTCACACTTACACCAGAGGTACTTAAAGGAAAGTGAAACAGCTACAAGTTACCTGCAAATGCCTGCTAAAGTAGTCAAGATTCTTAAAATAATGATCTTTGCTGAGGCTGCTTTAGCTTTAAAGCCTTTTCTGTGGCTATTGAAGAACCCTGTGTTCTGTTTGACTGGGGTTTTTAAAATCTCCCTTCTTTCCTGCTCAGCCTCCGGGGTGGGTGTGTGTGGTGTAAAATGCCACAGCTGTAGCACATCAGGTCTGTTGATTTAGTCTAAGCGGTTGTTGGTTTTTATCAAGCAGAGGATCAGCTGTTCCGCTCCGTAGAAGGCCAGGCTGCCTCTGATGAAGAGGAGGAGAAGTGGGCAGGCGACCAACCTGCCCAGGTGGACCAAATGAAGAAAATCATGGCCAAGCTCCCTTGCTGTGGCAGCGGGTAGGTTTCTATGGCTAATGCTATTAGAGCCCTTTGTAGAGATTATTTTGTGACCTGAAGGCACTATGGCTTCATTAAGAAGCAGTCTCACTATAGAGCAAAATCAGTAGGACTTTTTGCTTATCCTTTGCAGCATATGGGAAACAACATGTTAGATGTTCCCACCTGATACTACTGCGTGTCAGCTGGGCCACCCCTTTGTGATCTGTGCTGACAAGAGTTTTGCAGGAAAAATGGCTTTTACAAATACAGACCTTCATTGTGAGGTTTCACTAATTATTTTTTGCAATTTTTTTTTAATTTATGTGTCTATTAGATGTGATGAAAAAATGTGGAAAAAGCTGATGTCTTACTTGGAGAGCACCCATACAGATGGCTACAATGCAGCCCCTGCAGAGCTTGCAGAGAGAGTCACACAACTCCCGGAGCAGCTTGAGCTTAAGGGGCACCAAGCACAGAAGCTGGAAACCAATATGGAAGAGGTAACAAGGGCCAAGCAGTGTGAAAGGGTCAGTTATGGGTCTTTGAGCAGCTGCATTTATAGCCATGTGCACTTATCTTTTATTCTGGCCCGTTCTGCTCTCTGTTGCTGATGTTTCTCGTTGTGCTGTTAGTTTGTCAACTCAAACATCTCAGCCCTGGGGGTGTCCACACATCTCAAGACACCCATCTGCTCTGGGAGCATGGGGACTTACCAAAAAATCCCTCCAGCTGGTTCACTATTTTGGAATCCTTCAGAGGAAATAATACAGTTTACTCTGGCTGGTTCTCAGACTTAGACCAATATTAATTTAAAAAAAAAAATTAAAAATTTAAAGATTAGTTCTCAGGCTTAGCAGCATTTTCAACTGTCCTTCTGCAGAGGTTATAACACTGTAGTTAAAAGCTTCGATGCAATATCCTGATAGTCCCATGTGATCTTACTACTTAAATACTGCAAACTTCAGGTGTCGATGAGCATAGGTTTCAATGCCAGGAAACTTTGTGTGAAACAGAAACACCACACCACATGCACTGCTTTGCTCTCTTAAGTTTCAGTTAGTGCTTGTTTGGTATTTTATACCCCTTCTTTAAAAGGAGCATAAAGACTTTAGCAGTTCTGGAAAGATTGTATTAATCGGTAAAGTGCTTAAAGAGAGAGTAAAATATTCAACTCCTTTACATGTTGCCACCCTTAGATTTCTATCAATGTTTCATTACATTTTCCCACTTGACTAAATTGAATGAAAGAGATTGCTTGTAGGGGAAAATATTTTAAAACAGAATAAAATCATACTTGTGGCTCACACAGTTTGCAGTATTCCTGTAACTCTCCTTAAAGCAACATAAAACTTCCCTCCACACTGCTTAACATCAGCCCACATAAAAAACCCTAATTTTAATATTTTTATTTATAGGAAGGAACTACTTTCTTGTAGGTAATGCCAGTTTTCTTCTCCTTTTTTTCCATTCAGTGGTACTCATCTTTTTCTGCAGTATCATATTGCCTTCTTTCTAATCTCTGCTGATGCATATTAGTTCTGTGCATCTCACTCAGAAATGTGCCATTATCCATAGATTAATACACAATCCCAGGACAAAAATGGAATCTGTTGCTCTTGATTTAAAGACAAGCAGGGAGGTGCCAAACTCAGTGCAACATGAATTCAAAATCAAGTAGGAGGAATCATTTTGAGCCTGTTAGAAATGTATTTTTATACCCTCTTACTTCTATCTAGCCAGTATTGATTTCTTGTGTGCAGTTATAGGTTGTTGGGGTTTTGATGCTACAAAACAGACAGAGGAGTCATAAGTACTTGTTTTTAAAAAAGGTGACTGTTCCTGTAATCAACACAAAGCAAGCTGGAAGACTGAGAAATGCTCTTACTCATCTAACTTGCAAATAAGTATAATGGCTTAACAAATAAACCACCAATGACACTGTCTCTGATGACCTGACAGAGCTACTTTATACATTGCTCTAGATGCATCTATTTGGACTGGCTTGCTGCTGGAAATTAGACAAATACCAACAAAGCTAAAAAGTAACAATCTCAGCAGGCAAGTGAAAAGCAACACTCTCAAACAGTGATTAAGAATTGCTTCAGCCTAAGACTGTAAAACCGGGGCATAAAAGAGTTCTGAAATTTTTCAAGTCTGGAAAGTTCTGCTTTCTAACAACCGAACATTTAAAAATAGTTTCTACTGCAGACAGGACAATGAAGGTGTCAGGACCTGGGAATAATAGATGGAGAAAACATGAGTGAATTCTAAAAATAAAGTGATAGGCTGCCATGGGTAGCGTTGCAAAGAAATGCCAGTGATTTTTCCAGAAAAGCTTGCATACAATCTGCCAGTTTAATTAAAAAAGACAATTGGTTTATGACCTGCCAACACAGGGTCAAATGAAAAGGTCATCCTAATCTCACAGACCTGATGGCAAGCAGCAGCTGCTTAGAGATGAGCAATGAGAAACAGCACAGAGGATCTTCCTCCTGGTATTACTCACCTGGGTCCTGATACACGATGGCCAGTATTGGAGCTATTTACATGAATTTACCTTTCCTTTCTTTAAATTAAAGCTAGTGCCAGTTTTGTTATCTCAAGGGCAAGGACTCCACATACTGGTCAGAAAGGAACGGGTTTTGAGGATTCGTTTTTGTTAGCTTGAAACTTGCAGACCCATGACCCACAGTCACCTCGTTTTTATGCTTGGGAATTAGGAAATGGTTTTTCCCTCATAATTTTACACACTTTTAGCACCAGAAATACTGTCTCGGTTATCACCATTCCTAGTCTCCCTCAGTTCCTTGATAGGGAAATCATTGCCAACTTCTATTTTATTCTTCCATGTACTTTTCAATCTCTGTTACCCTTTTTGAATGAGAAGAACTGAAAATGTGCTTAGTATTCAAATGCAAGGCCTTCACGGCGCAATCACAGTTTCTGGTTTGTCCCTCATTCCTTTCCTGATAGCTCCCTGCATGTATCCTTTTGATCTCTGCTGACAACTGAGCTATTTTCAGGAGATTACAGCTCTTCCACATCTCCTTCTTGAGCGGCAGACATCCACCTTCACTACATATGTACGACATTGTGTACCTCTCCTATGTGCCTTATTCTGCGTTACTGACACTGAATTTCATCTGATATTTATTGCCCATAGCTATTCAACATCCCGAACTCCATCTGCATGGCCATGGCAGGATCTGTACTACTGCCCCTTCACAGTTATTTTTTTGTTGGTTTGTTTGGGATTTTTTTCAAGTCTTTGCTGATCAATCTTAGCAAAAGCTTTTTGCAGACTCAAAATGCAGTCTATTAACCCTTTCAAAGAGATCTAATGGATTCCTCACTGTGTTTATCTATGTATTCACCAAGTTCCTTCTCCATCACAGTTCCTATCACTGTGCCTGACAGAATTATGGATACTGCTGAGGGGATTTGCTGTTCCTCAGATCATCCCTGTAGCCTCTCTTAAAAACTGCTGCTGCATTCGCCACCCTCCAGTCCTCTGGGGATGAAAAGGTGTAAAAGAAAACCTGCACAACACAGTTCAGTGCTTTGTTCCGCCCTTCTGGCACTTTTCTCCCCATTTTGAAAATTGCTCCTCAGGTTTGTTCCTTGTAAAAATGGCTCTAATATGAGAACCTCCTTAACTTCTGTAGAAAATACAATGCAATGTAATTTTCTCTTACATTCCTTAAGGGATTTTTTTTTTTTTAGTGTATTAATTATTTATTGTCACACAATACTCCAGAGCTCAGATTTTCCCTATGGCATTAACCCCCTTTTATAAGAGGATACCAGTTGCTGACTTATTCTCAAAACTGGTATTTGGCAAGGTAGTATTTCCATTTCACAGACAAGGCACAGTGCCAAAATCAGGCTCTACTGAGGGACTTAGAGCTAAACCCAAAATGCACTTAACTACTGACCATCCCTTCTTGGTATCTGAAGTTTCAAAACCAGGTTATGCTTAACTATCATCTTTATTTTATGGAACAGATCATACATGAAATCAAGCTAGGGAAAAAAATGTGGGGAGGATGTGTCAATGGTACAATGGTACACTTCAAGTATGATAAGACAAAAATACATGTAAAGGCAATAAAGTTACTGGGAAACTAGCATCCTGATATAAGAGCGTGGTACTGTGAATGTACAGCTGCTGTGGAAAGCAGTTTAATAGCTATAGCATAGGAGAAACAAACAAAAAGGACTTTGTAGCAGCAGTCAAACTGAAGAGGGGAAAAAGAAGCAGCAGCCACAGTGAATGCTGTGCCCAAGTATGACTAGTGGCACTCTGCTGAGCATATTGCCTCTGAACTCCAGAAAAGCTGAGCAGCTGGTCATGGCACAAGCCAGCTCCGGAGAACTCAAGTGGCACACATACTGAAGAGAAAAGCTTCTATTTCTCTAGTTCATGTTTGTATGGGAGAGCCACCACACAGCTGAGAGCCTGTCTGCAGCAGCCAGGGGAGGACAGAGGTGTCCCTGTGCAGCCGCCCGAGGAGGGCAGTTCTGCCAGTGCAACTTAAGCAACAGATCAGTAACATTAGATTCACAGAACTGTCTGGGTTGGAAGGGATCTTTCAGATCATCTAGTCCAACCATCAACCTCTAACTCTTGACAAAAAATCATCACTAACCCATGTCCCTGAGCACCATGACAACCTGTCTTTGGAATCCCTCCAGGGATGGTGCCTCAAACCCTGCCCTGGGCAGCCCATGCCAAGGCTTAATAACCCTTTCCATGTAAACATTTTTTCCTGATATCCAATCTGAACCTACCCCAGTGCAACTTGAGGCCATTTCCTCTTGTCCCATCACCTGTGACTTGGGAGAAGAGACTCACTCACACACACACACAACCCCCAGCGACACCCTCCTTTCAGCGAGAAGATCTCTCCTCAGCCTCCTTTTCTCCAGGCTGAACAGCCCCAGCTCCCTCAGCTGCTCCTCATAAGGCTTACTCTCCAGACCCCTCACCAGCTCCATTGCCCTTCTCTGGACCCTCTCCCTCGAGGTAGGGCCTCACCAGTGCCGGGCAGAGGTGAACAATCACCCCCCGAGTCCTAGTCCCCACGCTGTTCCTGATCTAGGCCAGGATGCTGGTGGCCTTCTTGGCCACCTGGGCACACTGCTGGCTCATGTTCAGCCCACAGTCCACCAACACCTCCAGGCCCTTTTCTGCCAGGCAGCTCCAGCCACTCTGCCCCCAGCCTGTGGCACTGCAGGGGTTGGTGTGTCCCCATTAGGGGTATAGGACCATGTTGTTGTGTCCATTAGGGGTGCAGGACTAGGACAGATGGACACCTGTTAGGAATTTTCACCAGCATCTGTCTAATTGCATATTGGGAAAGTCTATTTTATGCTTAAAAATAAGAACCTTTTTACCTCTCTGGTATTTGATATGATGTTGCTTCATCTGTGCAGGGGAACATAACTGCTTCACATGTTTAGTATGTAGCTGTGCCAGGCGGTATCTACGATGCGGAGCCAATCTGCAATATAATGAAGGAAACCACATGGTTAGTTCATTGAAGACCTCTCACAGACTCTAGAGCATTTGTTACGTCTTGGTGGGACTCCTGCCACACTGGTAGTAACAAAGCTGGCTGTCTACACAGGAAAATGTTAGTATATTCATCTAAAAGGGGTGTTGAGAGAAGGCTGCTGAAATCATTGTCTGGTGGATGGCGCAGATGAAGTGATCCAGACTTCTGGAGCTGTCATATCGCTCCGAGGAGCTAGAGCACCTCACTGGGTTTCCAAAGAGCTAATGGAACAGGCTGATTTCCATCTGGTGGGGGAGTTAATACCAACTAATTCATACCATTAGCACTGTCAGAAGGCACAGTGTGAATCATGGGCTGTTTTCTTTTTTCAGTCTGAGACTTGTGTTTTAGGTAACTGAAGTTCCTTCCCGTCTATTAATATTTATTAGGATGTTAGGATACAAATTTCCACCAACCCCGCTCTCCCATCTATTAAGCAGTGTGCATATTAAGGCCTTCAGCTTTTCAAGTTCAACAGAGCCAGCAAATTTGGCATTTAGCCCATGATTTTCTTCCTCAGTGTAGCATTAATAAATACATCTAGATTGTGCTTGCAACAAGAAATTGCAAAAAAATGGCAACATTTCAGACCACTGGACACAGTAATGTTTACTTTTATTAATAAACCTGAAATCTGTCTGTGGTCTCAAAGGTCCAAAATGAACATTTAAGTGACATATTTTCCAGGGAATGCTTTTTGGGCTCTTTTTAGCAATTTGGCCACGTATCTGCGACAGGCCAGGGCCTGTGACAAGCAAAGAGGTTTACTTTTGCAAACGGTATAGCAGTTCTGTAGTTCAAAAATGTCACTTAGGTTTTTGCTCTGAAATAAAAGCAATGTTTCATATCCTGAATATTTTAACATGGGGGGGTGGGGGCTGAGCCAATGACAGGTCTTCAGTGGGCCAGGGCTGAGGAGACCCGTAGGGTCTGTAGGGTTCAAAAGTCTTGTTGAAGCTGAACTTTTCTGTGCTGAGCTGTAAATCAGTGCTTCACCAAGTAAGCCCGCCAGTGTTTTGCAGAACCAGAATCTTAATTTTAATTTTCCTTAAGACATTTGTTTTCCTGAACCAAAACAATGAGAAGAAATTAGCTCTTTACCTTTTTGTTTCACTGAATGTACCCATGATTTGTATATAGGAGTTGCAAAACAAAAAACATGACCGCATTGGTGAGGGCACACAAATTTGTTATCCTTATTGAGGATGAGAAGGCGGCAAAAGATTAGGAAACTGCAATAGTAATGCTAGTACTTAGAATTTCTGAATTATCTGCTTGCATCCAGTGTTGAACAAACTGTCATTATGTGCAAGAGCAAAGCATGCATTTCCTAGCAACTGTTGATTCTACATTTCATGTAGTACATTAAAGAAATGTACTCCTTTTCAAAATAACCTTCTGGGGTGAACTGACATTTACCAGATAGAGGGGGAAAATTAGCTTTGCAATTATTGGGCAAGAAAGTGAAAAGCTCCAGGGCTTTTAATTTCCTGTGTCATTGTCCAGATGAAAGGCCCATTGCAGGGGGAACTGCAGCAAAAAGCGGAGGAGACGGAACTGCTGAAGGTGGAGCTGCAGATGCTGGAGACTGAGAGAGTTAGGCTGTCGCTGGTGGAGGAGAAGCTCATGGATGTTTTACAGCTGCTTCAACAACTTCGAGACTTGGTATGGCAAGAAAGCAGTCCAGAGACTTCAAACTGTTTTTGATACTGTCCCTTCCAGACTAAAAAAGATGTTCATACTTTGTATTCACTGCAAAGTCCTTTACCACTAGGAAAGCTTTTTACAGGTGTTTGCCCTAGGAAATGCCTCATGATTACAGAAAACTTAGACTTCTAAGGCTGCCTTTCTAAAAGAGGCCTAGAGATCAACTTGGATCTAGATCTCCAAGCTTTCGTTATCCTCTAAACAAAATTTTAGAGGAAACAAGGAAAATAGAAATGCTAGTAGTCAGATTCTGTAAGATCATTTTTCCTTCTAGAAAAGGAGTCTTGCTTAACTGCATCCCATAGTGGCACCAAGCCAGTATTAAAGGGATAAAACTCCTTCCTATATACCAAAAAAGTATTTTTTGTGAAAACTTTCTCACCCAATTAATAATCTAGACTCCCCAGTTCAAGAAGGACAGGGAACTGCTGGAGAGGGTACAGCAGAAGACCACAAAGATGATGAGGGGCCGATGATGAAGATGATGAAGAGAAGGCTGAGGGGGGATCTGATCAACACCTAGAAATACTTCAAGGGTGGGTGTCAGGAGGATGGGGCCTTTTTTTGGTGGTGCCCAGTGATGGGACAAGAGGAAACGGGCACAAACTGGAACAAAGAAGTTCCATCTGAACATGAGGAACTTCTTTCCTGTGAGGGGGCAGAGGCTGCCCAAAGAGGTGGTGGAGTCTCTGTCTCTAGAGACATTGAAACCCCACCTGGACACGTTCCTGTGGGACCTGCTCTGGGTGGACCTGCTTTGGCAGAGGGTTGGACTAGATGATCTCTAGACATCCCTCCAACCCCATAGCATTCTGTGATTCTGTGACTTATAAAAGCTGATGTAATAACACCCAAGAAATACGTGGCCAGTATGGCAGTTCAGTCCTTTAGAAAGTAAGTTTAAATCTCCTGCTTGGGAATGATAATGGTAAAAGCTGGCCAAAAGACCAGTGAAGTGGATAATGTGCAGAGCACAGAGTACGTTGGGGCCCACACTGGACTGCCAGCAGCTAATTTCTTTGATGATGACTGAGGGTTGTCCTCAATTTCCAGCAAAGCTTTGCCTAATCTGTGTGAGATGAGAATGCTTCCTGAGATGATCACTGTACTTCATTTGAAGCATGCTCATGTTCTACTGATAATACTAGTACAAAATCTCATCATTTGGTAACTTATTTTAGCACTTGACATGGAAATTCTACTTTTATATCACAAGTCTGACACATGCATCAATAACAATCCAGTGGAGGTTTAAACTAGTAGAGGCTATGACTGGCAACAAGCATAATAGCCTCTTGTGTCAAGACTTCAACATGCCATTCACTGGTCAGTTGAGTTATTGCCACTCATTTCTGCTCAGGAGACAATCCATCACACGGTGTGCCATATCTCACTGATAACAGCACTTAATGCTAATCCTTGCTGGAGATGTGCCACCACGTGCTGCCAACTCCCTCAGCACCAGTACAAGCAACGGTGCTGTCAGTGAACAAGAGAATTTACAGCATTCCCAGCAGAGTTTGGTAAGGATCCCCTAGATCCCTGATAGGATGCACTTCAGACAAAATAAAGCTTATTCATCACAAAAGTGGTTTTAAGCGTCACTCCCCCAGCACATTCACATTCATGTTTTAGATACCCCAAGCATCCCGTTTGCAACAGAATCTACTACAAAGCAATGACAAAGCGAAATGTTAAGCCTATTAAAAGTTCACGCTGTGTTGCAGAGGTTGTGTGTAATCCCAGCCCGACGCAAACTGGTTCCCACTGCGCCCTAGTCCCCACTGGGGCAGACAGGCAGCAGTAGGTGACCAGCAGTAAGCAAGGCCGGTAGTGCCTGAGGTGCTGGCAGATACACCCTCCTCCTTCCAGAATACCTTCCCCCTATTTTCGCTGCTTGAAGTTTAAACAAGAACAATCTGTCCCTGCAGATACAGGCACTCTAAGTGCTAATTAAACTGATTGCAAGACCGTCTCCCAGAAAGCATGCATTAGTGTCTCAGCGGCAAATTAAGAGAGTTTATATTTCCGGACACGTTATGTAACATCCCAACAGATTTCTAGCATAAAACTACAACTGAAAAAGACCATCCAAATCCTAAGTACTTAGTACAACCCTCTCACTTTGGCCAACATTTATAACATCTCACTATATAACTAACGGTGGATCTGCCACATGACACACACAATCTCTTCTAACTTGTTTATACCTAAAAGGGTTCCCAATGATTCCCACACCAGCTGGATCTGAGATCCCACCCCAAACCTGTCCACACACCGTCCAGCACAGGCCTAGCAGAGACTCAACAAGCTTGTCTTGTGCTTGTCCTGCTTATGCTCCTCACCATCTAGATTTGTTCAGGCACATGCTCTGGAAAATTGTGTTATTTTCCATTGA
Source organism: Nycticryphes semicollaris (assembly GCA_013400055.1). NCBI lineage: Eukaryota > Metazoa > Chordata > Aves > Charadriiformes > Rostratulidae > Nycticryphes > Nycticryphes semicollaris. The sequence goes on along the minus strand of VXBJ01001507.1, from coordinate 2,856 downwards.
CTAACTGCTATTTGTCTTTCTACAGCCATATTAAAGAACTGGAGCCCTCTACAAACTGCTGTTATTTGAGGCAGTATCTAAGATACAATGCTTGAAAATAAAGTCAGTATCAGGTCTTCTGTTATCAGGATTCAGTTTAATTTTAATTTTCAAATGCAAATACACTGTGCATGTATTTTTTTGCATACATTTAAACTGGTGAATGACATATTTGGGCCATAATATTATTTTGTTTTTTAAAGAACATATCTAAGCGAGCCTTGGGGAAAATCTTGCTGAGCACTTTGGAATCCTGCCGTGACCCCCAGCCTGGTAAGAAAACAAATAACATAGAAAGACCAAGAAACATGAAAAGTGCCCTTTTGGGAAAAACGCTAGATAATGAACGGATGAGTAGGAAAAGATATTTCAAACCCTAGGGCACAGGTTAGGGAGAAAGAAGTACTATGCATGAAGATTACCTATAGAGAAATGATGCTTCCTAGTCCGTGACACAGCAGAAACAGGAACAGGTCCAGGGCTTTTTTAAGCCAAATTTTAATTAGAATTTGGCCTTGGGGGAACAATTCAGTATCCCAGTAATGTCTGTAGGGCTTCATTGATATGAGAAAATGAAAAACATGACCAAGTACATAAGGAAGCCATTTATCAGGCTTGCTATTCCACAACGTGTTGTATTCCTCTGCTGGAACATGAAAAAATGAACAAGCTGGAGTATTTCTATAAAGGAACCTGCACTATTAGTCTTTTGTGTTCCTCTTATGAAAATTAAAACTTGCAAACTCCTCTCCCTTGACAATGGCCTGATGTGCCAGAGCTGCTTTTGTAGGAGCCATACAGGGACCACAGCCCGGGGGTTTAGATTGGATGACTTTGTTCCTATTAGCAGAGCATTTGTACTTACCTTCAAGAAACGAACATCCTGTACTAAGCCTAAGAACATGGCTTGGAGGTGCAGACGGCAGTCAAAGACAAGATTATATAAGACTAGATGTGGCCTGAGGGTTTAGTCTTGGAGATTATTAATAACAATGATCTAGGGAGAATAACATATGCACCACTCTGGGTTTTGCAGTTTCAAAGCCTTGTTGTTATTGGTGTCCAGTAATTGAAGGCGCAGGCAGCCCAGAGCTAAGCTGTGCTGTTCCAGCATGTCTGCAGAGGACACAGAGAAAAAGAGGGCAAAGACAGACCTTTGTTGGCTCTGGGACACCAACAGAGAGAGAAACCATATCTGAGCCATAGGTCAGATATTCTCCTGGTAGAACACAGGACAAGAGGAGACTGTTAGTATCCACAGCACACAAGTGCCCAGAAGGTACTACTACTGATCCTGTGCAGGAACACCAACTCCAAGTGATGCTGCTGGAACAAAGTACCTCTCTCTGTCACGGCAGCACAGCTCAGCTTCCTAAAATGACACCAACAAGGGAAGTGACCTTGTGAAGCTCTATCCGTTCTGCATCACCACTGCCATAAAGAGCTCACCCTCTCTGCTTTCAGTTTTCTGGCTGGGCCACTTGATATGTCATAACCTTCATAATCTAACAGCTTCTACCCCTTTTACATGACTAAGTGGATGGGTGGATTGGTAACTCTTTATTGGGACATGCAACAGCCTTCATTCACACAAGTATATGAGAACTCACTGGGCAGTGAATAAAGCAAGAGAACTGGTAAAGAAAACAGTCCCTGAACCCAGTTCCACTCTCATTTTTATAGAGGCAGGAATTCATTATTTGGTCTCAGAATTTAGACATTTTTTGATAACGACTTGAAGTGACACCTATGAAGAAAAGAGCTTGTGTTACAATTGCTAAACTGTAACTTGCTGTCTTTTTTAAAATTATAATGGTTGCAATTTTCTTTTAAAAGGAAAAGCCCACCTATTTGAAGTCCTGGACACACTTTACCAGGAGCTGACGGCCTGCAAACTCTTACAAAGCCAGCCCATGGAGAAGGCGCAGAGTCGCCAGTCCTTGTCCAACCCACTGGTCATCTCCTGCTGAGGAGCGATGTTGACTACGAGCCCCACGACCAGCCCAACAATAGCCCTCGTTCCTTCAAACAAACAATGAATGGATGAGATTTGGACAATTCAACCAAGCTCGGTAATGGCAAAGAGTAACAGAAGAATTCAGCCATGAAATCAAAGTATGAGGAGAGTTCCAAGTCCTCAGCTAATGTCAAAGCCCTCCCTGACCTCACAGAGCTTTCCCATGACATGAGGACAAAGTAGCAGTGCCTGTCTCTGATGAAGCCAAACCATCCTTGTGTGGTGGCCCTGTAACTGTACCCCTCAACCAAATAAAAACTACTGCAAGCGCACTGACTGACCTATTCAGATTTACAGCCCTGGTGACGCTCTGGCTGGGCAGAGCTTCCACTTTTTGTGGTAGCTCAATTTGAAAGCAAAAGGCAGCCTGTGTTATCACCAGCGAGTAAACCCCATCCTTAACGTACAAGTGACAAAATGACTGTATTATAAACATACACACGGGTGTATGCCTGTAGTGCAAGTTTTAAGGGCTCATGTATAAAATGTGTTTGTGTGTGTCTGTGATTCGATTACCTTATTTAACTCTGAAGTTAGACTTGTTATTGCTCTGCTGAATTTTATATTTGCAATTACGGAGATGCCTTAGAAATCTGCAACAGCCTTTCCCGACAATAGCCTTAGCTTTGACATTAAAAGTTACATTTAGTTGCTTGCAAAAGGTACAAAGCAATCTGGTTCCCAGGCTCTCAGGGAAAAGAAAGGCTGAAAAATTCACTTTGCAACATCTGCTGCTGTCGCATCAGCAAACACCACGTGCAGTCCAGGGCTTTGTTCTCTCATTTAATTTCCCTCAGTGC